>VWZX01001728.1:630225-907874 GCA_013399015.1 Galbula dea | reverse complement strand
TCTAGGTCCCTCTGCAGAGCCTGCCTACCCTCAAGCAGATCGACACTCCCACCCAGCTTAGTGTCATCTGCAAAATTACTAAGGGTGCACGGATTAGACTATTAATAACATACAGCAACTTCAGGAACACTGTTAAAAAGTCAAGTAGTTTGGAAGTGGAGAGGAAATGAATTAACATTGGTGGGGTTTTTGTTGGTGGTGGTTTTGTTTGTTTGTTTGTTTGAGTTTTTTACTAAACAAATAAAGAGCTTACCTTTTCAACTTGTGTCCTGAGGAAACCTCTGTAGGCTTGTGGTGGGAGGCTGCTCTAAGTAGTTTAGTGCTGTATTTAAATCTACATTTTATCTCTTTCTGATTGCACTGGTGGCCATGGGTCAGCCTCAGAATTTGCTTGAACTAAGAAATGGTTAGCAAGTTCAACAGCATGTATTATTGGTGTTAAAATGGATATATATCTATGTAAATGAAACCAATGTTGTAATCAATGCTTTTCTATATAACAAAATGAAAAGGAAGTAGAAGGGGTTTTTCTAACTTTCCACTTTAGATACCTTTATCACTCAATTTTGCTTCCAGAGACCTTATCAGGAGTGATTTGTTTGTTTAAGTGGCTTAAATATTTTTCTTTGTTAACCCTTCCTGTCCTAGGTTCAAACCACATACATTCTGACTGCACTGTTTCTAATGTTAAGGTGATTTTCTTGCTCCCTCAAGTCTTATTTTTATTATGTGACAACTCCCTTTTTTTTTTTGTGTGTATAACCTATGTGTGCAATATCTGAGGGATTGTGCTCTGGGCTTTATGTATTTAATTGGGTTTGATTTATGGTCATTATCCTTTGGACAGATACAAAGCATATTTGCTATTAGTTGTGCCATCCTCAAATCTCTAAGCTGTGAGAGTGTATGGCAGCAGCTGGTGCACTCAAGTTCTGAAGGGTAGGGTGGAGGTGGTACAGCTTGAAAGAGGAGGATGGATGTGGTGTCAGCTGGAGTAACAATCTGTTTGCTTTTGAAAGCTTCTCTTTTGCAGATGGTTTATATTAGTGAACTCTCACCCTCTTAAAGCAACACATTTTTTTCAGCATTACTTTTTGTGTTAAAACTGCAAGTGTTTAGAAATCAGTCCCACCATCCCATGGGGACTGTAGTCTTGTATATGACTGGTGGCCTAGAGGGAATATGATGTGGTCTGGATTGTCCCATGGGTTTTGCCTGGTAGCAGCAGAGTTGGGTAGGGATGAATGAGAGTGGCTTCTCGGGATGAGACAAAGAAGGAGGAGCAGCAGCAGCAGAGCTCTCCAGCGCTGCCAGAACTCCTTTGGCTGAGAACCAGGGAGGTCTGTCCTGCCTCAGGGCATGTCTGAAACCACAAACAGTTCTGTTTGTTAATGTGATCCACTGGATGGGTGTTTATCTGCACTGGTTACTGATTGCAGGGCTTATATGCTGCCAGGGAATTACAAAGAACAGAAAGAAAATGGGCTCTCTGCTCCTGCCCTATGTGGCCTATTGATATGTGACCTATCACTGAGCTCTGAGTCCTCACTGAGACACCAGAAGAATTCCCTAACTCCTAAGGATTCAAAGCCCAGCACTGCATGTTTTGCTCTCTAACAAGGAAAGGGTTTTTTCCCATGCTTGTCTTCAGAAGATCTGGCTCAGCTGGTCCAGCAGGCACCATGCCATGAAGTTTATTCTTCTTGCCACTTTACATATCCCTGTGTATTGAATTGAACTGTCACCATCTAGATTCAGGCTACATGTGTGTACTCACCACAGAGAGGAGCTGATGGATGCTGTTTCACCTCTAACAGATGCAGTAATGAAGTAGCAACAACACTTGGAGTAGGAAAACAGAGTGTTGGACAAAATCCACTTAATTCAGAAGAGATCTAAGAATCTTATCCAGTGAATAGGTTCTAATCTTGACCAAGTTGCTGGAAAAGTACCAGAAAAGCAAAACCTAAAAGTCATTTTAAGGGTGGGAGAAGGACTCTTACAGTAGTATTTGTAGTCCTGCTATAATATGGTTGAATTTGGGACAGTGTGGAGGAAAGTTGTTGTTCTGTATTTGTGAAACCCAGTTTCCAGGCTTCTTCACTTTGAAACCTAAAAGATTTGAACTCATTGTATTTCAATGAGAACCCAAATTTGTGTTTACAGCTTTGACATAGGTTCTGAGCATAGTGATGGTGAAGTGCTTACAGTTTTACTGTCTTCTCAGTGCAAGGAATGAATTGTCATTCCATGGGACATACCTGTGTACTAGGCAGAAACATTCCTTTGGATTATTGGCCTGTGGGATGAAGTCTGCTTCAATTTGTTGCATAATTTAAATGTGTAATTTATTTCAGATATTGTCTGTTAACAGTTATGTGTGATTTGAAGAGGTTACCCAATTACTTGAGAGACAGATGGTCCCTTCTCAAGGTAAGATTAACCTTGTGTAGTGGAATATACACATTTTTAAGACTGGAATAAACTTAATCCTTCTTGTCTTGTGCATACAGATTCTGAGTGTTGCAGAAATGAATGATTATGGGAGGAGGCTTGAATTATTTTCTTTTTTAATGCAGAAAACTTGCATACTCCTTCACAGTGTGGGTTGAATCCTGTAACAAATCCTCTCTTCAGTTGTTTGCCTGCCTTAGATGGACACAGACCTCCTCTCATGAAAACAGCATCTTGGTGACAACTGTAAGAAAAGTTTCAAGTAAAGCAATCACTGTGGAAGTGATAATATTTCTCTGTATTACTTTGGAGCCTGGTGGTGTGTGGTCAGCTCAGTGGCACTAACAAAGCAAATGATATGCCAGTGGTTGCCAGGTTAATCTGAGCATCTTTAGTACTCACTTTTTTGTTGTAAGTTACTTGTTTGAGTCATCCATTTCAAAATGGCAAAAAGCCATGCCTGAACCTTTGTGCAACAGCTGGGCAGAGCTTTGGCCCTGGGTCCTTGATTTTTAGAATGGGGGGAAAGGTCCTAAAGAGTACAAAATGTGCACTTGTTTGATCAAACTGGTCCTCCCAAAGTGCTGACACTAGTGTCTACCAGCAAGGTAGAGATAACTCCATATACTGTGTGTGAATAAACTGTCTCAACAGGTTTCTAATACCAGAAGTTTTGGGAGGCTTCTTTGAAAACAACTTCCATCAGAATGGCATCATCTTCCCTACAAATCTGTGCATTGCTGCTGGCTTTAGGAGGGCTCACCATTTTACTTGTTACTAGCATGTCCAACAGATGGAAAATTTTGGATACTGCAACAGTGCTGGTTACTGCAGACTGGATTTCTGAAGGTCTTTGGATGGACTGTGGAGTGACTGCTCTTGGATCAATACAGTGCAAGAAGTTTCCCTACATGTTGAGTTCAGAAAGTAAGTGTGTATGGTATATGTGTATATATATATATATATATGTATTTAAAGTCCTGGGATGCAGTTTTATTCCTCCTTTCTGGACAGCATGCTAGTGTGGTTGGCTGCCTTACCCTGGGGTTGTCACAGAGGGTCTAGGATGAACAGGATTTGTCCTGTAGTGCTTGCAGACAGCTTAAAGAGTCCCAGTGAAACCCATATGCTTCACCCTGCAATTCAGCTCAGTAACTGCTGTGGCTTTCTTCCCATTTCTGTTGTGTTGTCACAGAGGTATGGGTGATATACAATATATCTAGGTTTATTTTTTTGCTTGGTTTGGGAGAAATATCATCCCTTTACTTGGCCTAGTTCTTAACTACAAGCAGATCAGGAGTCAGTGAACACTGGTGCTTGCTTGTGATTTGGTGTGAGGCAGAACTTCTTAGATATTCCAGAACTTCTTTGACACTTTGTACTAAACCTGTGTATTTGTTCTGGAATTTCTCAGAGGTGGCCAGTTTAAATTGAAATTCCTCTGGGTGACTGATGCTTTTGGGTTTTCTGAGCTAGACTCTGCTAGCAGAATAGTTCATCTGCAAACAGAAAGAGCAGAATTGTCCTTGTAGAGATAAAAATATTTGTTTGGATTGTTCTGGATTCAGAAAATATCTTTCTGTAAACATCATTTTTATGATAAAGGACTAAGAGGAACTGACATTGAAATTCTTTCCTCAGAGAACTGAGTGTACAAACAGCAACAGTATAGCCTGTGAAAAGTGATATTCTGTTAAAGCTTTCTGTCTCAAACAGAACTTTGTATTTATTCTTTTACAGCTCTCAGTATTGTGCAGCCACTTTATGAGTAACATCATGGAATCATTTCTTCAAGCCTTCCCTGCTTTATAGATCCCTAATTACTGTCATTGCTGTTTGTCTGGACTCTTACCAGCTGATTTTCTCTTGATGTGCAGTGCTCAGAACTTACAAATCCCATGTGTCACAGGCTATGAACACTTGTTTTTCTTGACATAAACACAGACTCCACTGAAGTCAGAGCTGCCTAACTGCAAAGCAGATCTCTAAAATGTAAAAGTTTAACCCACAAGAGCCAACTCTCAAGATTCAGCATAGTTGTGGTTGTTCCTCAGGGCCCTGGCTTCAGTGGCTTCATCTGCTTTCATAACACAATGATGTTGGTTTAAGAATAAGTATCAGCATCCTGTAAGGAGGGTAGAGTTTGTGACCTCAAAAGGAGACTAATTAGATGTTTCCAAGGATTTTAAAAGCACTACTTATTGTGTCAATGTCAGCTTTTTATACTCTTGTGGTACTCTTTTTGCTCCTCTCTAGGACTTCCTCTATGTAGATAGCAGGGTGGCTGAGTTTATTCTAGAAACTTAGATATGGTTTCTGGAAATGAGAGTCCTGAGCTGGGGACAACAAGCCTTCAGTTCTTCTATGTGGCAGCAAGATGGCTTGGAAGCTTATGATGATGTGGCACAGAATCACAGTGTTAGGGGTTGGAAAGGACCTCTGGAGCTCAGCCAGTCCAACCCCCCCTGTCAGAGCAGGTTCACCTAGAGCAGGTGGCAGCTCTGCCTTGTGTAACAGGGAGAAACAGATGTTTCAGCCCTATTATGGAGACAAGCAGAGTCAAGGGTGGACAGCCTCCTGATTAAAAAAATGCAGTTACATTACACCCAACAGGGAAAGAAAATAATGCCCAGGAACAGGAGAGTTTGTAGTGAACTGAGGCTCTTGCCTCCCAGGGGTTCTCTTCTTTCCCTTCCCAAGGACCCTCTTCTCCTCTTGGAAGAGAGGAGCCTGGTTGGTAAGGCTTGATGGATCTTCTTCAGCTGTTCAAAGACCTGTGTGGCCCCTAAAATTAGCCTGGGGCTTCTCATGCCAACTGATGGTCATGTCATGTGGCTGCCTGCAGAGTAATTGCTGTCTGTGGCAGGGCTGTTTCTCTTCTTACAGTGCTCAGTCAGTATTCTTGGATCATGTAACAAGTCTACAGAAGTGATCAAACAGGTACAGCTCATGTTGATCAAACATTTAAGGTACCAATAGGTTCAGTATATTTTTTACCAACTGTATTGGCTGATCTGATTTTAAAATATACTATTTCTGTCTGTAATGCTTTCTCAACCATCCTACATGCAGATCTGCTCTGTTTTGAGAATATCAGAGGTGTTGGGAAGAATTTCTTTCCTTTGTCATGTATCTCTATGGTGATACATGGAAGCATCTTGGCATGTCTATGTTAGCATTTCACTTACATCAGGAGCAGACTTTTGTAATGAATTTTCCAATTATTCCTATTTACTGCCCTTGGTTTGCATTGAGGAGTGGTCTTGGGTTGCACAAATTGGTTTCCTCATGGGTGAAGCAAAGCAGGGAAATGTGCTCCAGGATTGCAGTTCCAGACTGGTGGACATTCAACACCAACTCTTTTCTGCTGCTGATCCAGAGCCTCCTGCACAGCAGCAGCATTTGCTGTTGTACCCATTGCTTACCAAACCATAGTTCAAGAAATGTAGTGAAGAATAACCCAGTGTTCTCCAACACCACTGAAGAGTGATTTCCTTAAGGGAATGATTAAAATGTCTGATGCCATAGAGGAAAACCTCATGCATTCCAAGTCTGCAGTTCAATCTTTTCTGTTTATAGGTGTACTTTATGACTGCCTCTTGAAATAATTTTCTTAATTAGGGAGGGGTTTTCTAATGAAATTTTTCTCTTATTTTGAATCCTTGGCAGTGGTATAAAATCCAGGAACACTCCCAACTAAACTTAACTTTGAGAGTGCTGTCAGCAGAAGTGACTGCTGAGGTCACCAGGGTAGCACCTGTGGATAGATAAATCAATTTGGAACTCTTTAGTGGGATGCAGATACTCCAGTGTACTGGTACAGTTTGGTCATCTTTCTAAGCTACCATTTTTCAGCTTACAGTGACTTCCAAAAGGAGGGACTTCTGTAGAAGTCACCTGAGAAGATCAACTCTTACCACACACCATCTAGTTCCTTCCAGAGATTGCAAGTACAGAGCTGCACAGGACCACACTGTGCTGCCAGATCTGTTCTTATATTGGTAGCAGAGATCCTCTTGGCTGCCAAGGGAGCAAAAATCTCATGGTGGCCCTGCAGTCTCCTTTTGCAGCTGAACCTAGCAACCTGTAGCTTCAGTTCAAAGTGACCAGAAACCTTCAGCTGTCTGTTATGGACAAGTTGTGACTCTCTCAACAGCTAATCCTGCTGGTAGCCTTTATGAAATGCCGTGAATCTGTTACCAAAGTTGCGTCACAGCAGGATTATTTTATGAAGAAACTCTGACTCAATTTCCTGGAGATAAGAGCAGGTTATCACTGCAAGAAATGGTTAACCCTGTTGGGATACACAGGCAGTTCAAGGTATTAACACTAGTGGGTGATGTGAGTTCAAGTGTATGATTTTTGTCTGGTGAAGAGCAGAAAGAAGTAGCCTAAGTTTAAGATCCTTCTACTTTGCCTAGAATAGATTCTTATAATTTTATTACTTTTTTAATACTAAGCTATTCTGGCAAACAGATGCACTCACCTGATATTTATTCTTTTTCACAGAGCTGTTTTCCTTCATCATTTTATTCCTTTTGAGGTAGGTCTGTCACACTGGCTCGTTCCTCCCCTTAGAGATTTCATTTCCATGAAGCATAATTCCAGTTGCATTCCAGCCTAAGTAGGACTATTTTTAAGACTGAATGTGTTTAACTGCAGATCAATAGACTGTAAAGTATTAATGGAAACCACTCATCCTCAGACTTAACCTTCCTGAAAGAAGCTGGCAGTCCAGTTGCTATGTATTACTGCTGACCACACCTCCAAAAATGTGCTAAATTTTCCAGCAACAGAACAAGGTTCCTATTCTCAAGCTTTTTTTCCTGCTTGAATCATCAAGAAAATAACACAGTAAAGCCTTTTGATGTGAGATGAGTAATAAAACTACAAACAATTTTGAGCATGTGTAAACCCTAGTTGACTTCAGAGGAGAGAAAGAAAGAAAGGATTTGTCAGTATCATCACTCTTACAAGATACTTTGGAGAAATACTGAGTGGACTTTCTAAGCTAAGACAAAGAATAGGCTGATTTTGTCACTTCTCATTAGAAAAAGGTTGAATATTGTCATTTCAAAAAAACCTGTTAATATCTCTACCATGAACTACTCCCACTTCTTATTGTCATGAACCGTAAGCCTTATCTCTGGGGCTGAGCAAAGAGCAAAGGTAGCCTCATTTTGGAGTGAAACCCAGAGATAAAACAGCAAGGAGGCTTCTGAAAGGCTTCACTTGATTGTAATCTAATTATAAGGATATTTAACTGTTACTCCTCACAAGCATGACTGCTGCCTTGGAAATTGTTGGCTTTCTTTTGTGCTTGGGTGGGTGGGCAATTATTGGAGCTACTTTGCCTAATGATTACTGGAAAGTCTCCAGCATCCATGGTAGTGTGATCACAACATCTACTTTGTTTGAAAACCTGTGGAAGAGCTGTGCAGAAGACAGCACTGGAGTATCCAACTGCAGAGATTTTGACACCATGCTTGCACTGCCTGGTATGTGACTTTGCATAGTCTTGTTGATACTGCTTTAAAATGAGTTGGAAAAACTAAATAGGAAGGGTTTTGTTTTGGTAATCTGGTAGGACTGGAAAATAACTGGCCAAGGAGGACTTTGTGGGCTGAAGTAATAAAAACCTCTTAAGTAGCAGAATGTGTCAAGCACATTAAGAAAGGCTATAAAATAAGGCAAATGAAGTCACTTGGTGAAGCATTTCTTTTAATAGGCATTTTAAATATGGTGTCATCTCTTTTCTAGCATCTTGTGGGAGGAATTAGTAGGAGATGTTTTTTAACACATCTTGTGACAGTTCCATATTGTTTATTTGGAATTATTGCATAGGCCTTCTTTTGAAATACTTGATAGCTAATATGCTGTAGCTGGAGTTGGTTTGGTAAGAAATACTATTTATAGGTAAGAAGTGGCAGTGTTCTTTTGTCTGTTGAGACTGGAAAACATAGATAATGCAAGAAATACAATCAACATATGTTACAGATAGTGTAACATAAGTTATACAATGAGATATGTTCTAAAGGAACATACTTGTCAGGACTTGTTAACTAATGTCTTCTTGCTGGATGCAATTCTACTTATTAGGAAATTTAGACCTGCTGGCTCCTGTACTCTATTGGTCTTCAGCAGAACTGTGGATTGTCCTCAAATGCTCAGCTAAGACATAGCATAATATTCTGTGGATAGTAAACATGTTTACAGACAATAAAGCTAGCTTTTATTAATCTTGAATAGATAGTTCTCCCAGAATAAAAATGTCTTCCTACTTAGTTGGATCTACACTGGGAGATGGCTGCACTAAGTAAGTAGGATGATAGTGCTAATCTGAAGAATGTATAATATAGGATTAGTGGGCATGAGGTATTAAATTCACTTTCAATCTGAAATAAACTGGTGTTGTTGACCAGCTCTGACACCAGTGTAGCAATTCTCTGTGCCCAGTATTTAGGGGATAACCTGTTCTTGTCAGCTTTCAGTGTTACCTAACAATTGGTTTTAAAATGCATGTGTGTACTGAGAGGAACATAACTGGATTGAAACTTCATAAACCCAGCAACAGCAGGAGCATAGCAGAGTCCTTAGTGAGGGGGTTTTTTGGTTCATGTAGAAACAAATTCAAGGGCTGGTTCATAACTTGCTGCCACTGACTCTGGGCAGCATCTTCTCATTGCTGTTTACATGAGGTGTTGCCTCTGAGGGTGTCTTAGAGCTCCCATGTGGGCAGATGTGGGCAATGGGGGCCACATCTAGTCAGCTTCTTGGAGCTGCTTGAGATAAAAATGGCTTTTAACGAAATTGAGGGGGGAGGCACAGAAAAGAGCATCATGAGTAGAAGGTGAGCAACAGCAAGGGTCCTGGAGAGCTGCAGATAGCAACATGGAGTCAGCAGGAACTGAAAAAGTGGGGCTAGGGAGAAAGTAAATGCTTTGAAGGTGAATTTGTGAAGATGGAATTTGATCTGCTGAAGAGGAGATCCGTTACGCTGTTGAGAAGGTGGCAGTATATTTCAGGTGTATGGGCAGGGGGAAAGGGAAGGGAAAACCAGCTTGTGGAATTGGAGAGAAAAGAGGGTTTAGAAGGAGAATTGAAAACAAAGCAAGTTAGAAGACATTGAATTGTAGAAAAAGTCAAGAGGAGAGGTAGGCATACCAGAAAAGAGGAAGAAAGTGGGGTTGGTAGCAATGAGGGCTGAGGAAACAGTGGCACCTACAAGAAATGTCTGTAGCACTTGCAGACATGAGCCAAGGCAGACTAAGAATTGTCATGGTCAGTTTAGGTGTGTTCAAATTGCTGGTTAGAAACTCAACTGAAACTGCTGCAGCAGAAGATGGCAGGGATTGGTGGGAGGGGAAAAAAAACCCCAAGAAGAAACAAATGTGTCTTTGTTACCTCTTGTCAGAAGGACCATAAAGATTTTCTGTGGAGGTTTCCTTACTGGCAGCTGAGCTAAGTGGTATACCTCTAGTTTTTGTTTTTTGCTTGGGAAATATCAGACCTGGTTCTTTTAAACAGAAAAGAACCCCAAACTAAAATTAAAAAATAAAAATACCCCCCAACCAAAATAAAATTACTGCTTAAAAGATCATTAATTCCATGAATGTTGCTATCTTTTAATTCTGTGTGTTTATTTCATGACTGCTTATTACTGTCTTTGATAACTCTTAAGCTTGCAGGACCAGTTCTCTTAAGCCATATAAAGCTCTACAGCCTAATGAGGTTCAGTGTAAATCTATTACTTCACCTCTTGTTTCTGTGCCTGATTTTTGTGGTCTGGAGAGTTATATGCTCTACTCTACTACAGGGCTAGAGAGCAAGTTAGTATGGAGGACGTGGAGGGGATGAGGGAGCAAGAGCTTGAATGCTAACATCAACAGTGAGACTGTCCAGGTGCAGTTCAGTTCAGACCCTTGTGATGTTTGGATAGAATCACAGAGTCTCTTAGGTTGGAAAAGACCTTTAAGATCTTCAAGTCCAACAAAGTTAACAGCCAAGACCTGCTGAATTGGTGACACATAGTATGTATACCTCATAACAAATGTGCCAAAATGCTATTTGACCTGGAACCTACAAAATCCAGGGCACCATTTTAAAGGACCTCCAAGTCCCTGTCTGACCTTCCTTCTCAGGCTGGTTCATGATCTGTCCTGGTTTTTGTGCCATCAATACCTGACTGTGCAGACTAGGAGATGAAGGGATGCAGAATTGTCAGCATACCAAATTCCCTAACATGCCCATACCAGCTGTAACCTCTCAGCAGAAGGGAGAAGAGGAGTGCTGCAGCTCCCAGATCTGCTCATCTCCCCGTTCATTACCCCGACTTAGAGTTTAAAGTGCACTGCTAACTCAACACTTTCTTTCCCATCTCTCACTGGAAGTAGCAAAGCTGGTGCCCTTTTCCAATCCCTTTGTAGTGCCAGAGCCCTGCACTCTTTGGCTAGGCTCTAGACTTGTTCAGCTCTACAGGTGTAAGGAAGTCCCTAGGACTTGTGAGTAGAGATGTTTCTTCTCCTGTAAATGGCCATACACACCACTCTGTGGTTTCACAGGACTGAAGGGCTTGCTATAGTTTTTCAGAGTTTGCTAAAGCCCTAAGAGGATTTACTGAGCTTATGCAGTCTAAGCATAGTTCAACTCTGAAATCTGATTGCCTTAGAGGCTAAACACTCTAGGGTTTGGATGCTTCTCTGAACCAAATCAAAAAGTTGGAGAAGATGCACTCATTACAATTCCTGTCAATTTTGTCACTCCCTCTAATCACTTTTATGTTTTCAGCATGAGATTAACTCAATTTCTGTATAGATCCTGATTTGTTTTCTCTTCTTCTGTCTCAGCTCACATCCAGGCATGCCGTGCTTTGATGATTTCCTCCATCCTTTTGGGATTCCTGGCTACAGTGCTCTCGCTGCTCGGTTTGAAGTGCACAAACATCGGGTTGAGCGATGAAGACGCAAAAATGAAGTTTGCTGTCACAGGAGGATTTCTCTTTACTTTAGGAGGTAACATTGAGGCTGAAATGAGACTGCTGTCAGTGCTTTGTACTACTTTCACAGCTAGGCTAAATGAAATGAATACTTGTTCTTGGTTTAAAGCTGTTACAGCCATTAAAGGAATCATTCACCTGTGTGCTTTTCAATTTGTTTTTTCTTCCTGGTAGGTCTTTGCTGCATGGTGGCTGTTTCTTGGTATGCTGCAATGATTACTGCTCAGTTTTTTGACCCATATTTTGCTGGAACCAAGTAAGTTAATAGATCTGCCATACCAAACTCCATCATGTGTTAACAGACAGCTGCGCTAACCTCAGCTGCTCCAGGGTTTCAGAACCTGGATGGATGTCATTATCCAGGAGGAAAAACTTGTCTTCAGGGAACCTTTTCACCTCAGAGATGTTGGTAGAGAGAGAGGAGAATTCTTTTCTGGAAGGTTTATTAATTGGGTGGGGAATTTCAACCTCACGTGTCAGGTGTTTCTGTTTGGTGTTTCCATTTTCATATGAAGCTCAATTGAGTGCACATCTCAATGATATGAAAAAGAAAAGGTAAAAGCCTTATTTTTCTTCAGCATTTAGACCAGAAGAAGTACAAAATTCAAGCTATGGCAAGACTACAATGCCTTAAGTGTACAAGAAAATGAAGAAACATAGAGCAAACAGCTTGACCTGCATCCTGGTGACCCATGGATAGCTGAGAAATGTTATTGCAGTGTGCTGCTTGTCTTAGAGAAAGAAAAACTATTTTTCAGCATATAGTAACAGTTCAACATTTGTTTGCCTTTTGAATTAAAATGAGACCAAGTTTGTGGGACTGTCAGCTCATACAGTTATGCACAAACAAGTTTCAAGGTATAAAAGCCCTTATTCTTGTCTGATATCAAAGCAAGAGTCTTCAAAACCAAATGCCTGCTTATGGCACCTTATCTTGGTCAATAGATTTAGCAATGAGGAAGAAGGGTGGAGGTGACCCAGCCTCTCCTTCAGAGAGGGGGGAAAAAGGGACAGGGCAACACCATATATTGTCTGTGGAACAGGAGAGAGGTGGTTTGGGGGAAAAGAGGACATTTATAATTTGCCAGTACCTCTACTGAGTATGTTCTTTTTAGCTCAATAAGCTATAAATCTTCAGTTGCTAGGATCATATTGGAAGTAGTTTGCAAGTTTCCTCCAGAGAATCAGTTCGGGGAAGTCAGAGGTGAAGTGTTTTGTTATGAATCAAAGTACTTGAAGCAATTGCTTTGGATGTTTGTCAGTTTTCCTTGTGTTTCCAAACAAGCATTGACAAAGAACTTGCACTTGTGAACACTTTTTGTTGGTTTATATCCCCTTGACAGAATTATATGAAGGGTAATAAATACGTTAGAGGACCGAAACAACTGTTGATAAGGAATTTCAGTTAGTGGGATAGTTAGCAAGTTTTATAGTTATCTTATACAGCTTTGGGGCTTCAACATCAATGCATGTTAATCAGTTACCAGATTGTTTGCATTCAGTAGCTGAAGAAATCTTTCTTTCTTTTTTTTTTTTAATATCTAAACTTCATGTTTAAGGCTATCGATTCACTAAGCATTTTCTTCATGAATTAACTTTGATCATTAGTAGAGCCAGACATGTTCTGAGGAAGTTGCTGCTCCTTGGACTCTGTGGGACAGGTTTAAAATCAATTGCAGGCCAGTATTGATCTTCACTCTTAAGAGACTGGCAAATCTGGTTTTTCAGATTGCATTTTTTGGGCCTGATTTAAGCAAACTAGAAAGTTAATCTCTACTAATCTGTAAAGGAATTTCTCCCATAGCTGTGAAAGCATCAGCTGTCTTGCAGATTCCTCCTATATACTTTCCTTTGTATGATGGCTACAGCATTTGTGTCTATAGGTGACTAGAGAGCAGAGATGATTGCATGCACTGGATAACATCTCTGATCAATCCTTAGGATTCCTCCAGCAACTTGCACTTCTGCTTTCTTGAGATAATGATTGTCTCCTTATTCCATGTTTGGAAAGTGCCTAAAACAGTGGAGACCCTGTGGCTCCAATGTGTGATGAGGATGTGGAGAGCAGTGAATCTGTGTAAACCTCTGAAACCTTCCTGCTAGCAATTAATTCTGCAGTCAGAAACTTTGGCAGTTTTAAAGAATGATTTTATGCTTACAAGTGGAAAGAAAACACACATATCTGCTTTCAGTATACCTTCAATTCAGCCCATGACATCTATTTTGCCCTTGTATTAGATATCTCAGACCACAGAGGTACAGCCATATTGGGGATATAGTCTTTGAATATAAAAACTTGTTTTCCTCTTTGTGAAACTCCTTCCAGACTCTCCAGGCTCAGTTGTGTCTAGTCTTTGGATCAAATTAATTATCAGTGAGTTTCTTGGACTGGACTAGAGGGTTTCCTGAAAGGTACTCTTTTGTACAGGCAAATGGGGAACCATTCTTTTTTCCACCTGGAACTATTCAGCCATATAATCACAGAGGGTGCTGAATATTCTTTAGGATATGTGAGTTTGAAAACTAGCCCTATACAAATAGCCACTCATGGTTGGACTTGATGACCTTAAAGTTCTTTTCCAACCTTAATGATTCTGTGATTTAGCATTGTGCCCATAGAAAACTCATTTCTGTGGCTAGCCTTTTCACATGACACAGTCAGTAAGGTCAGAAACTTTCAGTTTCCCAAAATGATGTCAGTGCAACAGCCAATACCAGGACAAAATAAGAGTGGGCTGTACAGAAGGTATAATTCATTATCAACAATTCATTAAATATACACCAGCAGGTCTTGTCTTTATGTTGCTTTGTACTTTCTATACTCCCACTAATTTGGCAGGGCACTTAAACATACAAGTAAAAGTTTTACTGAACAGACACAAACTCAGATCTGTTCTCTTTCTATTGAAGTACCTATCAGTTAGCTGATCTCTGTGCAGACTAGAATTTGTTTCTTTGCATGCTTAGTGCAACTTATGGCTCAGTCTAAAACAATGGCTCTGTGATATGCAATCTCCATAAAATCCTTCATATTTCAGGTATGAACTGGGAGATGCTCTGTACTTAGGCTGGGCTGGATCTGTTCTTTGTATGCTTGGTGGGATCTTACTGACCTGTTCATGCAAAAGGAAGAAAAACCAGGACTACAGGTAATCTTGGATTTGTCAGTTGAAATAGCAGCTGTCAATTATATACCATTTTCTGTCTGTATACTCATCTCTCTCTCCCCCCCTCCACAGCATACATCTGTAGACATACAAAGAGGAACTTACTTATACCTATTAATTCAGTGCTAAGGCATGCCACAGACTTTGTGACAACAGGAGATGCTGTATCAAATACTTGTGCCTCCCAGATTATATCACTTCTTGATACTTTGCCATTAACTGTCACCTATAACTAGTATCTGGTAATTCTGGTTGCTGCTGGCGAGTCTAAGATCTACATGATGAAAATGGGCAATGAAAGAGCAAACTATCTATTGCCAGAAGAAATGTATGTCAAAGAGTATAGGGCATTATAATCAAGTTTCTCTGAAATATTCAACTACTATTCAAAAAGTCAAACACCATTTAATTTGCAGAAAGTGTAATGGCATTTCCTTCCCAATGTATACTAAATTTATCATTAGACACATATGGGTTTTTTTTCCTTGGTCCTTATGGAAATGTTTTGTTGCTCATCACATCAGAAAAGTTGAGCTTTCTGGCCTCAATATGTGACCTTGGCTGGATTTTTTGATTTCAGTCTGAAATCATTCACACATACAGAGGGTCCCTTTCTGAAGGAGGGGGGGAAATAGTCAGAAATAGCAGAGGTCCCTTTCTTTCCAGAAGAACTGAAATGGCTTGGAGGCTATACTGGCTAAGCTTGAGAGGATGACAATATGGGAGGAAGAAGCATGCTCACTGCTGCTGTACATAATCTTAGGAAAGTTATGTCACAGAATCACAGAGGTTGGACAAGACCTCTAAGATCATCCAGTCCAACTGTCACCCTACCACCACCGTGCCACTAAACCATGTCCCTAAGGACCACACCTGTACTTTCTTCAAACACCTCCAGGGATGGTGACTCCACCACTTCCCTGGGCAGCCCGGGCCAAAGCCTAACAACTCTTTCTGGGAAGAAACTTTTCCTGATATCCAATCTAAACCTCCCCTGGTGCAACTTGAGGCCATTTCCTTTTGTCTTATCACTGGTAACCTGGGAGAGGAGATCTACTCCCATCTCGCTACAGCCTCCTTTCAGGTAGTTGTAGGACCAAAACATTTCAAAATACTTAATAAGTGAAAGTGTTCCTCTGATGCCTCATTGCCCAATCTGAAAGCCATTTAAGTTTTATGGTAATATTTCATCAGCTTCATTGGACTTCAGCTCTCACTCACCATTCCTGGATACAAAGTACCAAATATCCTGAAACATCTTGAAAATCAGGTCAAACTGGAAAAGGTCAACATGATGAATGACAGCTGAAGGGACTGGCTGAAGAAAGTTCTGTTTTCCTTTCTCAATTCCTGTATTAAAACCTGCAGCTTGCACAAAGGCATTAAGCTCTAGGGTTCTCTTCTGCTCTAGGGACCTGACTAAAATGCCTCAAAGAAGAGTGTCCCTGACTTAGGAATCCAGAATGTGTTTCTGGTTACAAGCGATGAGCCCAGCTCTTCCCCCTTAGCTACAAGACTGATGAGAACTTTAATTTCTGCACCTTTGTGAAGCATGTGCTATCACTGGGTTGGAAACAGCCCTAAAAGAGTAACTTCCTAAGTATCTGAAACTGTGGACCTGTGTGTAACACCTATTTCTTTTCCTTCTTCATTGACAGTTGCAACAGATACTCATACTCAGCAGGCCAGCCCACTCAGCAGCAGCGCATTTATACCAAAAACACCGACACAATCATAAGCAACAAGGAGTATGTCTAACTTTTTTACATCACTTGGAATGTTAGTAGTTTATGAACTTGAATGAAGAACTGAACTGCTTCCAGGGTTCCAATTCCAAGTTGCAATCTTTCCTCTTGAGCAGTACAAGGAGGAGGTATGGCTTTCTACCTAATAGGAATGGTTTTCCAGGAATGCTTTTCAAATGTAAATATGTTTCTACAGAAAATGCTGTGATATGAAATCTGTGGTATGAAGGCTTTTTCTGCATGCTCAGAAGCCTGGTAAAATTTAACCACAGAGTGTGGTGTATCCTGACAATCAAGAGCAACTGTTTCTATTTCAGCTGACTCAAAAAGGTGGAACCGATATGCTATAGCTGACTGCACGTTAATATGCCTCACAGTTAGAAATGTATTGTGTTTTCATTATTGTTTAGCTTCCTAATTTTGTTTAGCAGCTTTAGCTTTTGACAGGAAATAAACTTTATTCCACAGACTGCCTGAAACAGATTCTTTTTTTGAGGTGTTGTATCCTGGCCATTGATCAGGGTATAGTCAATATACTGTGGGCTTGAAGTCTCATGTTATACTGAAAGTGGTATTATGTAAGATAGTCAAGATTTATAAAAGCTATAAAAAAATTCCCTAACAACCATTCACCTCCAAATCTGCAGACACACAACAAGTTGGTTGTAATGCAGATACCAAAGTTAAATGATACAGAATGAACCAAACACAGCTGGGAGTGGAAAAAGCATCTGGTGCAAAAATGCCCTGTGATAACTAAGAAGATGATAGCCCACATTGTTTTAGTTTTGTTTGTACATCTTCAGCTTTAAAACTTTGAGCAATCTTTAACTTTGGGAACTTCTACTGCATCTGTATTGTCTAACTCATGTAATTCCCCAGTGGCTTCTTTCTCTGTCATTGTTCCATCATCAGAATTTCTGCCTTAAACTGCTCCACTGTTGGGAGCATATGTTTGCCTTGTGTAAGCAGTTAGACAGATGATGATGAGCCAACTTTACTTTGTATTGATGCTTTGAGCAATGTGGAATGGAATTTCACACTGCAGGTTCACAGGTGTCATAACATGTTCCTTTTAAACTACAAATACAGTAATACAGTCTGGCAAAATACCTTGGTGTTTCTCTCTACTTTTAACATCTTATGATGAACATAATTGTAGTCTGATCTAGAAGTTTCATGCAGTTTCCTTGATATCCTGATAGATGATTTCAGAGGGCAACCTGCAAGCTGGCTTAGCAGAAATGATTTAGCCATGTTGCTTGCATACAGACAGAGCTGACATGTAAACTGGAGTGTTAAGGCATGAATTGGGCACTGATAGATCTCCTTGGTCTGAGTAAGTAAATCTAAAATGAGTTAGGATTACGTTTCATTTCCCTGATTGTCATCATCCTCCCTCCACTACCAACTATCTTGGAGAACAATTTCAAAAGCTGAAAAGGCACTTGACTTTCATGGTGGGAGCTGGATTCCTTACTGTATAATCTGTCCTCTAGATTTGTGGGTAAGCTTGTGATGCTGTTTTGGTCTACTTGAACATAAGGAAACCGCAGAACTTGGGCAAAGACTGAGCAGTTCCCCTGTCGATTTCCCACCAAAGGCTGTGTCAGCTCATGCCCATTAGCTATGATCCAGTAGGCAAGATAGAAACTCAGAACTTCCTTGGTCTGGCATCAAGCCTTCTAGTGACATCACTGGGTAGTTTAATTAAAAACCAAGAGTGAAATCCCCAGGTAGTAATAACTCATTCATTCGTTCAATACATTGTTATCGGATTCAGTGTCATTCAGGGGGAAATAACTGCTGAAGATATCATGCCTTTCCCTGGCTTGTTTACAGCCCTTCCAACCCATTTTCTGTTTCTGCTGTTTTTCCCTGCTTATCTGGCCCTTTCCCACACGCCATCAACAATTCACGCTCTGCATGAATTTAATGAACCATCAGCTCAGTTCAGGGAGTAAGGTGTTTGATGTAGAGGGGATGATACAGGAAGTGATTTGTTTTGTTGTTGTTGGTTTTAAAAATCTGTAGTAAGCCACTTTCTTTAAAACATCTTCACACTTTGCTATCCTCAAGTCCTTTGCTCAGCACATCAGACTGCTTTGGTATCTGCAAATCTTCTTCATATCTCTGCAGCTGAGACCAAAATCCTGCATTGGGTTCTGCTACTGGTCTGGCAGTCTTCACAGTCTAGGAGAAAGGAGAGACATTGCAGAAGCAAGGGCAGGTCTCATGCAAATGGGTTTTTTTTCCCCCTCTTAGGCTTTTGGGAAGATTTACTTTTGTTTTGATTTGTCTACAGAATAATAAACAGAAATTTTGGTGAGCTGACCTCACTCTGTGCTTGCTAAAACCTTCTGGCACAAAGGCCCTGTTACAGAATGGATTCATGGAGACATGAAAAGGAGCTGTTGAATTTGCTGGAAATGTGACTGTCTCCCACAGAGTGTGGTGACACCACTCGTGTTTAAGACAGTGTGAAACCTGGTCACATATCTGCATGCCTCTGTCTAGCACGAAGCAAACCAGTTATCTAAATTAGAGACTTCAGTGATACACCTTCCAAACAGGTGAAGACTGAAAGACCATAGAGCATGAGTCACATCTGTTGGATGGGCTTCCTAATAAAGCTGAGATGCTACTGCTGATAGCTAGCTAGTCCCTAGCTATTTAGCAGGCCTAACAGATGATAGCTCTTTGCAGTGCTGAGCTGTCACATATGTGATAAGAGCAAATCTTTCCAAACAACTTCTGCACATGCTCATAGCCATTTCACTTGTTTTTCTTTATGTCTCTCTCTTTAACTTGACTAAGCAAATGACAGGAAAGAAATGTTCACAGAACAACAAACTTTGCATATTTGACAGAGTGCTTAAAGCCTGTTTGCATTTGTAGTTATATTTGTCCCAGAAAGCTCACAGTGAAACTTATTTGTTAAAGCTGGGGGTGAAAAAGCTTACAGTGGAATTTCTATTCAAATGTGAATAACTAGGTAAGTGAGGATTGATAAACAGGAGAGAGAGAGCACTAAAATAATTCAATGAGAACTCATCATTACTCATAATAAGCATAGCATTTCTTAGCCAAACGATGTCTAAAGACAAATCTGGGTATAAGTACAATACCTCAAAGGCCTCCTTCAGTGGGAGCTTTTGGTGTCTCATCAGATAAGCAGTGCAAATGGCAGCTGATCTGCTGCGGCCATTTTTACAGTAAACCAAGCACTTCCCACCGCTCTTCACCACCTCTTCTATTGCATCACTGCACTGCTCAAAATACCGATAGAGGTCTTCAGCCGGATCGTCGAACACAGGCACGCGAATGCCCTGGACCTGCTGGAGGCTGGGGAACGGCTGCTGCCTGGTGACATTAACGCAGAAGGTGACTCCCTCTCGCGTGAGCAGATCTTCATTGCAGGCTGCCTTGGCGTTGCTGATGAGCAGGGAGGAGGTGACCTTGCAGAGCTGGGGCATTGGCAGTCAAGGCCACAGTGTCGCCGGCACCACTGCCCCGCTGCAGAGCTCCAGGATCAGCTCCTCCGGGTGACATTCCAGCTGCGGCACAGCCCCGGTGCTGCAGGACACCGGGGGCCGGGGTGTGGGCGGGTTCCCCCCACAACGTGTACGGGTTGTGCTGCCCTGCAGCCAGCCGGGCTGTGCTATATTTATCTCTCTACAGTCTTGGGCGTGAAGGCTTCAGGCAGGTCCTAGTGCCTGCTGGAGCTCCAAAGCTGCATTTAAACAGCTAAAAATAACTTCAAACACTTCCAGAACTCACAGATCGTTCGTAAAACAATTGGATTTGTACAATCCCTATCCCTAGCAGCTTCTCACAAGAAGCTAAACCCCCTGTCTTCCTTGCAGGAAGGCTGCTGCTGGGGGTCAGTACTGCTGCAGTATTGGTTCAATGATGCAATATTGATCTGATCACCTCCAGCTCACCACCAGATTCCCTAGTTACCCTCACCTACAGCAGAAGTGTCTTTTGAATACCCAGAAAATGATTTACTAGGCTAACTAGATATGGTAGCACTAATCTTACTGGACTTCAGTAAACTTGCTGGTGTGGTGCCAGGGCAGAGAGCATCTTGCATGTGAGCATGTGGACGTGTTTGAGCTGTGAAGGATGGGTGGGGATGGGGCCAAGGGCTCAGCCAGGGGAATGCCACATCAGCTGGTGCCAGGCAGGTGTTAAAGGGCTGCATGCAGGTATTAGCTGCTTCCTGGTAGTTTGAGCTTCTTGAATGCTTTTTCTTTCTGGCCATGATGCAAAAAAGGAGCCTGTGACTCATATTTGCTGCTGGCACGAAGATAAACCTGGACTATCACAGCAGCAAGGGGATGGACTAATAGGACTGGTGTGAAATGCAATGCCAGATAGGAAGGAATCAGCCATGAGAGATGAAGAGGAGCCATTGTTCCACCATGGAGGGAGGGGAAGCTGACCTGCTGCACAACTGCCACCACTCATGTCAGTAACTGCCTGCCAGAGAGATGCTGGCTCTGGGGCCAAGAGAGATGCTCTCTCACGTGAGCACAAGTGCATGATGTTCCCTCCTGATCTTTGGCATGCACCTCAGCTGTCCACAGGCTCGTTCCTCTGCCCCATCACTTCCTTCACCCATAGCTCAGGGCATCTGATTGGAGAAAGGCAAAGCCCCAGAGCCAGCACTGGTACTAGCCCATCACAAACTGTGAGGCTGAAAGCAAGCTGTCCTTCCTCAGGACTCCTGACCTTCCCCTTCTCTGTGCCTTAACAAGGAAAAAGAAAGAAAACTCCAAAGTCAGCCTCACTGGAGCAGAAATAAAACTGACCTGTAAATACAGAGTTAAGTCTCCAGCCTTTTTATTTATACAAGGATTCAAAGAACATATTTCAACTTTAGATAAACAGTGCAAGAGAGTTACAAGTACCTTGGTAACAGAAAGAAAGAGATAATTGTCCAGCTATGCCAATAAGTGAAATAATTCTTATTCCTGCAGATAGAAATGCATCTGTTTAAAGCAAAGGTGGACTTTTTAGATATTTTGTGATATCCTAGCCCCTACCAAGCCCACCAGAAATCAACAGGCAGTTTGTCATTTGTAAATGATAAGTAGCTGCGCTCTCAAAGTCTTTTGAGACCCTCGCCCTTGGTTAAAACACACACATTATGGCACAAAAGAGCAGGCTGAAAGACAGAGACACTTGGAAATCCACAATTTCTGCTTCTCCTCTATCCAGGAACAGGAGTCCTTGTTAATATTTTTTTTCCTAGACCACTTCCCACTCCACATCCATGTGCAGTAGGAGGCCTTGTCAAACCAGAACACCACAAATCACCATCTTGGTCACATCAAAGCAAAGGTTCCTCCCCAGCCACCTTCGTTCCCCTGAGCTTCCTCTTCAGATAACCAACCCACGGCAGCTGTCAGCCTCCACTGTGTCTGCAGCCCTCAGCCTGCCACTGCCACAGTGGGGAGGTTGGTCACAATGGTTTCAAGCAGGTAGTAGCCCAGAAAAATGTCACTTATAAGCACTGAAAGGCCCTAGGCTCTGTGCCAGGCTGGACCTGGGCTGACTTCAGCTGGTTGAGCTGTGCCAGTGGTTGTCTAGCCATTGGGTGATGATGGTTTGCTCGAGTTTAGAGCAATACCAAGTCAATGCCCTGGGAGAACTTGGACATTTTGGCTCCCCAGTGGAAAGTGGTGTGGCTGAGCACAGTCATGGCCACCAAATTGCAGCAGGCTGGGGAAACCACTTCAGAGGAATGAAGAGAACAGAAAAACTGAATAACCAGGAACTGAAAAAAAAGCAGCAGTGTAGGTGGACAGTATGAAAAAGTACAGAAAACAGACCCAAACTGTCCCAGGGCTGAGGAGGGAGGAAGCATCAACACCAACATCATGTGCCTCCTGGCAGAGGGGAGAAGAGCCCTCAGCCCTGCCCTTGCCCACCCAGGCAGACCCCAGGCTGCCTGTGCTGGGCTAAGCCCAGCTCGGCTCCAGGAGGGCTGAAGCAGTTGTCCTCAGGGCCCAGAGGGACACTCAAAGTGGGGGTTCAACCCCAGCCAAAGGGAGAAGGCATCAGGAAGGGTTTCTCCTCCATAACAGTTATGACTGTATCCTTCAGGCTTTGCCTTTTCATTTGACCTCTCAGGTTTTATTAATCTAAAAGGACCAACAATTTGGGCTATTAAATTGTTAAAATATTCACTGGACAATCAGTACATTCTTGGCTTCATACTGAAGGTGTGTTCCCCTTGGGGCCCCTAGGAAGCTCTTGAGGGTAACAGGCTGACAGTAAACACTAACTGAACAGAAATAGAAATGTCAAGGACTTCCCTTTCAATCTCCCAATCTGCAAAGCAAAAACATCAACCCTTAACATCCATGTGTTAAAACTCCAATCCAACCCAACCACTTTTGGAAGAGAGTACAATATTTCAGGGTCCCTCCCTGACCTTTGTGGGTTTTGTTTTGGCTTTGGTTGTAAAGTCTCTGCAGGACTGGTTGTGAGGATTTCTGTAACTGAAGGCTACATTTGTATTGGCAATTCTAGTTTCAAAGAATAAAAGAAAGGAAAAAAGAATAAAAAGATAGGAACTCCTGAGAGCAGGGAAAGTAACATGGAACTTGCCATACCTCCAGAAGTTGATAAATCTGTATAAATTCATTACTTGTATTGATCCACTCCTGGGCTCTGATGGCTCTAGCAGTGTTGTCTGTCCTTTAGCCAATGTCCAGCATCTTGGCTTTTATTTCTGAAACTCTACCAGGTTAGATCAGTTTTCACCTTACAAGAGGAGAGGACAGGGCACAAAGGATACCAAGTCAGTAACATCAGTTGCTATGACTTGGAGAAGCCAGTCCAAGCTGGCCTTGAATCTCTGCCTACTTTGAGGCACTGTCAGCATCATCACCTGGCCCCAGGTGAGACCTCTGCCCCAGGGAGGGCATGTGACAGGCTCCCTCCACCCCTCTCTGCACCAGCTTTTGGTGTTACCTTGCTCATGATCTCATCTTCCCTTAAACTGCACATTCTAGAAACTACTACTGTTAAAAATGGGGTTTGTTTTGGTTTGGTTTTTTTTCCCCCTTCCTAGAAAACAGCTGAACCTCAACCCTGTAGTGCTTGCTCAGCCTGAAGACACATCTTCTCTGGCAGGACAGAGGAGAACTACTCAAACATTTCCTGTGCAGACTGGTAAAGCAGGACACAGATCCACCTCTGCCTTCCCTCTTGCCTGCAGTACAAACACATTTGGACCTCAAAGCCAGCCCCATACGAATGTAGCCCAACCCCTGGGAGTGCTCCTGGCCCAACCAGTCCCAGTGACTGTGTTGTATCTATCACATTTGCTAAACCTACACCTCCAGCCAACACTTGCCATACCTGTCAGGTACAGTAGCCTTCTGGAAGTCCTGAAGCTCACAGCCCTACAAGCACAGACACTCCTACAGCTACAGGAGGTTATTTATAACTTTCACCAGCCACTCCCAGTCTCAAAACCCAGCACTGAGTTCACCCTTCCAAACATTTTGGGTTTAGGGCAGCTGCCCATGTGACCCAGAGGCTGGTGTGTGGTGGTACGGGGAGGCAGAGGATGAGCCTGGTCCTTCTCTGAGCCAAAAAAGAGCTGCTGGAGGGTTTGTGAGCCAGTGTCTCACCCTGCCCCTGCAGTGATTAGGGAGGATGGGAAAAAGACAGGGAAAGCTGGAATTCACTTAAAAGCCTACAATGCAACAGGAACAAACACCAAAGGAAAAATAAAATACCCCAAACAAAACATGTCCTTATATCCCCCCAGTGGGTGTTACCCTGAGTCAGTCTCCTGGGTAGGGATGGTGTCCAGGGCTAATTGCTACCAGCCCCCTTCTCTCTGCCCTAAAAGGGGTCACTCCTGCACGTGACCGGTGTGAGCTCTCAGAACCAGCCACAATGCTGCAGTTAGTACAAAGTCCCTGGTCTTTCTTGTTACCAAAAAACCCCAGGGATTCTCATCCACTGCTGGGGCCAGAGGAGGAGAAAGAGGAGGAGGAGGAGGCAGCACAACTGTCTGTCAAGCAGAGAAACGCCCCGGTGCATACTTTCATCTCTCTGTTACCTACGACGGTACTGCACTGCAGGTAGAAATTGGACCATTATTACTTGGGTAAAAAATGGCTTTCCAACTAGCATGCAAAGAAAAAATACCCCAAACCCCAACCCCTAACACTCATTCCCAGCCACTTAGATGTAGGAGACCCACATCACAAATTGTCATCAGCTATGAGCTCTAGTCAAGAAACCCACTCGTGACTTTTCCACAGACAAAAGGGAGTTCTGCGTGTTTTGGGTCCAACAGCCACTGCCAAACTGTTTCAGTTCAACCCACCCAAACCTGCTCTCACTCCTACGTACGCCACTGGAAGCGAAAGGCCACCTCTGCCCACCTAGGAAGTACAGAGAGAAAACCCCAAAGAGCCCCTGACCACGGCCCACAAGCAGCGCTGAGGATCTCAGTCTCTCGGCATCCCGACGCAGCGTTGCTGTCGGCACCGGCGTGCTTTCGGCAGCTCCGTGCCCAGCGGCTGGGTAACAAGATCAGGGCGATTGCATATTCCACTGGAGGCAGCAGAAGAGCTGCCTGAGGAGGTTCCTCCTAGAAGCCTTTCTGCAAAGGCTGGTTTGAGCCCCGAGAGCCAGTTTGTGGCAATAACAAAAGTAAAACAATGAGGTACGGAAAGAAGGGCCCAGCACTGGGGAAGAGACCAAGAAAGAAGAAAAACAGCTCGAGCACTGCCAGAAATAGCAAACAACTGAAACCTTTTTCTCCTCCCCCTCCCTTTTTTTTGTCTTTCTTTGTTGTTTTTTTTTTCTCTTTTTTTTTTCTTTTTTTGTTTTGTTTTGCCAAGGTGAATTAAATATGTCCTTTGGTTGGTTGGTTGGTTGGTTGGTTGGTTTTGGCAAAGTGAAGCCCCTCGGCTGCAGTCTCTTTCCTGGCTGTGCTAATGAGTTACCGCCACAAGTGCTGCAGGGCGATGAAAGCCACCGAAAGGAGGAAAAGGAAGGCAGAAGGCAAAGATCTGCTGCTGGCCCCATTGATGCCGTGTCCAGACTGCTTAGGAATTGCGTGTGTTTCTGGCTGTCTGGTGCTGGGGCTCTTAGAAAGTCTTTTGCCACAGACGTCGTCAGGACAGCTGTCACCACTCCCCGAGCCGCTCATGTCATCACCTGTGCAGAGACAAATATGGGCTGAGCCCCATCTGACATCCTTATGGGGGGGTGACATCCCTGCCTTCCCACGCTGCAACTGCTGGGAGCTCTGGCCACTACCTCCTCTCTGCAGCCCCCACCATAGGATGCAAGCCCATATCTTATCTCCAGCTAACTTTAACCACCCACTGCTGCAGCAGCTGGAAACCTCCAGAGCAGATGGGAACAGCAGCCCCATCAGCAAGCTTGGGCTGGGACTGGAGAGAGCACTTGTGGTTTCAATGAGGCATTAAGAGGAGCACAGCCTCCAGCCACCCCACAGCAAGTTGGCTACACTCGAACAGACCCTCTGCAGCCCCAAGCCAAAAGCCAGGTCACCACAACTCCCCTCTGCCATCAGGGCCCAGCATGGAGGCCCCTGCAGGGGGGCTGACTCCTCAGTCCCTTTTGCCTGTCCTGGACCTCTCCAGTTCTGCTAAACTCACTTGCATCTTGGAAATCCACATCATTCCCGATGTTGGCGTTGCCCAGCCGGTTTGTCATGATCTTTAGCTGCATGATTTGCTGGCGAATGGTCATGTCTGGCTTGGTGATGTCCACCTCCACTTCTGGGTTGTTGATCTGATTAGCTAAGCCATCCCCCATCACTTCAGGCAGGTAACTGCAAAGGAAGGCAACTGGTTTAGATGAATCCACCCAGCTCCCCCTTTCCCCATTACAGACACCGGTGATGATCCAACCTCTTTGAACCTCAGAGAAGCTGCAGCCAGTGGTGTTGGCTTGTTGAACAGCCTCCGAATGCTGGTGTTCACTGTGAGGCAACTATCTCTACAGATGGCTGAGCCATGCTGCTGCAGCCAGACTCCATCAGAGCCTGAGGCTTTCCCTGAGACCACCTCAGCTTGCTGGTGGCCTTGCAGCACCACTATCCCAGCATGGGGAGGGATTTACTGCAGGAAAGGCTGTGCATGGGCTGAGGGGTTGCTCTCAGGCTGGTACCTGTGGAGCCACAGTGATGCTCCCCTAAGGAAAACCTCTGTCCATATGGGAGGCTGAGGAGCACCTTTGTCCCTGCCTTGGTTAAAACCTGTGGGGATGGACACCCTGGGATGATTGAATGCTCCCAGCCCAGTACAAGTGGACATGCCCCCCGGGAAGCTTCAGTTAACAGGGAGCTGTCAACCAGCAAACAGAGCTGCACTGTTCCCTTTGGCAGTGCTCCTGTCCATCTGCTCCTGCAGATCCACAGCACTGATGGCAATGATGTGAAATATGGAAAACCCAAAGGTGCTGGCTCCAGGATGGCAGAGACCAGCCCAGCAGGTCTGTGGAGCGAAGTGGAGAAAGATGCATTTCCAGCAGCTGCCCACCTCCCCTCACAACCATCCTTTAACCCTCAGCCATGGGTGGGGGGTGTTTCTGCAGCTGTTTGATGTCACCTGGGTGCCTCCTCTCATGAGGGAACAGCATTTCTGAGCAGGTATGGATAGAAAGATGCAATTCTCAACAGCAGCTGTGGAGTTTGGGAGGTAAATCCAGCCCTTCTTCCTTCTGAGTGCACTGTGGAGTTGCAAAACTGTTTCACTAGTACAAAACTACACAATCATTTCCTGGTGAATGCATTTCAGTGCTTAAACCTCCAACTCATGGCAGAATGGCAACAGGCTTGACATTGCCAGCTACCAGCTTTTCAGGTAATGCAGCATTTCTGTGGACAGAGATTGACCTTTAGGCTTAGTATGAAAAAGTGGGGCTGGCTGAGATGATGTGCAAGTGCCTTTTATCAAACCCTCCCTCTCTCACCCCAGAAAGGTGCTATTCTGGCACCCTGACCCTCTCCATACCTGCCCTTTGTCATCCCATTCCAACACTTGTCATCTGCTGCTGAGCTGGCCATTATTTTTTTGCTGCAGAGGTTGCCAGGCAGGGTGATCCAGTAAGTCTTGAGAGCTGTCAGATTCCCTTTGGCATCTAAAACCTGTAAACAAAGAGGAAACTCAGGGCCAGAAGAGCTCTGGAGCACCTCAGGGGCTGTGGAAAGGACAAGGATTCTGCCTATTTTTTAATTTGTTTTACCATCACAAAGTCTATTTTTATGCAGACAGGGATGTGTCACCAACCTTCCCTTAAAGACCAATAGTCAACCCAAGCTCTCAAGGCTAAAGATTACATGCTGACTGTTCTGGTACCATAATATTAACCAGGAGATGATCATCTGGGCCTGAGGGCAATGCTGAGAAGCAGCCTTGGTAGGAGGCAGCAGGGCTCTGCCAGGGTGGGACAGGGAGCTGTCTGTGAATGAGGAGCCTCTCAAACATGGGACCATAGCAGGTCCTACAGATCACTGTCCACAGAATCTGGAATCTCCATGGAGGAGGACCTCTGGCCCCAGTATCCAGCTGAAAGACATCAATGGCAAGGAGCCTTTTCAGATAAGTTTGGCACCAAATCCCTGAGAAATGGGCTATCAGCAACCTAGACCTTGACACTGTGTCAAAGCAAAGTCAGATCTGCTTAGGTCATGCCAGCACTGGCCCATCTGATCTTCTGCAGACCTTCTAGCAAAGGTGACTCAGCAGCCTGGGATCTGCCCTGACCTACAGGACCCAGTGCTGCATTACCCAAGCTCCTAGGGCTCTCAGGGCTCCCAGGGCATCAGCACATCTGCCCTGGCACACTGGTGTTGGGGAGCTTCAGGGGCAAACTCACCAACATCTCCAGTGCTTGCGCAGATGATTTTGCTTCCAGTGGAACCTTCCCTCGCCTTTTCTTGTCCTCACTGCTGGAGCCTTTTGTGCTGATTTTGGGGTTTCCACAGCCTTGGAAAACCTGGAAAATAAACCAAACTCCATAGTTATGGGGTTTTTTTGTTTGTTTGTTTGGTTTGTTTTCCTTTCTTAAGCATGTTTATCTTTCCTATCCCCAAGGTCTCTGAGATT
Source organism: Galbula dea (assembly GCA_013399015.1). Taxonomy (NCBI): domain Eukaryota; kingdom Metazoa; phylum Chordata; class Aves; order Piciformes; family Galbulidae; genus Galbula; species Galbula dea. The sequence continues at coordinate 879,394 of VWZX01001728.1, read as the reverse complement.
CTGTCTCAGTTTCTGTCAGGTTACCCTTTCCCAGGATGTGTTTTCAGCAGACTGTAACTGCTTTTGGTCACTACTATCAAGCAAAATGTTCAGCCCTAACACAAGATTAGCACATGCTTTTGGATGAGTCATCAGTGTTGATATTAAATTATTTCTAGCCATTTTGTCTGTTCCTATAATGACTGAAAAATAAGATTTGGAGAAGAACAAGTTGGGAGTTGTTCATACTCATTCCACCAGTGGTGTGGGCTACAAGATTGCAGAGCATGTGAACTTCACTGACTTGGGTGACAGACTGAGGTGGGACTACCCCAGTGACTCTGACTGGCATCCACCCTCAGCAAATGAATGTCACCTCTGGCCAGGGGAGCACAAAGACATTAGATGTGTCATAGTCTCTCAGGTTGGATATTTCCAGGGCCAGCGAGGAAGCCAAATTGATTTATCTCCTAACTTTGGGTACCTCCCATCATCCTAACCACCTGCCCAAAGTGTGTGCTGTAGACAAAGGGGAGAAGAAGCACTTTGAAGGTACAAATCCTCAGATTTTGCCTCTAGGAGGAGATGAAGAGTGTCCTGGAGGTGCCTGTTTCTCCTAGGAGAAAACTCTGCATGACTGGTCCAGGCAATGACAGCTCTGCTGCAGCCAGCCAGTGCTCAGGCAACTGAATCTCACTGGGGCTGGTGGAAGGAGTGCTTGGACAGCCAGATTTAATGAAGCATCAAAGGTCAGGAGGGCCTTTGCACAATCAGTTCTATTCAGGAAACACCAACCTTTACATAGAAAACCCTCTGATTTAAAAAGATGGCTTCAGGCTTGTTGTGGTTACCAAGGTGCTGCCAGAAGCTGTCAATAAATTTGACTATGTACATGTCCCCTTAAAGCAGAGAAATCCAGACCTCAGACAGGGCACTGCTGACACAGCTTGTGCCAGCTACTGAGTGCTTTTGCTAGTGGACTCTGACAGCCATAGCAAAGTCCTAATCTAGACACAGGTCCCTTTGGTGGCAGTGGGTCTCATCAGTGTCATTCAGCCTAGAAAGCCCCCTCCTGAAGTGCACTGTCCTGCTGACCAGATGGATCCAACAACTATGGCAGTTCAGCACCAAACCCATTTGTTCATCTGTCTCCTTGTCTCCATGCAAAGAGCCTCACCTTGAAAACTGCAGGCAGAGCATTTTCAGCTTGGTTCTACTAAAATTAAAACCATTAAAATTAAAGCCTGTTACTGTTGTTAGCAGGAGACAACTCTTTCAGGAGGTAAGAGCCCTGGGAGGTCTCCAGGACAGTGGAGGACTCTTGTAGCAGCTCCAGCACAGCATGGTATCAAGGCTTTAGGTTAGCAATGCCCATTACTGATGGGTAGAGCACGTGTCCTGCAGACCGAGGTGATCAATAGCCTCCTACATAATGAAAGCAAATAGACATTTGCAGCCTTTGGTAGTTCCTGCTGCTTGAAATCCATCAGAGAGCCCCAGGGAGCAAGGGGGAGAGCACTCCACAGTGCAGGAAACACAGGGCTCAGTACCAAAAGTGCTTCTTTTCAGCTTTTCCCCAGATCCCAGGAGATCCCAGGAGATGAGGGTGTCACTGGCTCCAAGGGCCACTGTTGGTTCTTCTCACAAAAGGCAGGCAATGTTTGAAGCCTCCAGCTGCAGCCTGAGCCTGCTGCCCTTGGCCCTGAGAGAAAAGACTCCCAGGCCACTCCCAAGCTCATTTGACAGTGACATCCTTTACCTGATCCTTTTGCCATGCCCAAACCCAGAGCTTAGAGCTGCAGCAACCTGCAGCTCCTGACCTCTTCTACCACAGTGCCACCAGCAAAGCCTGCCACATTCACCTGGTCACCAGATCATACTGAGGAGTTTATCAAACTCCAGTTGAACACCACTTAAGACTATTTACTCCTTTTCATTTTGCCAAATTTACTATGTGACCCTTGGAAATACCTTTCTTTGCAGACCATGTCGTGTTTTCCCACATCGTGGGCTTGCTTTTATGTGCACAACCTCAGTTTCACCTAACAAGAGGATCACAAGAAAAAACATGGCCTCTCATGTCACAAAAAAACCCTCATAAATGAGTTTTTGGATGCATGCTGCTGTTAGTGCTTTCATGTGTGCCAGTGAATACCTGCTTGGCTAAGCAATACTTCTGGCCCTTCTCCAAGACCCAGTTAGAACCTGCCCCACTCCTTTCATCTGCACCTCTGCCCTACCTGTGGGGTAGGCTGCAGGACTTGAGGAGTGTCTGGGCAAAAAGCAGAAGCCCTGCAGGGCTGCTTTTTATCCCAAAGCTTCTCTTGCCTGCAGCTGCAGAGGTGGTTGTGGTTAAGTAGATAAATATACTAAAAATAGAAGACCAATAGAAGACAGCTTCATTATATACTTCTTGGAAGACAGGTGAGCATCAGGAGAGTCCGCTTTATACTCTCCAGATGGGCTGCCAGATTGCCACTCTGTCCCACAGACACAACCTGATAACCCAGTGTTTCCACTGCAGAACATCACCCCAAGGCAGATTAAAGCAGCTGTCTTCTGTCACCAGGGATTGTGCACTTGCTGTAAATGCCTCAGCTCAGCCAAAAATACTTCAGGACTCTTCAGACACGGAGGCACCTGACAGCAAATGGCATCATACCTCCCACAGTCACTGCATATAAAGTCCTACCTTGTCTGGTCCTAAAGGAGGCTGCCTGGCTGTGGCAGGGAGCAATATTAGGAAACACTTGAGAAGGTTTTTGCCTGTGTTAAGATGGGTGGTTTCCTACCATTACAAGAGTGTGCATTTGATCTCTTTGGTCTTCATCTCCCTTAGTTCAGTTGAATAGTGAGTACAAAACCCTGGCAGTTACACATGGTGTATCCTCAGCCAGGCCCAGGCTCATGCTCTTACCTTGGCTGTGATTGAATCTTTGTTTTCTTGCAAGTTGGAAATAGCTTCAGCAATCCTCATGTGGATGGTCCCTATGACAGTGTCCACGTTGTAGGCTCCATCGATCCGATCAGCCACCACCACCAGGGAATCTAGCCAAACAAGAGAGACATCTCTCAGCAGGCTGTGCAAACCAAGTTACAGGTCATGCTCATGCCATGTGGGATAAGCTGTTGGCCCCTTCTCAGGCTTATTGGGACACATCTCCACTTTCACTATTGCCTAAGGGCATGCTCATTTTCCTCTGGCATGGGACAGCTGTCTCTTCCCAGCACATAGGTAAAGCCACCTCCAGTGGCAGAGGAACAGAGGTCACCTCCTGCAAATGGAGAAGGCAACCTGTATTCACACCAAGTGACCAACATTTCCTAGGGTGCTACAGAAAGGAAACATGGAAAATTGGTGCAGAAATATTAACTAATGCACAGCAATGCTTGACCTTAACCCTCCTTTGCATGGCCTCAGCTGAGCACTGCAGCCAGCAGAAAGTAGGAGAAGCGGGGTCAATAAAGTGCCAAAGGTATTGGATGTGGGCAACAGCTTCTGTAGCAGTGAAGGGGTGAGAAAAAGGAGCAATTCTTCTCACCATCACCTCTGGAAGGACAACACATGACCAGCCATGAAAACATATCAGGCTACAAAGGCAAAGAAGCAGACCAAAATGACCACAACTGAACTGGGAATCAGGACAGGGAACACATCTTGTTGTCAGGTCCTCCTGTTTTGGAAAGCTCTGATGCCCAAGTGCTCCTGCCTGGATAACTGCTTTGGGGCTGTGCTTGACTTACAAAAAAGGATTAACCTCTGCCTACCACCAGAGATGATTCTCAACACTCCAGCTGGGTCTGAAGCAAGGACAGGGCTCAGGGCACTGGGGAATGCCACTGCAGCAGAAAGCTGACATCCTCAGTGTACAGTGAGATTTAAATAGGAGCTCAGGGCAGGACCAATACTGGGTTTGGATGTCAGATGGGATCTTAACCAGATCTGACTTTGTCAGTCAAAAATTGTAATTCTGAAAGTCACTGCTATGCTGCTGCTGCCTCAGCTTCCCACCACTTGTACTTCAGTAGCTCAGAGGCATAAGCTTCACCAGCATTTAGGGACTTGGCATTCGGTTATGTGTGACCTCAGAGGGCTCCAGTGTGGTTTGCATCCCCCAGAGCACACCAGAAACCTCTTGGCAGGACAAGTGATCTGTCAGAGTGCTGGGGTGGCCTGCACTCATATGGAACAAAAAGTGCTTCATATTCCTGCTTGCCTCACCATATGGAATAAAACAAGTGCAATGGCTTTGTGTTGATCTTCTCTACACAAGGAGGGTCACATGCCAGGGTCTAGGTTGGAGATCTGTACCATTCATAAATGTAGTTATTCATTAGGAATGACTAATTCTTCTGTCTTAAATCTTGATACCTCACCCACCAGCCTGGCAGGAGACTCACAGCAGATGGTGTGATACAGCAGAAAAACTTATTCAGCATGAATTTGTACTGCTGACATTATTCATGAGCACTGAAGCCATTGGGTGAATTACACCCAGCAGTTCAACAGAGCATCAGCAAAACATGTCCTTCAATCTACACCATCCCACAGTGTGTATGTGTCACCCCTGCTATCATACTAAAGGAGTGATGCTTATATTTGAGCCACACAGTGAAGTTCCTTCAAGCATGAGTCCAGCCACCTGGGGCACAACCACAGACCACTGCCATTTCAAACCTTCTAGGGAAGTGTTCAGTCCCTTGCCTGGCCAGGACTCAGCAGAAAGACCCTAAATAACTTCCACTATGCAAAGAGCAAAGGTCTGATGCTGAGCCCACTGTTGTCAAATTAACAGCATGCTCAACCCTTGCAGATATATTCTCTCTGCTGTTAATGATTGATGTTTAGAGTCTGACAGCTCTCAGAGAGTAACCAAACTGGACAAAAACTAGATGAGGGACAGCACAAACCCAAGGGAGATACCAGATCATGATCACAGGGCTCACAGTCCAAAAGTAGGTCCAGTCTCCAGGTAGCAAGGGCAATACTCAAACAACTGGGAGGCCTCAAACCTCAGCCAGTTTGGAGCATTGCCCATAAAATACTCTTTGTTCAGGTCTGTAATACAAGCTTTATCAACATATAAAGTTAAATCTTGGAAACATTATGTATTTATTTTAGGCACTTAAAGAAAAGAAGTGTTTAGAGGTTAGCTTGAGCAAGAATGGGAATAAGGGCCACAGTTTCCTAGTTACTGTGCTCTCTTTTCCTGCAGCACAGTCCTATGGCAGTGATGATTTCCAAAGCTAAACACAGGATACAAGGGGGTAATGATTTTTTGTATTCTGGGAAATAACATCTCCTGCAGCACTAAAGAGCCTGCAGTTTAACTTTGCTGCCACTCAGGGGTTGTGGTGTCATCTTCAAGGCTGTATTTTCCAGACAGTTTTAGCTCGCAGAGAAACTAATGCTAAGATACAGACATTTAAATCAAAGGCTGCACCCCCAAATTAGTGATGAATTATGTTTGGGCCACTACTATAAAAATCTCCCTCAGTTTGACCTGCCCTAATTTCTCAAATTGAAAGAAGAACTCTGTGCTTAGTGTAACAGCTATAGAGAAGGGCCTGGAGAAGGGTGAACAATGGACAATGCCAGGGAACTGCTACCTTCAACTCTACATCTTGCTCCAGTTCTTGATCCGATTGTGACCTCTGACACTCACATGTACAATCTGAAATGTAATTTGAAAGAAGCTCCAATTTCCTCCTAGCCATCAGCCCCTGACAGAGTCTCCTGGGGAAGAGGAAGCCAGAGTAAGTGCAGAATGCACCTAGAATTGCTTCTCTGTCAATCAAGGAGAGCTGTACCTTGACCTTTCAGGACACGGGCAGTCATCCTGCCAGGAGAGCAGTGACTGGTAACAGTTGGCTTGCTCTGGTCAGAAAGGCCAAAGCATCACCAAAGCCCTGGTGTCAACCCTTGGAGAAGGCAGTATTCCTCCCCCTGTTTTGCAGCAGCCTCCCAAGCTGCTCTCATGGGGAGCACTTCCAATTAGCTGCAGTAGGTTGCCACTTGGTTGGTTAGCCCCCAGAAGGAGGTGAGCAGCTGGCCCATGCACTTCACTGACCAGCAGTTTGATGGTTTGGTTTACAATGTCCCCTGAGAGGCAGATGACACTCCTTGAACTTCAGCAGGAGCTTCACTGTTAACACCACCAGCCATCAACCCTGAGCCAGTCTGTCAGGCTGCAGCTGCCTACCGAGCTGCAGCCTTGCTGGCCAGGGAGCGGGTGCCAAGGCAAGAGAAAAGGCCAAGCTTGAGGCTCATCTCCTCTGGTGCCTGCCTTCCATGAGCCCAGACAAACATCAAGGATCCTTCAGATCTCAGATCACTCCAGGTCTTAATGTGCAACTCGACAGAGAAAGAGGAGCTTGCTGAGTGATGCTCTGTGGGTATACAAGGAGTGAGAGATTTGCCACTTCAAACAACCTCCCTGATGGATGGCAAGTGGGGAGAGGATGTGCACTGTAACACAAATACACCATTTTCTAAACACAGACCCTCATCAGCCTTAAACCATGTCCCTCAGCTCCACATGCCACTCTCAGCAGTTGTTCACATTTAAGCCAGAAGCCACAGGCTGAGTGACACCTGAGGTCTTAACAGAGATGCCTGGGTCAGGTCAGGTGATGCAGAATTACCTGCAGATATGCCTGGTTGAAGTCCTCCAGCCTGTGCTGCACAGAAGATCAGACCACACCATAACAATGATACTTCTGGCTTTCAACCCAATGAATGGACACCTCTCTATACACACAACCCCCTTGAAAAAATCATCTTAGCTGAGTGACAAAACAAAAATGAAATGGGCTCTTATTGAAACTACAAGTCTAATTTTCCCTTTCCTGATGACAACTGCCAACTTCCCCCTCCCCATGGATTTGTTTCAGATACTTTCTGTTTAAAAGTACATGATTCTGATCCCTCTGCTCTCCACTGACAGAAAGTTTATGGATTTACATCTCTGACTGCCTCCCAAGGAGGGCAACAAGTGCTTCTCCTGTGCTTTTCACAAGAGCTCTGGTCTGGATGAGGAGGCAGCTCTGACAGGGTACAGGTGGCAGGATCTGTTCCTAAGCTTCAACACTTGGGAGGGAAGAGAGAATCACTTGAACATAAAGAGTGGGCAATCCCAAAGAGCAGAGGCAAGATGAAAACTCTTTAAGCCTTTGTTAGCCAGCCCAGCAGTGTCCTTTCTAATGGTATTAAAGCCCTGCAAAATGTCCTGCAAAAGCATCTAGGCATCAGATCACAGACAGAGAAACTGTACTGCAGAAGGGCCTCAAACAGTCCTTTCTTTATGTGCCAAACACTGCCTCGAGAGTTCAACAGGTGCTGTGAGAGCTGTGCTGCAGCAGAGGAAGGCTACCTTACCCATCAGGTACTTCCACTCGGTGTTCAGGTCGGCTTGGTTGGCCAGGCAGCCCTTCACCACGTTCAGGCAGTAGTTGTTGCACGGCTTCACGCTGGACATGCCCCGGCAATGGGGGCAGTACATCAGCTTCATGATGGCACGAGTGCACTCGTGGCTGAGAGATACCTAGGGGAGACAGATCAGAGTCAGGCACTGGTCAGGAGAGCATGTGGGCAAACTCTCTCCCTTCCTGGAGTGAAGGAGCTTGGTGGGATCTGAAAGGCAGCACAGCTCCCTGGATATGTGGCCCTTGGAAAGTCACTTCCCCCTCTCACTGCCTTTTCTTTCCCTCACCCTTCCTCAGGTGTCACCTCTCTTGGAGGGAAGGGACCTCCAAGGCAACTGCTGGTTCCTCAGGCTGTGTTTGAACCAATGTTTCTGGGAAAAATCCCTATTTGAGCACCATCCCCCTTCCAGCTAGGTCTGGTGGCCACAAGGACATCCTGAGCTGACCGCCGGCTGTAACTGTGCCCCTGACACACGGTGCACGTGTGGCCCTGGAGCTTCTGCAACCAGTGCCACCACTGTGCCCCTTCTACAGGAGGGGTTTGTAGTCACCATCTGACAGATGCAGGTGTCCCACCACAAACTGCATCTCCAGCTTACTAGGGGGATGCACAGCAGGGACCTGGATATGGAAAGTTCTCAGCTGGCATTTTTGGAAAGGAGAATAGTGCAGGGGGAAGAGTTGAACTGTTCCAAAACCACAGGCAATTGAGAGCACTCGTCACGGGAAGTGATTGCTCTCTGAGAGTGCATCAGGAGCCGTAGGCAGCTGGTGAAGCAGGCCAACACCCTCCGTGCCAGCAGCTCACAGACATTGCACGGGCAGCCAATGCTTCACAGAGGTGACCCTGGAGGTGGCTTTGCCACCTTTAATTAAACCACCCCATCAGCACACAGCCAGCACAGATGCAGAGCCCAGAGAGCCAGGTGGCAGCCACTGCAGCATGTCAAACTCTCCCCCCAAGACTGACAGCCATGGGACAGTGTCCCTTTCCAACTGCCATGGGTAAGGGGCTGTCAGTGCAAGCTGGGGGATGAATAATGACCTGGCAGACCCTGCAGAGATGCTGGCAGAGCTCAGCACTTCCCTTTTTTATTGCTGAACTCTTTTCTCCTTTGTGGTCTTTTCCCATCTTTGCTCAGATTCATTTGCAGCTCCCTGGCTGTTCTTTTAAAACCACTTCCGAAAATACACCTAAGTGTCTGTGTGCAGTCTCCTTTGGTACTAGGCACTTGGCACTCACAAGGAGCCCAAAGGGGGAAAGGTGATGGAAGGGGCAAAGCTTGACATGGAAAGACCCCTGAGCCTCATGCTGCAGCTGCAATGCTGAGAACTGCCCCAACCTCTTTATTGCTTGTGAAAAATACACTGAATGTGGCTTTTTAAGTTTCTTCTGGGAGACTCCAAAAAGATTCAGTTGCAAGGTGCCCTTACCACGTCAGAGGCTAGGAGAGAAAATCCCTAAGCTTCCCTGCTCCTGAAACTGCCAGCACAGCAGCACCTCACTTCTGGTCAGCCTTGGAAAAGAGAGGTTGGATGGTGCTGGGCCTTCATCAGGCAGCAATACATTCAAATGACCTCATGAGAACCATCTTCAGGATCAGAACAAAAATTTCTAGGTCTCAGGAAGAGAACCCAAACAGAGACCACTTCCCTGCCTCAGCAGAATGAGCCCAGAGATGCCTGCAGGGAACACACCATACATGCCAAGGTTTTGCTTTGCTTCCTCGGCAAGCTTTCTGCCTCCAGTCTAGGACAACTCCGGCAGACAGAAAGCTCCTGGCTGCCATGTGGCTCTGCTACCAGGAGATGGAGGCTTTGTCCCACTGCACTGGGCGGGTGCCACAGATTCATCCCCAGGAGATGCCGGTAAAGGCACCAGCATCTCCTGCCTCAGTGATCTGAGAGGGGATGCAAGAAAGCAGAGGGAGAGGCAAACAAAAGAACAGCCCAGGGTTTAAATAACTATGACTGACGAGTGACTGAAAAGCCAAGAGGTGAGAGCACACTGAACAGTAACACAAGCTGTAGCTGAAGGCTTTCCAAAACCAGAACATTTACACAGTAACCAGGAGATGTAGCTAGGAAAGGAACTCAGAGCATTCATGAACATCAATCATACAGTGAAGTTCCAACCAGAGCATGTAACCTGCACAGGCAGTCAGGTCCTGAACATAGCTTTGTCTCCATCTTTTACTGGCACATCCACTCTTCTCAGCTTACCCAGCTGTGGAGCAGCCTAACCTCACCCTGCGCAGACCATGCTGCGGCATCCCAGCAGCTGCGGCACAAAGGAGTCACATAGCTGGGCCCTGAGACATGGGACTTCCTGCTGAGGACCAGGGAGCACTGGGGTGGTTTGCCTGCACCCACACACATCCCTGGTTGCACTGCACAGCCTTCTGGAGTTTGGGGAGCAGAATCACAAAGGTTGGAAAAGACCTCTAAGATAATCAGGTCCAACTATCAACATATCACCACCTATGTCCCTATGTACTGCAGCTATAAGATTTTGAACCCCTCCAGGGTCGGCGACTCCATCACTGCCCTGGGCAGCCTGTGCCAATTCCTAACAACTCTTTCTGTGAAGACATTTTTCTTAATATCCAGTCTAAACCTCCCCTGGTGTAACCTGAGGCCATTTCCTCTCATCCTTTCACTGGTAACCCAGGAGAAGAGACTGACCCCCATCTTGCTCCAACCTCTTTCCAGGTAGTTGTAAACAGAGATGAGGTCTCCCCTGAGCCTCCTCTTCCTCAGACTAAGCAATCCCAGTTCCATCAGCTGCTCCTCAGAAAACACATTCTCCAGAGCCTTCACCAGCCTTGTTGCCCTTCTTTGGAAGTACTTTGGCTAGAAAGCAGGAGTGTCAGAAAACGCCCCTGGCGTGCTGCGGGCCAGCCATCCGGTGGCAGAGAGGACAGCCACTAGCAGTCAGAAAACAATGCTATTTGGTACCCTGCCAGAGTCCATGTGGGGCATGAAGAGAGGCAAGTGACAGATCTTGGCTCAGAAAAGCAACTCCAACAGTACAGTGCAAACCCAGCAACTGTATTAGAGCTACCCAAGTGACCACAGCAAGCCTCTATCTAAATGAAGCTTGTCACATGCCCTGTGGGTACTTCACAGGGATTTCTGCTTGCAGGATTGATCCTGGTCTCTGCATTTACCTGTCTTTTTTTCCAACCAAACAGAAAGGACCTGCCCACCCTGAGCACAGCACTCCCTTCCCCCTCAGAGGGTCACTGTGCAGGGCCACCCGTGTCCTGGCACCTTGCAAGCTGCAGAAGGGGACTGGCAGCAGGGCTCTCCCCCTCAGTGCCCACCTACTCCATCTGGCCTCCAGCATGACTGGTGAGTGGGGGCAGCTGCCAAGGCTTCCCACGATGCAGACAGCTGCCTGCTGTCCCACACCCCACCTCCCTTTGACCTTTCCATGGCTGTCAGCCAGCCAGAACTGGCCCCCACTGCCTGCATCCACACTGGTGCCTACAGAGCAGCTGCCTCCTTGCCCATGCAGCTGTTGTGGGCTGTTGGCACCTGCCTTGGGGCAGTGGGTGCAGGCAGAGCACTTGGCGACAGTGGCACCAGAGGCTCAGGCTCAGCTCCTGAGGATCAGGGGAGGGGTAAAAAGCTGCTTTGACACTTCAGCAAGGATTACTTCTGGCTGTCAGAGAGGAGCTGTGTGTGTACCCCCAGCCTGTCACTCTTGCAAGGTGGCTTTGTCTCCCAGAGGACTCTAGAGTGCCATCCTCCTCCAGGTGTGGGGAGACTGCAGCATCCAGGTGAGCTGGCACCCCTTGCCATGCTCCTGTGCCCCAAAGCCTCTCCTCTGAAGATGAGCAGGTGCCACATTCACTACTAGCTCTTGCTCCACTGAATCCAACAGGTGCCAAGCATTTAACTTAATCTCTTGGCAGAAAGGGCAAGCATTAATTTTTGCAGGCAGAAGAGGCCAGGCTCCACTCCCTTTCCCCAAAGAATGACTCAAAGCTCTCCTGTTGGCAGTAGCACTCCTTTTTCACAGGCAGGCTGCAGAGGTGAACCAAGAACAGAGGGATGAGAGGGCAGGAAGAGGAATTTCAGAGATGAAATTTCCACTTGTTTTGTTTGGCCAATGCTCAGTTTCTTATGGTTCCACCCAGCCTGTGGACTTCTGCTCCACACAAGGCAGAGGAGAGCAAGGGCTTCGGGCTCCCAGAGACCCTCCTGGGCCTGATCCTGCACCAACCCTTTTGGGGACTTGCAGCATGTTAAGGAACAAAGACTTTCAAACATCTCTTAGTCCTTGTGGATTCATCTGAGCAGTAAACTTTCAGGGTTTTTTAGGTGTGCTGTATCCACACAGGAGAATCCCATCCCAAGTTAGGAGGGGCTGAGATTCCTTCCCCTGCATGAATACATCAACACAACCAGGGGCACTGCTGCAGCTCTCCTGCCTGCTCACCTCTTAGGCACAGTCAGCTCCAGCACTGGGAAGAAGAGCTCCTCAGGCTGGAGCTGTGGGACCACCTGCCCTCCTTGGCAGCTCATTCCTGACAAAGATGCCCACAGTGAGAGTGAAGCAGTTTCTCCAGGCTGCCAAAGTCAAGTCTGACCTCCACCTGCACACTGAGACATCTTCACTTACTTGTGCTTCTGTTTTCCCCATTCAGCCTTTAAAAGAACCAGAAAGGTTCTTCTAGCCCCCTGCCCAACAGCTACAGGATGCCAGCTCAGACCTGATGGAGAGCCCCTCTGGTTTCCTAGTGAGGATTTGCAATAACTGATAGATCAATAAGCAACATCCTCTATTCATCACAGGTGGCCTGAAAGCAGGAGCAAGCAGATTCCTGCAGATGGAGTGAAAGCTAACATAATGTCTTCATCTTGAAATGAGCTGGCACAGCATGAAGACAGTACATGACAGTAATTGATTTCTCTAAGTACCATCAACCTGGGCCAGCCTGTGCCTGGTTCTCCTTTAAGGAGACATGGTTCTCCTTTAACTTCAGTGGCACCTATCATCTTTTCTTAGCTCAGTGACCTAGAAACTGCAGTAAGATGTCAAGAGAACATGCACAAGACATTGGAGAAGCCATTTCCCAAGGATCAGGGGGTAAAAAGAAAAAAAAAGGTCACTGAGAGAGAGGGCTGGTAGCCAGGATGCTCCTCATTCAGTTGTCAGAGTTATAAATAAATAGACAAAATAAAGCTATTTTTTTCCTACATCATTGCTCAGTTAAATTCCACATACTCTATTCTGATCCCAGTGACATCAGTGGGTACAGTCCCTTAAAGGGTAAGCCCAGTGATGAAGTGATGAGTTAAAAATATGATCTTCTAAGAGATATCCAAAATAGGGGACAAATTGGTATCAAACAATAAATCATTTTAATTAAAACTACTTTATTGCTGGGGATGCAGCAGTGGGTTCAAGCAGCAATGAGGTAATGCAACAGGAACAGGTGGCTCCCTCATAAAAAGTCCCATTCCACCCTAAGTGCTGACATTTCAAAGAGGTTGTTGTCATCAGGTATTATCCCATGACTGTGGCTTGTAGCAAGAGCTGAGCTCTGTGCTTTTCCATGGCTCCTTTCCAAAGCCTGATGTGCCCATACTTTGTTGATGGAGCCACCCAACCAGATGGGAATGGCTGGAGGCAAGTGCTTTGCCAGAGCAGAAGATCTTTGCAGACTCTCTCTTATCATGTCTCAGATGGAGCTGGAGTTTGCTCTCAGGTTGCCCAATGTGACTGCTGAGTTGGGGCTCCCTGAGAGACTGCAGAGCAGCCAGCAGAGAATGGGCATGTGTGGAGATAATAGGACAGAAAATTGAGAACACATAATCCTTAGCATTTGGAGTGGCATTGGTTTACCTAATTTTTCCTCCTCCTGAGCAATGTTTAAATCAATTACAGTAAAATTAATGACTTTTGCAAGCAACGTGCTGAGAGGATGGGCTGGGGGATTAGTTGCTTGCTGGTTTCCTTGCCACTCCCCAGCCAATTTAGAAAACAGTGTGAGAGGCTTCTAACAACAAAAAAAGCTCCTGATGTGGATTGATTTTAGAAATATGCTTTCCAGGCAGAGAACTCCAGAAACACAGGAAGCTCAGGGACAACAAGCAGTCACCTACTCTCTCTCCCAGCATAGAGACCAATTTGAGGAGAGCTAAGTCATCCTTCGTAGTACCTAAAAGAGAGATTCAGAGCAGTTATACACTTTCTGAAGCAAAGACACAGGGAGACCAAACTCCTTGTAGAAGGGGAAAGCACTCAGCTCAAACAGGTGAGACAGCCTTGCACAGACACTCAAGGGACTGCAGAGACTTGAGTGCAGGCAGCTCTTAGTCTCTGTAGGACATACACAGCAGCAGGGCAGCACTCTGGTTAAAATCAGCTAGGATTTTTTTCCCCAGAAGATAGGCAAAAAAGCCTTCTTGTCCTTCCCCTCTGCTTTTAAAGAACAAATCAGACTTGTGATTTGCATGTTCAACCTAAGCTACCCATCTTTGGACTAGATGATCTTTCCAGGTCCCTTCCAACCCCTGACATTCTGTGATTCTGTGAATCTTTGCAGATACACACACTCACAGGTAACAAAAGAACATTCTATAGAGCCATGGGACACTTCTCTCTCAGACCCACCATTACCTGTTCTTTCTCTCACTAAAGCACCTAGCCAGGTTATGTGTTGATTTTCCAAGCAACACTCACTGATCAGTAGACCTCATTTCAAGGTAAGGCTTGGTGTAAGTCACAAGGGATGCCAAAAAAGGCTGCAATTCCTCCTGGTCTGGCCCCAGATCTCTTTGAATCTACAACAGTGGGAGGGTTTTTACCCTTTTGAACTGGGACTGCATTTGACAGGTGACACAGAACAACAGAGAGGTGCAAAGAAGAGACATGTTTTCGACCATTACCCTCATGCCTACTGCTTGGAAAATATGCAAGAGCCTCTGAAACACCCTCAGTAATATCAGGACCCAGGAAGGACTATGGAAGTGAGGATATGAGTCTTATATGTTACTGAATTTTCTTTTAGCTAAAAGCTGCTACACCCTCCTCACTATCCAAGCCAATTATTTCCTAAAAAGGTGGCTGGAAAGAACAAAGAATGAAGTGTGGGATGCAGAGATGAATGCTCAGAGAAGAGCTCAGTGACCAGAGAAGCACTCGTGCTGGGACAAACTCTGTACGTCATGTCCAGGGGTTCCAGGGTCTTTTTGATTCAGCCATGACCCTCCTCCCCCCTCCAACCTTCCTGACTGCTGGAGAAAGCTTGAGCTTTAGGAAGCCAGAGTCACCTGGAGCATTTTTAACAGTGGCAGTGGAAGCTGCTATGGCAGTGGCACAGGGCACAATCAAGTTGTGCTTTTGACCCTTGGGCACAGCATCCCTGGCTCCAGTCAGCTGTGAGGGGTGAGCCTGGCTCTCAGCAGGGCTCCTCCTCCACTCAGCTCCTTCAGCACCCACAACCTGCAGCCAAGCTGCAGATGATGCTTTTGAAGTGCTGGCTTCAAACAAGGAAAAGAAAAAAACTCAGCCCAACCCCAAATCCTTTTTCCTTTTGAAGCCTGGCTTAAAAGTAAATGAGAACCTGCAGCCTAGCTGCAATGTGATGGGACTCCTTGGCCTTCAGGGGCCTTTAAGTACATCTGAAAGGCATTTAACACCAATAAAATAAGCTGAGCTCTTGCTGGTATTTTTTCTATCCCTTCCTTCTCCCTTTGCACATTCACCCTCAGGCTGCTGTGAGCCATCTGTGCCTTGCTCCCTGGGGGAAGCAGAGTTAGGCAGAGGGAAGAGATTTGGGGATGGAGAAAGAGAAAAGAGACCTGGGTGAAAAACACAGGCTGCTGGAAGGGCTGTCAACCCCCCTGGGCTTGTCAGAGGATGTGGGCAGGTTGGCCAATGGAAGGAGAAGGCTAAGCCAGTCCCTGAGGCTGTTGGTGAAGGTGTTGGTCTGTGGGTTCTGTCCCCTCTAAAAAATTTTGCCTAAGGGAGCATGAGAGTGGCCTGCAGGGAACTCTCTGTGGCATGGTGTTGGTGTTCACCAAGCTGGACCACGTCCCTGATGCATGGCTGCTCTACCAGTCACTTTGTGGTTCTAGCCTCTGAGGGGCATTGCAGATGCAAGGTGGGCATGGGGACCTGTCACACCTGCTTGTGGTTTTGGCATGATGTTGGGATGGTTGAGGGGAACACAAAATACCTCCAGACATGTCAGGTATATGTCAAAATGAGCCTGCACTAACTTTCTGCAGGTAGCAGGACTTACTGCCTGAATGGCCACTCTAGCCTCCAGGAGCATCAGTTTAAACCCAGTGACATCAGACAACTAACGTTTCCAGATCAATGGGTGCTTTAAAGCCAGCAGATAGCAGGCAGCTTCCTAGAGGCAGGCATCTGTGCTGGGCAGGAAGCACCAGCAGGAAGCTGAAGACCTCACCAGGCTTGGGGGCTGAACACAGCAATGCAGGCAGCTGCAGCACAGGCATTCATAGCACCCTCACTTACCTTCTCATGCATATTTTAGAGGCAGGTGACAGAAGTAAGGGAAGTTCTTCCTGCCAGCTGTGAAAAACCCATTCTGGGGTAGTGTTTAAGAGAAAACAGGTCAGCTCTTCATTTCACAGCTCAAGCTGTGTGTGCTGGGCATGCAGGCAGGTGTTTGGAGACACTCCAAGTACCCCAAATGCCTCAGTTGGAGTTGTACAGTAGGGATAAAGCTGTCAGTATGAAGAACAGCAGCTACAAAAAAAAAAAGGCCAAGGAAGGGAGTGGTGAGGAGCAATTCTGAGCTGCCCACAGGACCATCAACAGCCCAGGAACAGGCTCAGAAAGCCATCCCTGCCCTGTCTTTTACAACAAGAGCAGCACTGGGAGGACAGGTTTGTGCTGGGGAGATGGCTGGGCCTGGGATCAGGCTATCTGCAAGGTGGCAATTTCAGTTTGGGAAACATTTCATTTTTACAGGCTCTCCACAGAAGGACACTCAAATACTATGACCAAAAAAAAACCCAAAAAACCCAGGGCTGTGCTATTCTTTGCATCTCCATGCAAAGCTGGATTGGAGATTTCCAAGCTGGAAATCAGAGCTATGTCTGCAGTGTGCATAAGGCCATCAACACCCAATTTCATAGAACCACAGACACATAGAACATTTTTAGGTTAGAAGGGACCTTTAAAAGTCAGCTAGTCCAATCCTATTTCCACAGTGAAAGGAGCAGGATCTGCAGGTGTTCCTAGCCCTTGGCTGGTGCAGAGGAGCTGGGGCTGGGACCTTGCTCTCTCCACCACACAGTCAGCAGCTGCCTTGTGCATGTTTATGCCAGCCTTGATGTAATTAGCACCTTGACGTGTGTTAAATGAACCAAGCTTTCCAGTCTTTCAGAATAAAACTCTAAAAGAAACAGCTGTGGGGCTGACAGAAATATGATTCTTTCAAAGGCTAATGAATTGTGTAATCACTTCAGTCATTATTTTGCATCTTCCTTCCACAAATGCATAGCCACCAGTCCTTTGAGCACGGTGAGCTTTAAGGCTCACCAAGACCATCACAAGATACATCAGGCATGTTTCCAAACCCCCACCAGGGATCAGAAGGTGAGGAGATGCAGATGCAGTATGCTGGGGTCCAGTGGCAGGCATAGGGCACAGACCACCTCAAAGTTTAGTGACCCTCTTGCCTTCACCTTGCTGTGTTCAGCTCATCACAGGATGAGGGACACAGAAGATAGAGGTTGATGCCAAATCCATGCCCTTCACGCTCCAGAAAACCAGAGCTGCTGTGAAGCCTGAGGCCAGACAGACTGCCTGGGTCCATCCCTGCCAACCCAGCAGCCCAGTGGCCACTTTGCAGACTCAGAAAACAAAATGTAAGAAAAATGCAAGCCAAACTGGGACAGGGAAACAGGGAGCAGAGTTGGCCCTATCTCCCTTCTGCAGCCAGCGGTGAAGGCACTTCCAGGTAGCAGAGAATCACTGAATCATTAAGGTTGGAAGAGACCTCTAAGATTATCAAGTCCAATCATCAACCTATCACCACCATGCCACTAAACCATGTCCCTAAGTACCACACCTATACTTGTTTTAAACACCTCCAGGGATGGTGACTCCAGCACTGCCCTGTGTAGCCTGGGCCAATGTCTAACAACTCTTTCTGGACAGACACTTTTCCTAATATCCAATCTAAACCTCCCCTGATGCAACAACAAGCAGTGACAATGGTTCCAGAAAGCAGCACAGCCTGTGAATGCCAGCAAGCCCAAGGGCAGGACCCATATCTAACTGGAAGGATCCCTGCCTTTGGATTCCTAACAAGTGCCTAACTGCTTTCAGATATTAAAATGAGGAAGATTCATGTGGCTAGAGAGGCTGCTGTCATGCTCCTCTCCCTCCAGAGGAAAACAGTGCAAGCCACCACCTGCCTATTCACCACACTCCCTGCCCTGTTCATCTGATGCAGTTATTTCCAGCTGCTACCATTTCCAATCCTTTGAAAACTAGATTCAATTGACTTTTAACCACCAGGCAAAGAGGGGCAATATATATCTGCTTGCCTGCATTATTTCTATTATGTTCAGAACACCTGTGGGGTTTTATCCCTGAAGGGTTGTGATTTAAATGTAATAATGGATAGAAATACTGGAAAGTAGGATGTGAAATACATAAGGATGTGTTCAAGGCTGCATGCTCCCCATCCACCTTGATTTGAATCTGTCCAAACAAATTCTAGCATTATTGCAAATGTCTCTCCCTAGCTTTACATGCAGCAGTGCTGGAAAAGAGCAGTGGGCTGTGAGGGGTGTGTGTGGGGCTGCAGGAGCTGCTCAGCCAAGTTGTTTAAAGCAGGAAGGTAGCTGATGGCAGGCTGCTGACTCAGGGAGCACAGCCAGCTTGGGGAAAGGGATATTAAGCTTCTGGGTTTGCAGAGGGAATCAGGCTGACTGGGACTTAGATCTAAAATATGTTAAGCCATGCAGTCCTGTGTACAAATTGCTCACAGCCAACAGCTTGCCAAGAAAACATGAGACTCTTCAGCAGAGGCAACACTGACCTTGGCAAGGAAGGGCACATCCCAGCCCCCACACTCGTAGAGCCCAGCTGTGGGGCAAGTCTCCTGCACTCTTTCCCCCCTGCCTGCACACAACCTCTGTCACAGCTCCTACAGGAACCATTCTTTGATGATGCAAGAGCTTATTGAACACCTAAGAGGGTGTTCACAGGCAGGGCTGTCTCAAATACCACAGGCTTCTCAAATCCCAGGACTTCAGTCCTCCTCCTCCTGAATACATACAACCAGACCTGCAAAGGATGCTTGTGGCATTTTCCACCCTAGAAATCGCTGCTGGGTCTGCAGAAGCACAAACTTTCAGCACAGGCACTAACCATCTCCTTTTGAGAAAGCCTCATTGGTAGTTTGCAATGACAGCAAGGGAAAAAAACAGAAAACACACATGATGCTCCAGCAGCTGCTGTTGGTACCTGGCTGTGGTGAGCTGCATCCTCCCTCCATCCTTGCCAGCACCCCTGGGACATGCTGCTCTCTGCTGCTTGTGTCCCATACAGAGATCCTGCAGGACTCTGTCTCACATTATCTCCCCTCATTTTTTTGATGGGGAGGTCAAACCTGTGGCTGAGCTCCTAGGTGAATGGTACCTTACCAAGCAGAGCTGTCTATAGGTACAGGCTGCTGCTGTCTGAAGGTGAAAGGCTTATTAAATCCCATGGAAGATGATCTCTCTGAAAGAAAATGTTACCTCCTTTGGTGGCATCAGGTCTCAGATGAGAGCTTCTCCTAGATGGAGAGAGAAATCACTGTGCCACCTTACAGCTCCTTGGGGCAAAGCTAGTCTCTTCACAGTGTCATCCTGCTGTAGAATCATTGTCATAGCACAAGGGCACACACCCCTACCATGCACAAACTGAACAGCTCCAAAGCAAGAGGTGGGATTATATCTAGTGAAGAGGAAATAAATGAGATGACATAAGGATATTGACACTTGCCAGGGCCCTGGAACAACATTCTTCTAACACCCATTTACAAACACGAATCCTGTCTTTCCAGGATCAAAAGGAGGCCAGTTTTGGTAAATGCTTAATTGTATTGCAAAAGTAAAATCCTCTAAATGAGACAAAATGTTATTTACAGTTAAATGTATTTCTGCTGATGCTCTGAATAAAGATAAGCCCCCAAAAGGATGAAGATGTGTCACCAAGAAGATGAGACAGGAGTTCACTGCACTCAAGCTGTTTTAGCACAGTAGTTTCCTAAGTGTGTGAAAAAGATCATATTTCTTCACTTCATTTTATTCAGTCAGACCAATTTTATGCCTACTTCACTCAAAAAGCAACTGGAAGCTGAAAGACTTAGGGCAACTATGTCCTTCAAGCTTTGGAAAAATGTTGGGTATGAGAAATGGCTTCAATCTTAAAGGACCTGAGGACCAGGAGTGACCATACTGTCTTTGTTATACTGCTGACTTGTTGGAAACATTTTCAGATAAACATGATTTTCTGTATGTGTCCAGTACATTCACTTCAATATACTAAAGACATTTATAAAAATTCTGTTTTGGGGCCTTTTTAATTGGAATTCAATTCCCATCCAAATGCAGCATGACCCACCATGTGTTGAGTAAGTACTCATCTGGTAAAGAGGAAAGCTGCTATTTACCTTATACTAACAGAAGAGTTTCAAAAACAAGGCTGAAATTTATTGTGAGACATGGTATTGCTGAACTGAATATGTACTGACAGACAACCTTCACTGGTAAAATGAAATCCATTATTGAATGGAAAAGCTTATAATTAGTAAAGAAGATCTTCATATTCTATTTCAAACTCCCATGAGAATCAACCTGAAGAACATCTACTGAGAAAAGGAAACCCAAATAACTATTAAAATTGGTTATTTAAGTAAGCATTTCTTGCTTACATAGCTGCTGCTGCTTCACATCAATCCTCACCACCATGGGGAAACTTAAAATTCAGGAGCAAGAAGCAAGGAGGATCCAGCAGGAGGAAGATTGTCCTAATCACTCACCTTCTGACTGATGAGCAAAGCTCATTTTTAAACACCTCCTCTCCCTGCCTTTGGAAACAGAACATTATTTCTTTTTCTGTGCTCTCACTCCAGATTCACAGCTTGTCAGGTCTCTGAGGGGAATTTGAGGACCCTGGATGTTTCCTGGTGTGCATGGGGCAGCTCTCCTCCCCATCCATCAGTACAGCACAGCCATATGGCGTGGAGAGGCAGAAGGCCAGGAGGGACCTGTGCAGAGTCTCCCTGCCCTTTTTGGGTGACTTGATGCAGACAGGATCACCTCTGCTACCTGTCCTCACAGCACTCTGTGCAACAGTTCTGCCCTAGGACTTAGATGCCTCAATAGTGTCATAATGTGAGTAATAAATAACAAAAGCACTGAGGATATTCCTGTTTATCATGCTGCATCTCCTGGTGGTCACACTATTTCTGATCCAAGCCAGGATGCTGTTGGCCTTCTTGGCCACCTGGGCATACTATTGGCTGTTGACCAAGACCCTCAGGTCCTTTTCTGCCAGACAGCTTTCCAGCCAATCTGCCCCAAGCCTGGAGCATTGCATGGGGTTGTTGTGACCCTGGATCAGAAAATGACAAAAACCCACTTGATATTGTGCATTTTAAATGAAAACCTGCACTTTGCACTGAAAGAGTAACTTCAGAAACACACAACCTGAATGGGAACACAGAAATGCTACCCCAAGAACCCCCCACACACGTGGGACAACAGGAACACCCTAAGCCTGTAGCAGGGCAGGGTGCTGACCTGCAATCCATCCCCAGCCCTACTTCTCTGCCCAGGCTGCATTGATCCACAACAGCCACACGTGTGCCCCAGGTCCCCTAGACCCCCTCCCACAGCTGCTCTGCAGACGGCAGTGCTTCCGCCGCTCTCAGTGTGGGGCCAGCCAGGTTGGTGGCAGGAACCATGGCATTGAAAGCTTTAGATCTTGGGGACAAAGTCTGCAGTCTGTCAGGGTGACTTTGCTGAGGTTTCCTGACTCAGTTAAAGTAGATTGTGCCACAACAGCAACACACTGAGTGAACTACAAGCCCAGGGAGGGCTCTTATGGAGGGAGGAATGGTTGGGACCCTCCTGGAAGACTCTTCATTCTGGAGGAAGGGTTTGCAGGGAGGGAGATGGAAGGGGAAGATCAATGACTGGTCATGTACCCCACACCCTGTTTGATAAGTGATGCCATCCAAAAAGAGGAGAATTCAGAAGGGAGTGACCAGAATCAAAACCCAGTGGGTCAGAAGCCTACAAGAAGGTGGGGAAAATAAGATGTGGCATGTCAGTGTCTCAGGTGCTTCCCTTCTGCTTATACTGTGACTGCAGTTGCCCTGCCAGCTTGCTCTACCCACCACACTCAGCTACAGGTAGAATTATGCACATGGAGCTGGAAATCTCTGCCATTCAGAGGATTTATGAAAAATATTTTACTTTGGTCTCCCTGAAATTACATCATTCTCCTCTTTTATCTGTCTTAAGTGTCAGGAGAGTGTGATGTTAATGAGATGTACAAAGGCTTTTGGGGAGCTGAACAGTTTTATAGTCTCACATTGATAAATGAAAGCATTTGTCACTGTTACCACATTAATGTTTCTTCCTGAGATCAAAGTCTGGCTTTGTTGCATCAAATGGCATCGTTCTCTGCTCTGCATTACCACGCATCACCTTCCCAGGAATTTAATTGTGATCCTCTACTTTTAGGTTCACAGTTTAATGACACCATGATTCTCACACCAGCTGATGGCCCCCTCCATGTGCAGTATGCAAGTTATGGTTTTTAGTATGGATTTTCTCCTTGCTACCTGTGTGAAAAGCCTGAATATCTTGGCTCAGGATAATCACCTCTTTGTGGCCCTTGAAAGGCTGCTTCTGCAGTAAAGAATACAGACAATTTCCTTCCTCCTGAAACTCTGGATTCAGTCATGTTGATTTACATTTATATAGCACCTTTCATTCCTCAAGATCCCAATGCACTTTACAAGCTCACCCTCTGTACACAGAAGCTGTACAGATATACACAGCTACATAAACAGACACAGCCATCCCATCACCAACTGCTGGAATGCATCTCTCTGCCTGTGCTCCCAGCACACTTGTGGCAAGTGAGCTATGCACACCCTACATCATATCACCAGCAAGGAGGGAAAGAAAGCAGTGTGATGTAGAGGCAGGCCATTTCCCTCTCAGGGAAGCAGGAGGAATCAAAATGAGCAACAGGATGGCTTTACAGTCTGAGCACTGACATCTCCTTGGCACCCTGCTGCATAGGTTAAAATAAGGTAAAGACTGATTTGTGGTGAGGGATGCCTCTCTTCTTCTGCACTAGCAGGGCCTGGAGAAGTCCAGGCTTGTTGCTCCCTTCTGCTGATGGGAGACCCTCAAAGAGTTTGTCTTATGAGCTGAAAAACACCTTCTTATTTTGAAGAAGATAAACCTTATGATCCTCAACTGCAGCAGTTGGGTGGCTTCTGCCAATCTGAGGATAGAAGAGAAGGAAGAAGCCCAACATACCTGAGACACCTTTTTGACCACGTCACTCCCCACAAGAAAGCCCTGTGCGTAGGAACGTGCTGCGATGAAGGCTCGGGTTGCCTTCACCTTCAGGTCCCTGGGAACTTCCCCAAAGGGTTTGTGCTGCTCTGCATGTTTCACCATGCAGTCCAGGTACTCATCTGTGATATGGTACTGGGGATTCATCAGCTTGAAGAGCCGCTCCAGCAAGCGTGTCCAGAACTCATTGAGAGCCTCTTCCAAGTTGATGTTGGAGCCCCGGTAATAGCGGCGCAGCTCGCTGTACAAGTCCTTGAAGACCTTCATGTTTTGAGTGTACAGTTCTCCATACATGCTTGGAAAAGCATCATAAAGGGCCTTTTCTGACTTGTTCAACAAATCCTGGAAATAACCTGAAGATGCAAATAAAAAGAGAAGGTGATGCATCAGTCAGACAAGCAGGAATCCAACAGGCTGTGCTGTTAAGACAGCACAGCTGAATGCCCTGAGAAATGAGAAGGGCCCTGACAGAGCTTGTGCTCCAGCTGACCTTGCCCACACTCTCCACCTTGAGCCTTAGCTGAGAAGATTGAAGGAGGAACCCCCCAGTGGAAGTGCCAGAGTACCACGGTCTGAGCCTCTCCACCTCTACTGGCAGCCTCAAGTCGAACCAAAATCAAGACTCTCCACTGAGAGTATAAGGTGCCACAATGCTACTCAGGTTTCCTTCACAGAACATATCAACTAGCATTATGTACACACACCACAGCCTGCTACCACTGTCAGGCAATGCCTTAGGAGACATTCAACCCCAAACCAAGAACCAGCCACTTCAGGCACAGAAGCTAACACTTGTTAAACACCACTAGAAAATGTTGCAGGCATACATGGATGTCTGGATGCTGCTCAGGCAATGGAGGTTTGTCCTGCAATGACTGCTGAGAGGGTCAGTGTATTTATGACTGATGGAGTCATTGTGTACCATTATTAGCATCCACACCAGAATGAAATAAGAGAAAGATTTCTTTTAGAGGATAACCTGACCTTTCCCATTTCATCACGTGAAAGGTTAGAGTTCCTTCAGCATCGCTTGCTGTTACCATCACCCAAAAGAGAGACAAGCTTGGCTGCTTGTTTTCCACCAAGTTATTTCCAAAGCCCTGGTGAGATGAAGCAAGGCACCAGTGATGGTGCCAACCATTCAGAGTTGCCCCATCAGCCCTAGCCGTTGCAGGCAGCCTGGCTTTGAGGCACAGTCAGTAACGTGCGTGCCGGAGTCCCAAGCACTGTGACAGGGGTGGCCATGTCTTACTATGTAAAGACAGGGCTGTACTCAAGTGCTTTTGAACTCAGGCCAACATCATCATGGTCAAGGTTCTCATCCCACTTGCTTATTTGGTTTTGCACCCTGCTTTTGTTTAGGTAGAAATGACTAAACGGTTTGATACTCCAGGTTCAGTCTCGTAGCAGTGACAGAAATGTGACTCTCTTGCTACACACAGCAGGGTAAAGATGACAAACTGACTCCTCCCTTATCTACTTCTTCAGCTATTTCCACCTTCCAGCTGCCTTCAGGCTTTCTTGAGACTGCACAGTGGGGAACTCATAGCAGGACTGGCCTGATTCAATTTATTGATTTACAAAAGCAACTTTAATCATCATTTAAGTCAGTGAGAAGAAAAATTGCTTAAATAATCATTTTCATTTCAATTACATTTGTATTTTTTAGGCCCTTTTTGAAGCAAACCTGATTATACCACTCTTTAAATCTAAAGTACTTTTTCTTTTTTTGGTGATGTATGATAAGCTCTAGTTGGAGGGAAACTTGTTCAATTAAAATCAAACAGCATGTATTTAGGTATATAAAATAACTTCACTGTGCTAGGCATATAAGAAAAGAAGGGAAAGCTTCTAAAAATGCATATTGCATGTACAAAGCTTTATTAAACAAAGTACTTTTGGAGGGAATGGCTTTGACTACAATTAAAGACACCTACAGTTGTAGAACTAGTAAAGCTCATTTCAGTGGGGCTTGTTTCTATTCACAGCCTGACAGAGCCACACTAGCTTCTCTACATTAATAATTAATCTCTCACTGGCTCCTCAGAGTTGAATGAAGGTAAAACTCAATGAGCAGATTGAGCAAGTGAAAACACCTTCTGCATCTGTGCCACAGGCTGCTAATACTGAGACTTCTGTAGCATTTTAACAAATTGATGAAGAGCATTAATAGCCTGGCTTCCTCCAGCCACAAACATGGCCTGTTTAAAAGTTCAAAATCTGATTTAAGTGCTTTTAAAAGACTGTGAGCAAACTAGTCTGAGCAGAAGTTTGGTTCAACCATTTACCAAGAAAATAAATATGTTTATCTAAAATGCTGACAAAAAACTCTGGCTTTCAAGTGTACTTTTGAAAGAAGTTTATTCTTACTCAACACAGTTGGTATCTCCAAACAGTTGTATGGGGATCCCTCCATCTCTCAACTGACTGTTCTGCATGTGTTTCTCCACTTCCCTATTAAAGCTGGATTTCTTCCTACAGACACCAGTGTTAAGTGTGCTGCCAGGGGCCTCTCAGGGCACCCAAGCCATCTGTAAAACTACCTTGTAACAGGGGGTTCCTAACCTGAGAAAAGCCAAAAGCTGATCCCATCAACAAGTACTTTGCTAAAGGACCTCAGCTTACTAAGAAGAGTTGCCAGCAGCACATGCTAAAGCCTCTCCTGTGGAATCTCAAGACAAAGGGGGATCCAAGCCCTGCCCTCTCCCCAGATCCCAACTCCTACTCCCCAGCCCCACCTGCCAGAGAGGAGCTCTCTGCCAAGGCAGGACATAGGCTTCTCACCTCAGCCCCAGGGACTCCTTTGGGTCTGTTTCTCCTCCCACTCAAACCGGTTCAGCTGTGGCATGTCTCAAAGGCAGCAGCACATGGCAATTCCTTCTTGTGACAAAATTACTGCTACAAACTGCAGGGTGCTAATAGAGGTGAGAGCTTTCCTTTTACCAAAAGGCCTCATCTATGCTGAATAATTGGACAATGTGTAATTAAAACTTGGCAAGTGTTACTGGCACATACAGCACCCATCCTGGTAACCTTGACTTATCAGCCTCTACACAGATGGTCAGGTCTGCAAAGCACTCAAGTATCCATCCCCTTTTAGAGCCCTGGCTCTGTCCCCAGCACAGCAATCATTTGCACCCACTCCTAGGAAATTTTGGCTACTCCACCAACAGGTGAGAGGCTGCAAGAGGATGATTTAGTATTCAGGAGCTTCTCATCCAGCATTTCTGTCCCATGCTAGTGTCACATGTGAGCCTGGATCACAGCATGACAAGCCCACAGTGGGGCTGCTGCAGCCTCAAGCTCCCAGCTGCCTGCTCTGGCACTGCTGTGAACTGACCTGGGGCTGGTCCTGCTGCAGCATCACCATCTCTTGACACATGGCCACTTTCCCCTGCAGCATCTCCTGAAGGGGCTCAGTAGCCAAGCCTCTAACTTCCAGGCAGAAGATTTGTCCCAGCAGGACACTATATTTTTGGGGGGTCTGACTAATCTGAGGTGGCTTCATTTCCCTGGTGCCACAGCCTTCCTACCTGCACAACAAACAGAAACAGCATTCACCTAGAACAGAGACAAAACACAAAGTTTCTCTGATGCTGCTGAGAGCCCTAAAAGCTGCTCCCTATCTTAATGTATCTCTGCAAGCACTGCTGCTTATTCATTCACAATTCAATTAAACTGAGCTCAAACTCCTTTTCTTGTATAATCAGTGTTCTTCTCCCTGTGACAAGCAACACTAACTGAATAAATTGCTCAGCAACCCAGGTACAACATGCAGCTTGGCACTTCCCATCAGGAGGAAGAAAACACCAACA
Organism: Galbula dea; assembly: GCA_013399015.1. NCBI lineage: Eukaryota > Metazoa > Chordata > Aves > Piciformes > Galbulidae > Galbula > Galbula dea. The sequence goes on along the minus strand of VWZX01001728.1, from coordinate 852,584 downwards.
AAGGCAGCCCGATTTGTCAATTCAAGGGAAAATGACTGTCTTTGTATTGCTACAGGAGAAACAAGATGTATATCTTCCTGTCAAAAGATTGGAACCTGCTCTTGAAAAAGTCCAAGCTAATTAGGAGTTGATGAACTGTTACTTCTCACCTAAGTGAGAGAACACCAATTAGAGTCAGCTCATTTGTGGCTTGTTCTCAGAAAGTTCTTCTAGATTTCACACACTCAGAAAAAAAAGTATTTCTACATTATCTAAGGAAAATTAATCAGCACTTAAGTGTGTTTGTGATGAATGGCTGACTTGGCAGGGAATTTAAATGTCCATTTTGCACTGTTAGAAGACACTAAGAAGCAGGGTTTGCCAAGAGGGATGCATAGAAGCTTGTGCTAACTGCCCTGGTCCTTGACATGATCTCAGCCAGCACCACTCCAACACTTAGCACAGGTATCTCCAACTAACACTGCATCTTCTCCTTATGCTCCCTGCCTACTAACATCCAACCTTTGAATGTATGCAGGGCCTTGGGATGGAACAGCTTGGTGTATCCCAGTTTAGGCATCTGCCTGATTTCAGGTAGAAGCAATTATTTATGCTAGGGGAAGCACCCCACTATCTGTGGTCATGGTGAGTGGGGAACCTTTAGGTAACCTGGGTGGTTGGAAACCTCTAATAATTCAACTGTCCTAGTATTTATGTAAGAAGTTAAAACCAATCACCCAGTGGCTCCATTTGAATTTATTAACTCTGACTTGGTCTACCCACTGCTGGGTCTGATCTGGCTCCCAAAGGACAATTAGAGTGATTATCTCAGGCAGGGCTTCAGGACCTGGAGGCAGCTTCATGCAGGTCACACCCTGGGCCAATGAAAGGCACAGCTCCTCAGTCAAGGCTGTTCCTACCTGAAACATCACTTTTCACCACACTCTCATTGCAAAAGTATTCAAAGGAAAAAAAGAAATAAAATGGGAATTTGTGGGGTTTTTTGTTTTGTTTGTTTGGGTATTGAAAAAAAATAATTATTACTAACATTCTGTGCTTATTGCTTCTCACTTCCAGGCTCAGAAAGAAAACAACTGGCTTTGCTCAAATGAAATCTGCCTTTTGGCAGAAGCCAGACCTGAAGAACTTTTGCTTAAAATACAGAAATGCCAGAAAATTCTGAGCAAAGAAATGAAAAGTTTTTACAAGCAAGGCAATTCTGCAACCTTGGCTGCTGTTTCTCTTGCTGTTGTAGTGACAAAAACTTGCTTCTCAGAGAATTAAGTTCTCAACCAGAAGCTATCATCTTTGCATTCAAGAGAGATTGTAAATCCCTACCCATTCCTCCACTTCACAGCTTCCCAGTGTTCACAGCTCATATTTTCACAGTTTCCACATTTTCACAGCTCTGGATTCAAATTGGGAAACTGTGAACAGCAAGGCACAGGGAGTGGCAGGTTCTCTCTGAAGATGGGAAGTTTTGAGTTCCTCCTTCCTCATCCCCCACCAGCAGCAAGTGCTTCATATCCAAGCTCTTTGATACCATTTGATCATTCACCCAACATCCAGAACACACTGGGGTTTCTTCAGCTAATATAATGGGAATGGATGTAGGAGGAAATGAAGAGGTCACTGAAGGAAGAACATCCAAATGCTCTTTGGGCACACAGCAGAAACAGGTTTTCTTCAAAATCCATCAGATTTTAGAGGTGGACTAGAAAAAAATCTGAGAATTGGAGAAAGGTGGCTGAACTACTTTTGATCTGAATATTATTAAAGCCTTAAGCAGAAAAGTGCAGTACAAAAAGTCTCAAGCAGAACTGGAAAGAGCAGTACCAGATTGGAGGAGATGAGGGTGAAAAACATATTGCTCAGTTGATGCCATTAATTCAAATATCACCTTTTAAGAAGAAATCTGTTCCTAAAGGCAGGTTTAGCATTGGTTGATTGGATCTGGTGAAGGCTCTGGGCAATCACCTCTACCTACATCTGGAAGTCAGTCATAAGTGGAGGGGAAAGACATCAAGGTGCAGGGCTCCAGGAAGATGGGAGCCCGTGGCAGGAGGTACCTCCAACCCTTCACCTTCCCTTGGAGCAGCAGAAGCAGCACCTAGAGCTCTGCCCTGCCTCTACCTTCCAGCTCCAAGCCCTCCCCTACTTCTTGTCCCTTAATACATGAGCTCCATCCCATGACAGCAAAATTCAGTCTTGCTTATGCTTCCAAAAAGTAGTCCCTGCAAGAACTCCTAATGACTTAATGTTGCAACCATGCAGTGCAGCAGTGCCCCACAGCTACAGAAGTGTCATTCTCCTGCAAATGCTACAAAGGTTTTCCAGCAATGGGGCACAATGAAAACTCTCCTGCTGGTTGGATAGCTTTGCACAAGGAGCTGGGTTTGGGGGCCTCACAGCCATCAACTGCCAGGACAGCTGGAGGTGGGGGCAAGAATGTGAGGAGGAAGAAGGATCAAATGCTATATTGGAATTTCTCCAGTTTGAGCAAGCATTTGAGCCTGTGGTAGAATTCATGCTGGGCCAGAGCTGTGGAGCATCTCCACAGCTCTGGAGGGAGGCTGAGTGAAATGTGTTCACCATTAACACTGCTATTGTGTTTCAAGAAGACTGGCCTAAGAACAGGAGAGAAAAATAAACTGACTCTGGGGTGTTCCAAGCACCACTAAAAGCAGGGAAATCAACAGCATGGGGATGCCTACTAGAGCAAAGCTCCCTCTTGGTGCCAGCCCTCAGTCTGAGGCTGAGCTCCCATTTGATACACTCCTGCACATCCCAATACTGATTTGCTTCTCCAGTTGGGTTTTAATGCTGTCCTTGCAGTCAAACTACTACTAGAAGAGAATAATTCAGCAACAGATTTAAGCCCCTAAAATCCAAATCTAATGCATTCATGTCTATGTTAGTCACTCCAGCAAGTCTGATGATATTTTATTTACAAAATTGTTATTACTCATTATTAATTTAAGCACTACCCATGGCTGTGCTGAAGAGCTGCTAGCCATACAACAGCAGGGAGATGCTCTGGTTTGTACCTTAGCTGGGTGCTGTCAATGGGAATAACCAGGGTGAGACCAAGGGGTTTAGGCTCCATGTGCAAATAAGCCCCAAAGGCAGCAATCCTGATGGAATGTTCTGTGGGAGCTACCTCTCTCCTCTCAGTTTCACACCCCTGTGAAACAGCTGCTCTTGTATAGCTGTTCCCTCAGTCCTGACCCCCCCCCAGAGAGTGGAGTCTCAGTATTCTGGATCATTCTCCTCCTCCATGTCTGTCCCATGTAACACATTGCCCTGTTTTGGTGGCTGTGACCTAAGATGCAATCATGAGAAACCAAGGCTCAGATTGCAAAAAAGGCTAAACAAATGGAGATAGAAGCCAAAGGATGAACAGTGTGAACAAATGTACCAGGATGTAAGGATGATGATGTTTTTAGGTAGTACATCTTCTAAACTTTTAGGATTCTCTCCAAAGAGCCACTTAATGGGAAGACAAATACCTTTATCTGATTTCTCCTCTGCACTCTGTGTGCAGGAGGTGCTGAGAACAACATAAGAACATAGGACTGAGGAGGTGTTGTGGGTCAATGGGCCAAGTGCCAGCTCTCCCATGCAGTCATCTGATTTAGCACTCTCCTAGGCCTGCTCAGTGCCCAGCACAATAGCAGTTAAGAGATTTTGCCCTCCCTGCTTCTACTGAAATGCTGGTCTGGAACATCTCCTCAGATGGTTGGACTCCTTCTCTTAATTTCTTGTCTAAGTTCATTCTTTATCCACTTGGCCTTTACCAATATGCTCCTATAGTTTCAATAATTGCTTTTGTCTCCTAGTGTTCAGTCTCTCAGATGTTTATACACAAAGTCCTGTATTTTCTCAGCATCTGTGCTGCCTCCCCACACAAGCAAAGGTACTCTCCCCTCTTCACACATGACAGGCTCTCCAGTCCTCTTGTTTATTCCACTATCTCATCTCTTCACCTCTTCTAGTTGCCAATAACTCTTCTTAACTGTGGGTGGTCAGAACTACAAAGAACATCTCCTTTTCTTCACTGGAAATAACACTGTGAATACTGCAAGGACTGCACTTGCCTTTTTAAGGAATGCACCACATTAGCATTTCACAGACTTTCTGCCACCAACTGGTATGGCCCCAACCTTCTCCTTTTCTATTTCCAACCAACTAGTTGCATGCCTCATTCTGGAACACAGAGTTTCATCCTATGTCTATTATTTTGGTTGTCATGAGTATCTATTATCCTCTTCAACAGTGATAACTTTTCCCAGCACTGTGTTATCAATTAATTCTGCTTCTCTTCCTGGTGAGTACATACAACTACTGGGGCCCCAAGGACAGCCACCCAAGGTGACAGCAACAAGCCTGGGAGTCATGAGCACAGCCACCAAGACCCTCTCCAGGGTCTCCAAAACATGGTTAGTGAGGAAGTCACTTGAGACTTTAACAAACCTAATGTGGTCTGCATTACCTTCCTGATGTCCTTCAAAACCAAAACCTGTGCAAACCTTAAGACACTCCTGAATTCAAGTTCACCTAACAAGTTTTCAAAGGCAAGAGTCACTTGGGGCTGGGGGACAAAGAAGACAGAACAGTCTGCAGGACTGGCAGGACCCATAGCAAAGGCTTCATATACACTGCAGCATTAGCAGTAGCCAGCATTCCCAACCTGAAGCACTCAACCCTGCTGTGGTTCCTTCTGCCTGGTGGCAAACAAGCAAGGAGGCACACACCTGCTTGGAAAGTGACTCCAGGCACCACACAACACCCTCACAGAGCCTGGGATATTAAAATGCCACAAAATGTAATGCAGCTGACACCCAAAGCATTTGCCAGGGTAGCTCCTCTATTGTTTAAGCTTGGAATTTCCATCTCAGGAAGCTTGCTGCAGTGGGGCTGAAGAAGGGGGGGGCTTGGGTGGCATATGGGGAAGCACATGTGTGCTGTGTGTGTGGCTGTGCTCCAAAGGTTGGAATGACTGAGCAGGAGATAGCTATTAAGGTGTGCCAGGGTTTGCATGTGCAATGACAAGGTCAAAGGCCTCCAGTGGTGCAGATGTGGCATGGCTGGAAATATTCAGCAGTTGTATGGACTGCAGCTCTGGGCTCATGTATGAGACTGAAAGACAAGCTACTTGTAGGCTAGAGCTTTCACATGGTTCTCTCAAACTGGGGCCTCCATCAGATTTCAACCCTATTTTCTGTATGTCTCTCAATACTGTTTGTTGATTGAAGCCTATATTCCAACATGGTGCAACAAGCCTCAGATGTGTGTGTTATCTATGAGGCTAGACTGGGTCCTAGCACAGCAACACAGTCTGGAGCTACAGGCAAGGGGGTACAACCCTAGAGGCAAGCCAGTATACACTGCATACTTAGGAAAGGCACTAACAAGAGGGTAAGGGATGATCTTACCCCTCAAAACCCAGCCACTAAAATGTTTCCTGGCCAAGCCTCAATGTTTAAGAGTCACTGCTGGTCACCACCTCCTCTGGACTTGTCAGACCATTTTTGAGCTTAGGTACACTACTGGGCTCTTGCAATAGGTCACACATTTACTTGCACTTTCTGGGGGAAAGGACTTCCCTCCACTGGTGTTAAACCTCTACAGTACAACAGCCATAAACCTTCTAGTTCAAGAAAAACAGTATACTCACTCCCTACTTGCCATTTCTAAGTGTTCCACAGACCTCCATCACACCTCTGTGTCTTTGCTAAGCTGAAGAGTCTCATCTATAAAAAGTAACCATGTTCTTTTATTTTCTTTGCCATTATCCTTTCCCTCCTCAGCACAAGCTCCTTTTGCCAGTGTTATCAAGCTGATACTGTATCAAGCTGTACCCAGGATCTAAGCTGGCAAAGGGATTTTAATCATGGCTCTTTCTAAATATATCTGTGCTACAACTCCAGACTTGCAGCAAATGATGAACTGCAAGTATTGCCTCAGCAGGATCTTCTCAAACAGATTTCACTGCAACCTCTCTGTAAGATAAGGACTGGAAAGCATGTGGGTGGGATTCATCAAGCAGAAATCAAGTCTGATCTGGTGGCCTGGTCCTCACTTCAGGAAGGAAAGGCACCTCCCTCTTTAGCATAAGCTGAGCTCTTCTTTATTGCCAGTCACCTTTCTTTCACCAGCCTGTTGTAGGAGCTGGGATAACTAAGCTAGAGTAGGCTGAACTTAGAGATAAATTAAATGGTGAGAGATTAATTCCACTCTCATTTTCTTTTCCTCTAAGAAAGCCTGCATTTAAAGGCAAACCAACCAGCATCATGGCTATGAGTGACAGGAACATGAAAGGTGGTAAAAGCAATTGCTAATACTGCCTGTTCCTTCCCAGGTTTATTCAGAAACACCTGAAGGGCCCAATTTCTCTAACAGTAAAATAAACTCAGAAGTATCTTACAATAGTGAGGGTTGCTGGCACTTTTAAAAGGTGCAACATACTCCCTGGATAAATGCACAGTACACACCTATACAGCAGAGGTCTTTTTCACTCCAGAAAGAAAAGTTGTCCTTTCCTCCAGCTGCAATAAACAGCTGGTTATGCAGAAATGTGCTCTCTCAGCTGCAGATAAAAGGGAGACAGCCAGCTGCATGCCCAGGGACTGGGCTGCAAACATGCCCATGGACTGGGCTGCAAGGGACAAACTGCAGAGACATGGCATGAATGAAAGGTGCAAGGGATCTACTCAGGAGATGCCCACGCAGGTTGTCACACTTCCAGCAACACATTTCCTGACCAGCCCCACTGAGGTTGAGCTTGACTTTCTGCCCCTTTCAGCAAGCTCTGGACAGCTGTCACCTCCCATGTGAACCAGCATAACATCTCAGCCTTCTTCCCTCCCTCAAACACACACTGCTGAAGGTTGAAGCTGTCAATGCACATCTTCAAACTTCTTCCTTACTTATAAAACATAGCATGACCATGAACCAACTTGCCACTAAGTCAGGCTCTTTGCAGTAATATTTTAATTGAGAAAACCATCAGTGGATGATTAGCTCTTTAGAATTAAATGCATTTCATAGTCTTTGAGGAAAAAAAGAAAAAAAACCCAAGTCTGTGCCTATCTTTGACACTTTCCACATTAAAAGAAAGACTTCAGCACTCAAGCATCCTCCCTGCATAGTTTTCAAGATCAAAACTCCTTGCTTAAGTTTTCAAAGGCTATTGGCTTCATACTGTGGCAGTCAGACAGAACTGACTTTGCCTTTTTATCTTTTTCTTCAGTGCTGCCCTCTGCTTCCAATGGCCTCTAGACAAACTATTTATTGTTGGGTTAATTAGATCATTTGAATCTATGCTTGCCACTGCATTTTTGCAGTATAGAGCATCTAAGACACATGGTCCTTCAGTATCTAAATATCTGGAGTAACTGACACATGGGCTTTCCCAAAGGAATGAGGAGGATAGAAGGTACCAGCTGTGGGGATGATATTCTAGACAAGCTAAGTTCCCATGTTATTATTGCAGGAGTTTATCTAAGTCTGTATAAAGCTCTTAATCCCTAGTTTTCTCTCTCTCAATGCCATCAGAAAAGAACTTTTCTCTTTGTAAAAATAATTTGCTTATGACATTCCCACCCATGGAACCAGGATGAAAAGGAGGAAGAGGTAAAGATGAGAGAAGACAGCTACTGCTAATGAGCAACCCAAAACATGCAACTAGGAGTGGAAAGAATGTACACATTTACAATTATATGCATGCCTTTTAAAATAATAAGCAAGTTAATACATCTTGCTATTTTAATATAGCTGAAACACAGACATATGATATGCAGCTATTCTAAACCAATATTGAGACATTACAACACACTTGCAGAAATAAGGAGAAGTCAGAAGGACACAGCACTCCCTCAGCCTTTCAATACATGGGGATTATACAAGGTATAACCACATGGTACTTCTCTCCCCAGGACAGAGAAGTGTGTCCTCTTCCCACATTTTAGGTGCCTGCTTCAAAAGAAGCCAATTTTATCAGTTTTTAAAGAAGAGGCATTCATATTGCCTGGCATATTTCCCAGTAGCAGATTTCAGTTCCCCTCCCATCTGAAGGCACCTGTTTGTTAAACACTGCTAACTTTTCACCTTGTCTGATGATGAAACCCTAGACATAGCTTGATTTTCCAAAATTCTGAGCATCACTCAGCTACTTCTGTTTTAAAACACAAAGTCACTTATAAAGCAGCAATCCTAAAGAGAGATTTAGGCTTATCTTACATACCTTCTATTATTATTTATTTTTCCAAAGATTGCTGCTCTGCTGGGGTAAAACCACTGGACTTTTTGTCTGAGCTAGGAACCTTGCTTGGCTGGAGCTCACCTGTGACTCCCAGGTAGTGCTGCCTCAAGCCAAGGAGATGTGGTTCATCACTCAGTGAATGGAAGATCACAGAAACCCAAACAAGTAGAAATACTTCCTTCAGCCCTGTCACCTCTTCTGAATGGGTGGATGAAAATGTAGCACCAGACAAGGAAATGCAACAGCTGAAGTGTCACAAGCCTTGACTTATGTTGGAAGCCATATGAAGAAGATTAGTTCAAACCTACAATGAGCCAAAATACTGAGACACCACAAGCTATGGACACCTAAGTTATAGATGAACTACTACTGGCTGTTTTCACTGCATTTCATTGAGATTCACAAAATTAAAAGACCTTGGTCAATATTGAGACCCTTTTCAGTTATGTTTGAATGCATTTTCTAATGGCCATAAACATTTCTTTGTTTATTTGTGGACTATACACATGTTACACATTACTGGTTTAGTTTACCACTTCTGCCTAAGCCTTTAAAGTAAAATCTCATCATGACTGTGACCAGCATGGAAAATCTGCCACAAAATCTATTTGCTTTGGAAAATTGTGTGATAAAGGAAGTTGCTGTTCTATCCTAACTGTGGTTGAAACCCCCTAGTTCCTCCGTTGTTCACTGTCACTGTTTTCAGATGAGACACAGTAACTCAGTGAATGTTCCTGGTCCAACAATGTGGCTCACCCCCTGTAGAGAGCCAGATAGGCTGCATCTGACAGGGGTGCTTAATGCAGCAGTAATCTATGGACACATGGTTAGTGTCACTTCTGCACCCTCCAGCTTCATTTTATAGGAACAGGATGGACAGAAGACATCAGTATGTTCACTGGCCCATCTGGCATCTTCACTTAGTGAAGCACTGCAAGTGTGAACTACCATGAACACCATACAGTCCTTATTCAAGGGCCAAAGTAAAGGAGAAACTCATTTCTGCTTGGGATGTCCCACCTCTCCCCATTGAGTGTGCTTCCCACAGCCAGGACTAACTTACAGACCACCAGTCACCTCCACTGCTTTTGTAGACATTTAAACTTCATCTCATCTGGAGGAAATACAAATCTGAAGGCTTGAGAAAGAGTCTGCAAGAAGTTGAGAAATGTCTCTCATCTCCCATCTAGCTCTAATCCTCAGCTCATCCTCACTAATTCCATTTTAAGATGGATGTATAATACAGGTATTGATAATTTATACAGATTCATCCTGGCAAGCATTACAAAACCATGGAAGGCAACCTACTTGGGTGCCTTGTGCTCCCTCAGGACTACCATCTCAGTCATCAATGACTGAGAACATCTGCATCTGCCATGGGCTGTCATCCTCCTTACAGAATGGAGATCAAAAATGCATGTTAAAGAAACTATCAGCTGAGAACCAGAATGCTAACCATGCTCTGACTGCAGCTATGCTTAGGAAGAAAACCAGATGAAACTATATGTGCTCCTTCTCTTTAAGAATTCAGTTAAGACAACTAAAAAAAAGGCTGTGGTTACCCTGAGATGCTGGCACTCTCTTCCTGCCAGAGTTGGGGTTTCTGCTGCTTTTGAAGCATCTCTGGCTCAGGTCCAAGTTGGAAGGATGGGAGAAATGGATACTTGTTACAAGCCTGTGCCTGTTCCACTTCAACCAACTTAAAATGTTCCTTCTTTTTCCCCCCCCCCTTTCTTTTTTCCCCTATTAGATTCCATCCCAAGTACATTGCACCAGTGAACTGGACATGAGTAGTAAAGTCTGACCTCTTTAAAATGTCCTTGTATTAATTTAGATGGAAATCATTAACCAGCTAGATAAATGAATGCATTGGTGAGGATGCAGAGAGAAGTTGACAAGCAGCTGTCATTCATCTTTTTCTCTTACCACAAATGCTTGGGCACATTCAGAGAAATCTCAGCTCTGGCAGAAGATTTAGGACAGACAAAAGGAAATGCTATTTCAAACAGCCAAGGAATGGAAACCCCCATCCCTGTTAGAAAATGTCCTGGATATTGAAGGCTAAAATAGACTCAAAAGATGATCAAATCAGAAAAAAGAAAAGTCCATTTGGTAGACATGAAACTAAATGAGACAAGATGTCCAGGGTAGCAGAGTAACTGTGAAACATTCATGGGGTAGAGGCACACAAGATAACTCTGGTGCTTCCTCTGTAAGCAAAGGAGCACCTTGCTAATTGCCATTACCCAAATTACCCCTGGAAGCTGTCAACACTGAGGTAAGAATCAGCAAATTTTATTCTCTAGGAAAAAAAAGTTAAGAAGGCAGTCACTGACCCAGAACACAGACCCAGGGAACAACAGCACACCTGCACTGTCCCAGCCATGGACCACCTCCCTGAGTCACCTCCAGGTCCTGCTCACATCACCAGGGATGAGGCACTCTACAGCCTGCTACAGCTCAGACCCAGGGCTTGGACAAGCTCTTCTTTCTAACACTGTCCCCCTAAACCAGAATCCTCCTCTTGATACAGATCCCATTCTGTGACCTTGTTGTACCTCAGTGTATCCCCAGGGATCTTCCATAACCCAGAAGCTCAGTGATTATCTTAATTAGCATAGCAATTTATGTGTCTCCTGTTAATGAAAAGCCATGGGATGTACCACTAGGTGCTAATGTGCAGATGGGCTTTCTGAACAAGAGCTCAGACATGGTGATGCAGAGCATGTTGTAACCCAACTCACCAATAGACAGCCTCTCCAGGTCACACAGATGCAGCCTTTCCTTTACACACACACTGATGAATAAGACTTGAAAATCTCCTCTGGATGTACACGAACCTAAAACCACCTAAAAAGATGTCTTACCACAGAATCTTAGGGGTTGGAAGGGACCTCTGGAGATCATCTAGTCCAAGCCCCCTGTCAGAGCAGGTTCTCTTAGAGCAGGTTGCACAGGATGGCATGCAGGCAGGTTTTGAATGTCTCCAGACATGGAGACTCCACCACCTCCCTAGGCAGCCTGTTCCAGTACTCCACCACCTTCAAAGTAAAGAAGTTCCTTCTTGTGTTTAGCTGGAACTTTCTATGTTCCAGTTTGTGCCTGTTACCTCTTGTCCTGTCACTGGGCACCACTGAAGAAAGCCTGGCCCCACAGATACTATATCCTATGTTACACTACTTTATACTACCACTGCAACAACAATAATAATAATAAATGCAGCTTACTGTCAGCCCTGGGCAGAGGCAATAGATAACAAGACAACCTGAGCAGTACCCTCATTAGGACTGTCTGTTAAGGAGAACCTATCCTATCTATTGACTTTTCCATGCCTGTTGTGGCAGGGGAGGTAATTCCACAATTTGCCTTTGATTCCCTCAGGATCCTCCCTCTGGGTTCAGATCAATGGCCTGCCCAGCTGCTTCAGCTGAAATCTGCTTTTAACTTCCTGACCATAAAACAGTCACAGAAATTTCTGATGTGCTCAGGAAAAGTTACTAGTGGGGAAGTGATCTACATTCCCCAGAGAATCTCATCCAAGGAAGCCAATTTGTGTCTGGAGGAACCAATTTTGGCTTGTGTGAGCTTTTCAAAAGGACATTTGTACATTTCTGTGCAGGTTAGATAGGACAAAGCAAACCAAAAGACCTTTCCCAGTGTTGGAGGGAGTTGAAGAGCTGTTCCCAGCTCTAAAACAACACAGTAGATGTAGAAGCAGCTGTCTGGAGAGGCTCTGGAGAGCAACCAACCCCGTGGCTGGGGGTACTCTCACAGTACCCTTGCTGAAATCCCCCTTTTTGCCACCGAACTGCTGCACATAACCAACAACTTAGGTACCTGATGTCCCACCCTTTTATTTCACGTTTCAACCACATGCTTGACAACTTTGTTTGCAATGCTCCACTCTCCTTAAAGAGGGGAAAAGCAGCTCAGTTCCTCCTTAGAAGTTAATAAGCAATCCCACTTCATTTAAAGCTCCCTGTGTCCCTCTGATACGCTCCAGAGTTCACAGCACTGGTTCTTCACACAGTAAAGAATAAGGACTATGAGGAGGGAGGGGTGGCATCTCTGTGCCACTACCAGTAAGTCAAAGACAACAGACCATCTCATTTCAAAGGATGGGTAAGCAAACCTTCAGCCTTCAAAGCATTTGACCTTGTTGTCTTGACCTTTGCTGTTCTTGTTCTCTCACGTAATGAAGGAAGGAGCTGCTGTGTGTGATCTCCATCTGCCCAAGTCCTCTATCAGCACCTAATGATAGGCCTACCAGTAATGCAGAGATGTCTCTTTTCACTGACTCACAGATAATTGCTTAGATTAGATATCTGGAGGCCCCAGCTGAGGTGAGATGAAACTCACCCCCAGTTTTCAGTCTCCCATTCAATTACTTAAATTAACATGCTCTGCTCCTGGGACCACCTCCCTGCCCCTCACTATAAAGGCTTAGGGAAGGAAACTTCTGGCATTTGCAAGCTTGATCCTACTTGGATTTCTTTAATCAGTGTCCTACAGTGATACAAAGCACTGCTGCTTTGTGGTGCTGACAACAGGGAAGAAGTCACTTTCTTTCTGCAAAGACCTTTCTTTGCAGCTGTTTGAGTTGTGAAACCGGCTTTGATGCTCCTCGGGAAGGTTATTTTGTGTGCAGTCTCACCTAGCTGACAGTGTGCAATGTCTGCAGCACCTCTCAAATGAGATGAAGTGTCATAGAAGCCTGCCTGTGCACATGGAAATCTCTGCAAGGGGACTGAACAAATACAAAAGAAGAAAAAAGAAAACCAAGGTTTCCCATCTATTCTAGTCCATCCTCTAGGATGGAGGTGGAACATGCTGGAGGATTCAACCCAACACTAACAGACAGAGGGAATGAGATAGATAGCAGCACAGCTCCTACCAGTCTTGTGAAATGAGGAAGATGAGGCCAGGAAGAGGAAAGGGACATGCATGAGGAAAGCATGCTGGCTGTGTGGGAAAGGCTTACTGACTCCTAGAGAACAGGAGTCATGCTAACATAGATGCACTGAGTTCAGGAAGAGCTTCAGTGGGATCCTACATGATCTTTGACACAAAGGTGTCTTTGACAGGTCTGGGCCTGTGCAAACCTCAAGAAGTTCAACAAGGCCAAGTGCAAGGTCCTGCACGTGTGTCAGAGCAATCCCAGGCACAGATATAGGCTGGGTGATGAGTGGATTGAGAGCAGCTCTGCAGAGAAGGAGGTGGGGGGGTTGGTGGATGAAAAACTGAGCATGAGCCAGCAGTGTGTACTCACAGCCTGGAAAACCAATCACATCCTGAGCTGCATCAAGAGAAGCAGGGCCAGCAGGTTGAGGGAGGGGTTCTGTTCCTCCGCTCCACTCTGGTGAGACCTCTCCTGGAATACTGTGTTCAGCTCTGGAGCCCTCAGCCCTCAGCATAAGACAGACATGGACCTATTGGAGAGGGTCCAGAAAAGAGCCATGAGGATAATTCAGGGGCTAGAACACCTCCCCTGTGAGGACAGGCTGAAAGAGTTGGGGTTGTTCAGCCTTAAGAAGGCTCTGGGGAGACCTTAGAGTGGCCTTCCAGTACTTAAAAAGAAGGCCTAAAGGAAAGATGGGGAGGAACTCTTGATTAGGAAGTGAAGTGATAGGATGAGGGTTAATGGCTTGAAACTGAAGGAGGAAAGATTTAAAGATTAAGAAGGAATTCTTTACAGTGAGGGTAGTGAGACACTGGCAGAGGTTGCCCAGAGAAGCTGTGGATGCCCTATCCCTTGAAGTGTTCCAGGCCAGGTTGGATGGGACTTTGAGCAACCTAGTCTAGTGGAAAGTGTCCCTACCCATGGCAGGGAGTGGGAGGAACTAGATGATCTTAAAGGTCTCTTCCAACTCAAACCACTCTATGAAAGTCAATTGTGCATGAAATCCAAAGCCCTAGAAAAACAACTTCATTAGTTCTAGTGCTCACAGAGCCACTTGCATAATATGTTAAAAAATAATAACAGAAAACCTGATCATAAAATATTGGCAGAATGGAGCTGCATGTCCAGAAGCTAAAAGGAGTCTGAACAAGAGAAGCAAAATTGCTGCAACTTATGTATTAGAGATCTAGTGAATAAATGGCCCTGGGAACTCCTGTACCAATTCATTCTCAACAAATGAGAAAGCAAAAGCTGTTTCCTTAAAGAACTGCCTTAGAATGAAATAATCTATAGCAATATTGAAGTAAACTATATTTGTGATGATGTTTTGTTTGTTGGGGTTTTTTTATATTATGCAGTACTACTTCTTCAAGTCTAACAGCTAACCTTGGAGGCTGGGCAGCACCTGTTAGACATATTTCTAACTCAGCAAATTGCAGGTGGAAGCACCTTGAAAGCAAGTGACTGGAAAAAAAAAAGAGTCACCTGTGTTTGTCTGTAAATACAACAGCACAATGGGTCTCTGATGGGTCCATGACCACTGACACCACCAGCACAAATCCCAGTGATCAGGTCTGAACACTTCTCTGCTGAAGCAGCTGGAGCCCAGTGCAAGCCCAACTAGTGTTAGACTTCCCTGCTGATCATGGAAAGGAAAGGAATCTCTGCCTGCTGGGTATTTTGTTCAGCCACAGAAAGAGTTTTAGTTCATTGTGAGGGTTGGAGAGAGAAATGTGGGTGCAGGTTAAAGCAGAAAAAGCCATGCCCCTCACCCCTGCTCCTTTGCCTCCTGACACATGAGCTGTACAGCAGGCATTGAGATCAGATCACTTGGAGAACACTTGCACTGTCAAGAGCAGAGTGTGTGCTTTGCAACTAATTTTAGTTGAGCTACTGAAAGCTTTAACTAAGTCTAATTAATGTTTTTAGTCCAAGGCATTTCTGTCACTTGGTTTGCTCTAACAGCACTCCTTTCTCTAATCTTCTTAAAATAGGCAGTTTTAAAGGTTTACTCAAGCTGACACTTCAAGCCTGATGCTAAAGTATTGTTATTATGAGCAAAACTATCTGGTGTTCATTAGCAAGATGACAATTAGCTGAAAAACAAGTGTAGTTTGAATTACAGGACTCATGCCTCCACACTAATTTTATCTGAAGCTCCTAAGGACACCAATAATGGAGGAAGGAGAGAGGCTCCTTCAGCAATCCATGCAGCCAGGTGGGAGAACCCTGCACAGATCTCCGAGTCCAGGCCAGGGCCCTGTCCACATTGGAGTTCCACTTGCACAACCACAGCAATTTTCATTATTAGCTTTTGGGGAACTGTCTTCCCCCAAACATTCTCTTTTCCCCTTACCTTTTCTCTTTTGATGCTGTGGCTCTGAATGGATCTGAAGGGCTTCTGCTGTCTGGCATTAAACAGAGAGCAGGACACTGAGTTATTACTACCAGATTTATTTTTGTCTCTCTGGGCCACAGGAAGTTTGAATGGGTTTCTGAAATAAAACTGTGGCAGACTCTGGGGATAATGATACTGATTTTGGTCTTCAACCAGCTGTCTTCTCAAATATAATCCATGTATTCTTTTCTCTCCCCACAGCAAGCATAGTTAGTTTGTATTTGAACTTTTCCATCTTTGAGAACATGTTTACCACTGCCTCTCCTTGAAGGACATTGGATCTCATTTCCTTGGACTTCCTCTGTTCTGCTCTTGCTGTGAAGAAAAGCCCTTTATGTTGATGTGCCACTATAAAAATCCATAATCATAAAGTTAAAAATAAAACCCCTGCTAGAATAAGATCAGCTGAATATACTGAAATTGCTTTCCAAAGGAGTGTTTGGTTCTGCCCTGTGTTTTCCTCTTTGACATCAAGTAAATGAGTTTTCCCCAGCAATCCAGAGCCCTTTCAGTAACTGTATGCCACTGAGTGTAAAAACCACAGTGTATTTGTTGCATAAATCAGAGTTAACACCATCACAGGTTGCCTCACTTCAGAGGTCTTATTCCAACACAAACCTGCTTTTTTACCACTCAGAAATTGCCACCAAGGACCCATTCAAGCCCCTGAGCCTGCTGCTCCTGCCTGCAGGATCTCTCTGGGCACAGGAGGGCAGTGGCTGAGCTCAGCACTGTCTCCTCCCACAGACTTTCATCTGCAAAACCAGAAAGTATTTTGCTGCTGAGACACTGCTTTGGGCCAGGCTGACTTCTGAGCCCTCTTCACCTGGCATAACTCTCCAACTAACCTGCTAGACCTGCAGACAGGACAACCAGTGGCCAGAGCTTCCCAGTTGGGTAAGACCTGAGCTTTACAACCAGAACCACAAACAACCAAACCCTTTGACACAGGCAGAAGTGAATACCATTGGTTGTGACATTTAGTCCTGGCCATGACAACATGCAGCATTACCAGAAGCTTACGAAGACAGTGGGCTTCAGAGTTCCAGCACCATCCTAATGTCCTCTGTTGTAGCAGTCACTACAGGGGGGAGGAAGTTCTTCACTATGAGAGTGGTGAGACAATGGAACAGGTTGCCCAGAGAGGTTGTGGAAGCCTCATCCCTGGAAGCTTTTAAGACAAGGCTTGATGGGGCCCTGGGTATCTTGATCTAGTGGATGATGTCTCTGTCAGGCAGGGAGGTTGGAACTAGATGATCTTTAAGGTCCCTTCCAACTCTGACAATTCTATGATTCTATGGTCATTGCTGTCTGCACTGTTTTCTGCCTTTCTGCTCCAAAAGCCACTGATCCTGGGGAAGCAACTGGCAGGTAAAAGGAGGGGCTGGAGAACACAGAGTGGAATTCTTCATTCCAAGTATTTATTGCAATCTTGAGTCATTCGCTGCGGTGGAGGCTTTGATTCTCCAATAATTTCACACTACATAAAAATCGAATCTGGGATAATTTAGGTAGGCTATCAAGTCCTGCTGATCTTGACCATAAACAAAGCAAACCCAGTAATTGCTTTTACTGAAAAATTATGTGTGTTTTAGGGTTTTAACACCGAGCTATTCCAGGGGAAGAAGATTGGAAAGCATTGGTTTCAACAAACAGGAAAGTGCACAACAAGTAGGAGAGACAGAGACACTGAATTTCCACACATTAAAACACAATAAAAATTCTGTAATATTGGCTTCTTCAATGTAATCCAATCAGCCTTGAGACTTCCTTTTGTTTTGATATGAAACATATCAATGCCTCACAATATTGAGTTTTCTGATTACTTCATTGGGCTTCTGTTACTATGAAAAAGCTATTGATTTAAACAAGGCATACACAACCATCACTTTTCAAACCAGATTTAAAAGTTTTTCTGTTGGTAAGCTATTAATTATTAGAATTCAACAACACAACAGGAAAAAGTACCCCAAACCATACCCAAAGGGTTAAATCTTGCAACCCTTGCTCCGTCCCAAGGGCCACAGAGGGTGTATGCAGCATCCATGCATGGTGGATGAAGATCACAAACTACTAAGCAAAGTGAAGACCTAAGTACAGCCCCTGACAAACACCACATTGACTGCCAAATTTTCTGTGAGGGAGCAAAAAACAATGATTTATGGCCACAACAAAAGCTTTCCAGTCTTGTGGCTCATAAGCTGAATGGCAGCTCCTGGCAGCATTGCAAAATTTAATATTAAGGCTCAGGGACCTCTGCAACTTCAGCAGTCACTGTGCTCTCCAGTTGAGGTTAGGAAGGGGTGCAGAAGGCTCTAGTTAAAGACCTGATGTCTTTTTAGACTTTAAAATAGGAAACTTCTCTTCCTGTACTGCCAGAGTTTTACTCCTTCCTCTATGCTGTTCCACAGTCTCACAAGGCTAAATTGGGTGCCATTAATTCCTAAAAGAATTTCAGGGTTGTCACATAAGATTTCTACTTGTGCATTTAAAATATTCCTGCAAACTGCAAAAGGCAAGCCTGGGGCTTGAGGATACAAAAAAATCCTCCCACCCAAATTACAAGAGTGTTAAGACTTTGCAACAGATTGACAGACTGAGCATCCTCAAGGTAAAAGCTAGGAAAGGCTGTAACTCATCAGGGCTGCAGAGCCACTGCTCTGCACACGAGGAGCTCACCTTGAGTCACACTCCAGTTTAGACTAGAAAGTACCCATTATCCTCGCTTGCTGCATATATAGCTCCTCTTAAATTAACACAGATGCCATTTCCTATTACAAATAATTTGTTCCACAAATAGACATTTTCAGGAACAACATCTGTGCCTGTGCTTAATTTGCAGCCTGCTGGTGAAAATTGAGTCTGTGGGAGAGGTCACACCAGTTAAACTGGTTGTCAGAACTGAACCTGGTGGGGTCAGGGCCTCCAGTTGTATTTTGTTTCTGCTTTGTCTTTACCTGCTGTGGTTTTTGCAGTATTTCAGTGACATGGCTCTGGAAGGATGTGGAGGGGTTATTTGTGGAGGATACTGGAACAGGCTGCCCAGGGAAGTGGTGGAGTTGCCATCCCTGCAGGTGTTGGAAAAATGGGTAGATGTGGCACTTCACAACATGGTTTAGGTGGCGTGGTGGTGCTGGGTCGATGGTTGGACTTGATGATCTTAGAGGTCTTTTCCAACCTTAATGATTCTATGATACTGGAAGTGCTAGCCTTTGTATTTCAGCTGTTGGGTTTAACACCAATGGCAGTTGTAAAAATTTTCTACATGGATTTCAGAAAGCCTCAGAGACAGTTTTAGAAAAGGTAATTTTTAGTAGCATTGACTTTAACTGTTCCATGTTATGGAAGAGTTAAGCCCATGCAGGGCCCTTGCACACAGTTCTCCAAGCTGCTGTAATACAAAGTGGAAAACCAGGGGCCAGGCCAACCCATGCCCTGCCATGTCCCCCAATCCAGACAGGTGGCAAGCTCTGCATTCACAAGCAAAGTTGTGCTTGAGGGCTTTGTGGTTCTGTTCATGCCTGCAACACACCTTAGAGCTACTGTAGACCAAGCAAGCCCTGATACATCAAAGGGTCCACGCCGGGTGCTGCACTCTTGTGCTGGCAAAGAGCACATCAAAGCTGTTGCCTGAGGACTGTGCCTAGGGAAGAAGGGCACATCCACCAGGAATACTCTAGTGAGGGGCAGCATTGCCAGCAGATAATGCCAGCAGCCCCTAGGCTGTGGGGTACAAGCAAGGATCCCTCAGGACTCCTGTGTTCCTCTCATATGCTGCCCTCCATCTTCTGTTGCCCTAGAGCAGCCTCCAAACCCTAGCACCAAACTCATCTCTCACTAGGCAACCACCTAGCAGAGCAAAATTCCCCTGGGGTTGGGAACTCCTTGTCAACCAGTCATGGACACCTGGGATCACCACAGCTACATCTATAGCAGGGTTCATCCTGCACTTCCATGTGCCTGCACCCAGAAGGAAACATTAACTCACTTGCTGCTTAGAGTGGTTATGGGTGATGTGGCCTTGAATGTCAAACCTGAGCAACACAGGGAAAAGCTTTTCAACCACAAGCACAGAAGAGAAGAGGTCCCTAGGGGCTCAAAGGGTATATTGCTACTTTCCTACAGCAAATAACAGATACCAAACTGCCCCCAAGGAAATTTGCTTCATGTGGAAGATCAGGAGATTTTACAAATCACTCCTTCCTCCTTTTCCAATTTTCTCCACTCCCATAATCTATAATTTCACGTCTGGTATAGATCTGATGGATTGCAGCACTGTTGATATACTGCAATAACAAATAAACAGTTATTATTAATGGGGCTATAAATCAACCCCTGTGCCAGCTAATTGTAGTCATTTACATTCTACCTGCAACACTGCCACTGCCATTGCAGCTGAACACAGCATTCCCTGCCCATACCCAGCCATAAAACCATGGGTGCGTGGAGGCCCAGAGCTGCTCCATCCACCCCAGCGGTGGCTGCTCCTCCAGGCATGAACAAAGGGAAACTTCCTGCAGCTATGTGGCATCAGAATGAATGTATTCAGGTGTTAATCTCTGATTAATTTACTGCTTCTAATATACAGAAAACTGACTGCTAACTGTGCCGGTATGCCTGGGCATTCCTTTTTCTTACCATCAAAAGGAACAGGCAGTAGGTTTTCACACCACACCAAGGGATGACATTGCAGAGGAGCTCCCTCATTCAGCCAAAACACAGTTTGCAGCTCCTCAGATGTAAAACTCAGCAGCTCAGCACATAGCCACAGGCTGCCAGATTCCAGTGACCATCAGCCAGGGTGGTTAATCATTTCATCTGTTGTGAAACCTTTCCAGGCATTCCTACAGCGTTATCTACTGTTCTGTTGGATTTAGGTCCCTTGGGATCTCAAAAAGCAGCAAGGTTGATATTTTTATGTGTGTTTGCTGAATGGGGGAGACAGACCCTAAAGGCCTGTGAACCATCTGGATCTTTATAAATTAAATTAAAATTAAAATATTAAATTAAAACCCCCAGAATCCACAACTGCAAACTCTGGTTAAATAAAGTCCTTGTGCCACTCTGCTCCCAGGGATGGTGGACAATGGGAATGGCTAGTATGAAGAGATCTTGGGATGGTGCTCAATGACACACTTCAGTGATGTGAAGACTGAGCTGCTGGCCTGAACAAATGCTTCATTTCAGGTTTGTCCTGTTCCTGCTAAGAGGAAAGTGGACCACATTTCCTCAGTGATGTCTCCCCAGTTCTTCTGCTTTCTGTTAATTGGAAGGCTGGTGAAAGAAGCAAATGAAGGAGGCTATGGGGTCCCTGCTGATGCTCCTACTGGCTAGGATGCTTCCTTTTCTTGAGACACACCTTTTGCCTTGGTTTTATGGCCACATCTCTTGTTAAAACTGCACTGCTGAAAGGTTGGTGTCCTTTGCCACACTGCAGGATGCAGTAATTCCCTTTTTCTTTGTGAGCTGGTGTAAAAAAGGTCAGTGTGCTCGTTCCTGTCCTGCAAGGCCAGGGCTGTGTGGTGACACATGCTGGCCCATTACCACAGAGTCACAGAATCATTAAGGTTGGAAGAGACCTCCAAGATCATCAAGTCCAACTGTCAACCTAGCACCCCCATGTCACTAAACCATGTCCCTAAGCACCACATCTGTATGTTTTTTTAAACACCTTCAGGCATGGTGGCTCCACCACTGCCCTGGGCAGCCTGTCCCAGTGCTTAAGAGCTCTTTCAGTGAAGAATTTTTTCCTAATATCCACCTAACAGAAGTGTTTGCATGGGATGAAAACAACAAGTGGATTACTGGTAGGAAAGTGCTGGATGGTATGCAGTTGGAAAAAAGGCCTGCACTGATAATGAGAAACAAAAATGCTCACTTCCTAACTTCCTTGCACCAAAAATCAGGCCATAATAAGCATTTGTTGGCAGAAGGGGAAAAAGCATTTCAAAACCAGCTTTCAGCAGAGCAGGAGATGTGTCATCTCATTATTTCTCCCAAGCTTTCTGCCCCAAAGTTAGAAATTCTTCTGTCTCTCCCTTTCCAGGATAAAATTTCCCCTCTCCCCAGAGGCTGTTCCTCCTGATCTTAAATGTGTTTTCATTGCTGAAAGAAAAGACTGTATCTGCTACCAAATCTGATGTTGACTTCTGGTGGAGCTCAGCTAGCCCTTCTTGGCTTGAAAACATGCTGA
This sequence comes from Galbula dea, assembly GCA_013399015.1. NCBI lineage: Eukaryota > Metazoa > Chordata > Aves > Piciformes > Galbulidae > Galbula > Galbula dea. The sequence goes on along the minus strand of VWZX01001728.1, from coordinate 830,851 downwards.
ACTAATTTGGGCTGGGCAAATATAGACAATAAAACAGATGTATAACCTGACAGCTTATTCAGTATTATTTTATATAAAAGAAAACTCTTCTGCCACTTGAAGACACCTCCCTTCCCCAGGGGAGGTTTCTCAAACAGCCCAAAGCATGGGAAGTGTCCAGGTCAAACACCAGCTCTTTAAACTCATCAGAAATATATACACATAGACCTGCCCATCACATAATCCAGCCTCCTCCACCCAAAGGCATAAGGTGAACAGCTTTTTTCAGTGCCAGATTCATTATCTTTTCTCCAGTGGATACTGGAGAGGCATCAGTCCACCCAGTGCTTCCCACAGTGCTGGCAGACACTCTTCAGAGCTGAGCCAAGGTGGCTATTGAAAGCCCAGGGATTCCTGCAGTACTGCTCACTTCTCACAAGCTCCTCTCCCCAAAGCTGTGGGGATCCCACCCCCCGACCTGCATGGCTCCTCTTCCTCCTTCCACCTGCTCCAGCACAGACACAAACCTTGCTCCTTCCTCTTGGGCAGGAGAATATGGGGCTGTGGAAATAGATTTTCTCAAAGGTGGAAAAAGTAGGAGCAGGAGGTTGGCATGAGACTGGACAGGCAGAGAGAAGAATGAGGAGATGCACTGAAGGCAGCAGAGACTGAAAATGCAGGATGTACCCACTTGGGCTGAGAGCAACAGTAAGAGCAGAAAAAACCCAAAACCATTGTGGGTCTTTTCTACTGCACCAGGCAGCTCCTGTGTGTTCACCTACATGGAGCAACCACACAGCTATATTATCATAAAAAGAAACAGCAAGTTGCAAGTAAAAGTATTTCAAGAAAGGGTTAAGCAGCATCACTCTGCCTGAGCAGCACATTCCTCCAGCAGTAATCTCTTCTACTTATAGGAGATTAAAAACTAAGAAAGTACAGCAGTGTTTGGCTCCTAATTTGCAGAAATAACAAATCAAATGCCTTAAAATTGGTAATTTGGTAGATTAAATTATCAAAGCCTAGTCTGTTAGTGTCCACATCTGATAGTGCTTTGATCTTGTTTATATCTCAGAAATTGTTTCATGGACTAACTTTGTTGATTATCTTCAAACCGTGACAGGTTTTATTCCATCAGCAACTCAGCTGCCTTATGAGCAACAGCCTGCTCTTTAAAGTGCAAATTAAGAAACAGGGAAGAGAAGAAAGGATGGAGTTGTTTAAAGGAGTTGCTGGATGTCAGCAAAGGTCAACCCTTTGGTTTTTGTTTCTTAACTACATATGTACAAATGACCTAACACAATCCAAAATGAAAAGCTATGACCAAGAGAGGAGGAACAGCCATCTACAATGTCTCAGCATCCTGAGTAGTGATGGTGGATCTGGCCACACCAGACCCAGCCACTGGGACAGTTTTCTGGAGGAGATGACAAGAGGCAACAGCTGATTCCCTCCTGGAAAGCCCACACCAGCAGGATCTCCCAAGGAGCTGGAGGAAAGAATCATAGAATGGCCCAGGTTGGAAGGGACCTTAAAGATCATCTAGTTTCAGTCCCCCTGCCACAGGCAGGGACACCACACACTAGACCACGTTGCTCAAAGTCCCATCCTGCCTGGCCTTGAACACTGCCAGGGATGGGGCAGCCACAACCTCTCTGGGCAACATGTTCCAGTGCCTAACCACCCTCTGGGTAAAGAATCTCCTTCTAATCTCTAGTCTAAGTTTCCCCTCCTTCACCTTGGATCCATTCCCCCTTGTCCTACTGCAATCTGACCAGCTGAAAAGTTTCTCCCCTTCTTTCTTGTAATCCCCCTTTAGGTACTGAAAGGCTGCTATGAGGTGCCCTCAAAGCCTTCTCTTCTCCAGGCTGAATAACCCTAACTCCTTCAGTCTGTCCTCACAGGGGAAGTGCTCCAGTCCTTTGATCATCTTTGTGGCCCTCCTCTGGACCCTCTCCAACAGGTTCACAACCTTTTTATGCTGAGGAGCCCAGAACTGGATGCAGTACTCCAGGTGGGGAGGTGGGGAGAGGCCAGCCTATTCTTTTACTAAAGTACATAACAGCAAGTGCAACTGGGGAAACTCTAAGCAGAACAGAGCTTCTAAAAGTGGCACTGTTTTGCCTATGCAGATATCCAATGAGCTAACCATAAGCCAGGAAACACAGGGAAATGCAGCTTATTCCATGTCTAGTTCTTCTGGGAGTAGAGAAGGTTAGAGAGGTGGCTGTCAGTTGGTGACTGCTGCAGCTGGCTCCATGTCCTCAAGTGATGCCACTGCACAAACCACTGTGCTAGTCCTGATGCTAACCCAGAGCTCTCCTCAAGGCTCTCTCCATCTGCTCGTGACACCACCAGCAAGGCTTGCACACCAGCCATGGCTGCCTGCTGCAGCTGGTGCCCAGCCTCTGGGCTAGCAAAGCAACTGTTGGGGTTGCCTTGGGCAGCTGCCTGTGATGAGCTCTGTGTGGCAGGGGCTGTGGGGTGCTGGTGCTTGCTCACTGCCCAGAAAAAGAGCCTAAGTGAACGTGCTCTAACTGTGCTGAGCAGCCAAGTATTAGGTTGGCTTTTTCAACTAACCCCAACAGCACAGAAAGATGAAATCTTTAACAAGATTTTGATGGTTTCCTAGGCAATCCAATGCATATAAACAATGGAACTAACAAAACATTGCATACAGACATATCACTTCAGTTCCCATATACTGCTAAGTATTACTTGCCCTGGGGGAACTCTGCAGGGAAGAGATGCTGCAAGAAACTTAACCCTGAGGAAATGAGCTGGAAGCTTCAAGTCTGACCAGCGTGAACATGTTAGAAACCTTGCAGCTGACATGCAAATTCCAACCTTGCTGAGAAAGATACTTTGCCTCTCGGCCAAGGTTCTGTCCAAACCACGTGAAAACTTGCTTACAAACATAGGGACAATTTACATATGTACTCCTCTATCTCAAGAAACATGATTCTGCACCTGAGGACCTGCTATATGATTTTTAAAGAGGCTTGACATTAACTTTAATGTTGTTACTCTTTGTGTTACTGTGTTTCAACTCAGCAACAGCTAGAGCCAACTTCAAATGATCAATCAAATAAACACAGGCAGAGGTCCTGAGGGCATGATGCCAAAAGCCAGCAGGCAGTTCAATAAAGGAGCATGAATTTGTCTCAATTGAAATGAGGCTTACTCTTTCACAAACCCCAAACAGTTCCTCCATCCCAGACTTTGCATGAACTGACTGAGTTAAAAGTATCTGACCTCCATGCCAAAACTGGCAAGTCTCTGCCATGCTTGACACTCCTTGTCCTCTGCTCAATCTGCAGCCAGTGGTCCTGGAGAGGACCCACAAACCAACATCACAGCCTGATAAAGCAACCCTTTTTGCTGCTCAGAGGGATTTCCTCCTCTGCAACAGAACCAGCAGAGCACAGTTAGCAGCACTCAGCAAGCTGCTTCTGCACAAATACTCAAGAACTTTTCAGTGCAGTTCACTAAAGACAGAAAACTCTCAGTTTTATTATTAACCACCCACCATCTATCAGGAGCTTTGGTCCCACCTCACATTTAAGAGATTTTGTTCAGACACACCCTGAGACTCTCCCACCCCATAAAAATGGCAAAGACACACACTTGCAAACAAAACCAGGGAGCTCCTCTTCCATGGAAGTGAAATCTGCCAGCCCCATAAAGAAAATGCTCTGACTCAGCCTCATTTGTAGGATTTAGCTCTGCTTTACCAGCTCCATCTTGTGCAGCTCTCTGCTTCTACTAAAAACCAGTGACACCCAGAGCACAGTATCTGCTAGCACAGGCTATACACTTATGCTTCACACTCTAGTATGACATAACTGGTTATTAAGCCCAAAAAATGATAATTGCCTTCTTGGGGTTTTGATGGGGTCCACTCAATGTGCTCATTGTACTAACTGCTGCCATCATGGACAGGAGCTAAACAACAAGCTGCTTATAAAGAGTTTCCATAGCTTTGGTAGAGTAGATTGCTCATTAATTTAATAGCTCCACTCAATTTTCTTAATAAACCTCAGGAGACATCTTCTGCATCCCCTAGCTGACCTAATCTATGGGGACTCACACAGAACAATCCTTTTTATTTTTTACTTCAGAAGCTGATGGCTGGAATAAATTGCATTTCCACAGATGAAATCAATGCATCACAGAAATACTGCTCAGAGGAGAAAAGCTTCAGGGGACACCAGCTCATATAAACCAAACCCTACAGGTGTCAGTAGAAGCACCTATTTCCCTGCTGAACAGGTTTGCCTCCTTCTATATCCTTCCTGTAGAAGCTGACATGGTAAAAGTTGGAGACCCTGTGGCATGTTGTAGAAGGAGCAAGGGTCTCTTGGATCAGGCTTGCAACCAGTCCTCCTCACTGTACTGGTAACATGGGTTATGCTCAAGACTGTGCAGAAACTGAAACCATCAGAGCTTCTACACTTGCCTTCAAAGCCATAATAGTGAGATCTTCCAGAGCACTACATTACCCTTCTGCTGCAACCCCAGTCCCTTAGACTCCAACTGTCTCATCCACTAACCTGAGTTCTAGACAGTAAGGCATCTCCAAGAAGCAGCTCTTAACAGCAGAGCACATGCCCCCACTTGCGTGATGCTTCCACAGCCAGAGAGACCCCAAGTCCAAAGGTGCCTGGGGGTCATCTAGGTTGACCAAGACTTTTTCACATCAAGAGACAGCTAAGTTTCATCAGCTACAGCTCAGGAAGTGCCACAACTTGCATTTTGTCAATGTATATCTTCCAGAAGTGTATAGAAAAACCAGGCTCCACTGCTCCTCTCAGAATTATGTTCCAACCCACTTGCTGGGTGCTAGAACATGGACCTTAGTTCACACAGAACTGATTTGAGCATTCAGCTTGCCTGCTAACAAACTGTGAGTGCAACATAAGTACAAGCCTTGGAGAGCTGCACCTTTCAACTGAACCCATTGAAACACAATGGGTAGGAGCCAGTTCCAGTGGAAAATATTTTGTCCAGGAGTTTAGCAGAAAGTACAGAGTTTTAGGGCACAGTGGAATATTTCAGACAGCAGCAGCAGAGGTGAGGGATTGTACTCTGAAGAAATTCTGTCCGAAGCACTTGGCCATCTAGGAGGAACTGCTGGAAGGCATGTTTTGCACAGGCACTCACATAGTTTCTCTCATGCATGGAATGAGCTCTTTTAAAATCATACAAATCCTACAAAAATACCAGAGATGCTCTGATTGCTCTCTTTCAGATGAACAGCCACCACTAGGGCCTTTAGGGCTGAGGCTTGTTTCTTTGTCCCATATTTATACAGCAGCTACTAAATCAGAATTGAAGCTTCGCTAGGTGTTGTATCTGTATCTCTCTGTGTAGGCACTTCTTCAGTCCTCAGAAACAGAATGAATATTTACTCAATTATATTTACTTTCTGTGGAAAGATTTTTTTTTGTTTGTTGGTTTGGTTTGTTTATTCATTGCTTTATTTATTTAAAATTATGTGCTTGTAGTTTCTTGGCAAATGGTCCCAAGGAATGGAAAACAACCTCCAGCAAACGGTGCCAAGGAATGGCAGAAGTGAGTTTCTTCATCCTACACCTCTTCAGCAGTCCTTTTGCCTTTCCAAACCAGACTCTTTTCTCTCTAAGACCCATGAGCACTGGTGCCCGTGGTCATTACAGAAGCATTCACAGAGCAACAGCTGATGACAGCTCTATAACTGAGGTGCAATTGGAGACGTTGCCATTCTTAACTCAGCAGGTCTGTGTTGGAGGTTTCAGCCTGGCATGCCTTCAAACTGATGTAATCCTCCATGTTTGGTCTGAAAAGTGTGGCTTTTTGTCAGGATCCTCTGGAGCCCAATGAAAGAGACCTATATTTTTCAGGCCCTTCTTAGCAGCAGAAGGTGAATAGCTGGTGGGAGGCTGCCATATGTAACTCAAAGACTCGGGCTCATCCCTGGGCAGCACACAGAGCACTTGCCTGCAGAAAGCTGACTGTCAGCTGAAACCAACCCAAATTACAGCCTGACCTTTTCCAAAAAAAAGAGAGATCTAGCCATTCAGAAGCAATAGAGATTTGCCAACCCCACCAATTAACTCCCATTTGTTTATTACTAAGTATTTACCATCTTGCAGTACCTTGAAAAGCTGAACCTTATTCCATGTGGGGAGACTGCCAGGGGCTGTTTTGTCAAGAAAGGCTGACATGCATATTCCAGTTTCACTGATGCCACAGGGACCACTCCTTCCTATCTGTGCCCTTTCCTATAAACCCCAAACCCTCAAACATCATCAGACTCTGCTATTTGCAGCTGCTGAGTGCATGCTGACCTAGCCCTGCCAGGCTCTGTGCTTTCCTCTGACATTACTGGATTTTCAGTGCCATTTTGTAACCAGGCACAGAAAGATGCTAACACTGTCTTCTCCCCAGTGAACAGGTACAAGACCAACTACATCAACTGGGATTTTAACTGACTGTGCCCAGCACTGCTGCTGCCTGTGAGCTGCAGGCAGCCAAGTTTGTAAGCTCTGCTTGCCCACTCCAAAGGGGAAAAGCTTTATAAAGGAGTGGTGCTAGGCTGGCTTCAGAAGACAGCAGAGCACTGGGAGCCTGTGAGACAGAGGGTGTCAGAGAGTACATGATTATTAGAATATTGTAAATGGGGATTTTCAGTTTCTGTTTAGAGACAAAATAGGCTTCTATGTAACATTTGTACACTCCAGAATCAGTGGCCTTGGGACCAGCCCATGGCTACCCTGAATAGAAAACAGGAAATGCAGGGCCCATTCCCTTTTGAAACCTCATAAATGAGAGCAAAAAAAAATAAGAATGTCCTTCTTTCCTCTTGCTACTGGCAGGTCTGAACAAAATAGCAGGATTCTCTGCAATTAATTGCTACTGTATCCAAAACAGCAAATCAACCATTTTCATCAGTTACCTATGCATGTTTCTGTCAAGGGAAATGTAAATTTAGAGCCAGATGAGAAACACTGTGCAACAGTGCTCAAAATTACTTATTCCTTTATCCTGCTTTTTAAAGGCACCTTCATTCAATTTTAACACTCAGCTACAATTTTTCTACATACCATTGGCTAAGACATGCAAACTGCCACCTTACCCATATGGCATAACTAGCACTCAGCACATAAATCACAAAGGCTTAGCTTTTTCTTACTAGATCACTACTCCAGAAAGACTGTTTCAGAAGGAAAATAGTGGTCTAGCCTGTACAAAAACCAAACAACTTCTTTAAGGCTGACTTTAAGACCCAGCAAACAAAAGGAGAGATGTCAGTAGCTAAAGGCAGGCTGGAAACTGCCCGTTTATCTCTTTTGCTTCAGGCAGACTACTGAATATACAATAGATAGTACAACCCTGCAGTGAAGCCGCTCCAAAATCTTGCCTGCTAACACCATAAACACTTCCCAAGCACTGCCCTTTCACACCTACTCACGCTGCATTTCACAATCTAGCAAGGTAAGCAGTTCAAAAACCAGAGCAACTGAAAGTGACCTCTGAAAACAGCAAAATGCTAATTTCAGCTATTGTTTTATGTATCTGCAATCATTTATCCATGACCTGACAGAGCTTCCTTGAGATCTCCAGCCTACCTGTTTGGGATCATGTTATGTGTGCTGGGCTGCAGCAGTGCCTGTGGCACATCCCACCGTTGCCAGCACTCCTCCTTGACCTGCTCCCATATAACAGAGCTTGATGCTTTTGACAGGTCTACCTAAACTATCTGTGCAAAGTAAAACTGTGAGCCAGGAATGAAAGCACCAGGAACAAAAGCTGCTTGGTGAAAGGGAAAAAGACTCTGGAGCTACCCAGACCCATCCCTCCCATACAAAGCTGCAAGTGTAGGTTGGCCAAAGAGAGGCTCACAGCAGTGGTGAAATGACAGTCCCAGTGCTGGCCTTGCTTAATAAGTTTTGTGCAAATACAGAAAGATTTAACCATCTCAATATTTAGTTTTGAGTCACCTTTCCCAATAGGGTATGTGGTTTTGGTGCCATTTCTTCTTTTATAACACTTTGTGTATATCGTGCTGTTTGGTTTACTTGTCCATATACATGCACATAGAGACAGAGAGCTAAGTAATCAAAGTATTTGGGCTTTAAAAGCCAGGATTTGGGGCTGCATACATAATGCATATGCTACATAAAAAGCCACGGCTAAAGCATTGTGGTAACCTTCAGAAGAGCCTCCAGGTGATGATGCATAATTAAGGGGCTTGCTGAGCCTAAAGCTACTGGGAAAAACAAATTAGAGTAAAACCAAAACAAAACCAACACTCCAATCTAGTATTAGACACCTGTTGTGGGGGATTTATAAAATGCTCTTAAAGCAAAATGATTCATAGGCCATAGGCAAGTGACAGACAGAGAAGATAACAGAACAAAATAAGCTGGTGTGCAGCTTGTGGTGTGCTGGTGAGCCTCACACAAATCACCAGTCCTGCTACCATGACACACCCTCCAAGTTCTTTAAAAATGGCATGACTCAAAAAAAAAAGGAAAAAAAAAATCAAGCCATAAAAACATGTTTCATAAGAAATAATGTGTGCTGGCAAGTTGCCTACAGCAACATTTAGTATTTTTTCTTCTGTCAGCAGGAAATCTGGAATTTGTTCCCTTGCCAGCTGAACACTGTCCACACAGAAAGCCAAGGGCATGCAGGGCTGCATAGAAGGGGAATAACACTTCTTGGTCACTTGCATTAAAATGACTTACTTGTCACTGTATTTATTAATAGAATCCAGCTTGTGCATCAGACTTCTCAACTCATCCTCTGTACCCAGTTGGGAAAACTAATTATATCTAAATATTTAAAACCAGCTTCCTGGGTGCATAACAGATGATCAGTGAGCATTAAACCTCAGGAACTCTTCTGTGCAAGTGAGTCTTCCCACATCAACTCAGATCTTTTAATTTTTTGAAGATGCTCTGGGATTTGAGCCTTTACTTAAGCCAACATTTTCCATTCTCAACCATTCACAACAGGTTTTTTTTGGTAATTAAACCCAAGTGATGCCACAGTGGGAACCACTTGGATGATGAGCTGCTATACAAGTCAGTCTGTCAAGAGGAATCAGCTTGTGATATATCAACTTAGAGAAAATAAACTCTGTATTCATGGCATTTAAGCTAACAGCAGAGTATGGATATTTCACTCAGCATGACACACAGGCTCCAGATAAGGTTGGGTTTTTTTTTTTCCAGCAAAATCTGATTTGTAATTGCTGCACAGAAGAAAAAAATACCAAAGAAAAATGTTCAACCTGCCCTTGGAAATGAACAAACCCCATGTGTACAGCCAAATGCTGCTGTGCATGTGTACTCTGCTAAACACACTCTAATTGCATTTGCACTAACACAAAGGCAGCAGAAGATAACATTAACCAAATCACAAGGAAGATCCTTTATGTATGTTAAGAAAGGGAATAAATGCAACAGATAGAGAAGAAAGTATAATATGTTGAAAGAAACAAGCCACAGTTTGCTACTGAGTGGTGGGGGTTTTTTGTGAAAAGGCAGGCAGCATTTGCACTCAGGGGTCTAGTTGAAAGCCCTCTAAAAGAAGTGTTCCTACTGACCATAGCCTTATGAAGAACCTGAAATCACTTGGTCTGTTCAGCCTGGAGGAGACTGAGGGGAGACCTCATTGCAGCTTAGAACTTCCTCACCAGAGATGAAGTAGAGGCAGGTGCTGAGCTCTTCTCTCTGGTGACCAAAGACAGGACTTGGGGGAATGGCATGAAGCTGTGCCAGGGGAGGGTCAGGTTAGATCTTAGGAAAAGGTTCTTCACCCAGAGAGTGATAGAGCATTGGAAGAGGCTCCCCAGGGATGCAGGGTGTGATGGGTTTAANGGGGTTTGCAGTGTCCTTGATTCAGGAATCTCAGGTTCCTTAAAGGGACAGTCCAGGCAAGGTGTGTGTGGGAAAACTAATAACGGTATTATGCATGTGGTGGTGGGAATATCTTTTAGAAAATACAGTTACTGAACAGAATTAATTCTGTTCTAATCCAAACCATAACATAGGGGCATGGCACCAACTCTCATAGAACTCAAGAAGCATTTGGACAATGCTCTTAGACATGTGGGGTGACTTTGGGGTTGTCCTGTGCATAAACAGGAGTTGGACTTGATGATCCTTGCAGGTCCCTTCCAACTTGGGATATTCTGACACTCCATGATTCTGACTTAAGTGGGAGTTTGGATCACATCCAGCAGAGCCTGAATGCTGTCCCTTATCATATGGTGGAAGTGAATCTATACCATCATTAACAATCCAAAATGTCACCTTTTAAAAACTTTATAAACAGAAAAATAAAAGGAGAGAGGGTAAAAAAGAAGAGGAAAAATCAAAGCTAAAAAAGGCAAACAAACAAACCACTAATGCTCTTAAGACTGATTGTGTAATTTGGTGATGGGGAACACATCTCAGAGGCAGATGAAAGCCTGAGTTGTGCATTCAGGCTCCCACACTCTCAGACTCCAAATTCATTACCACCAGCCTCCTGGTTTGCACAGAAACCTGCTCAAAAGTTTAGATTCTGAAAAAGAAGACAGAAAAAAAAAATCACTGCTTGCTGCCCATTTCTCCAGACACACCCACATTGCTTTCCTTATGTTGTTTGTATCTGTTCTTCCTACTTGCTCTTTTCAGCTCTCTGTTTCCACAGCCCTATGACGTGTGCTAAGACAAGCTGACAACTGCCATACGAGCATTATCCCCTCTCCAAGTCAAAAAACCTACTTGTGTCTAGCTCAATTAGGAACTGGGGATGGATTCTTCTTTTGTTTAAATTGTTTCTTCTTCAGGGGAGAGCTCCTGGCTCTCTCTGATTCCCTGAAAGGAGGCTGTAGTGAGGTCAGGCTCAGTCTCTTCTCCCAAGTAACAAGTGGTTAAGACTGAAGGAAATGGCTTCAAGTTGTGGCAGGGGAGGTTAAGATTTGATAGTAGAAAGAATTTCTTCACCAAGAGAGGGTTATCAGACTTTGGAACATGCTACCAAGGGAGGTGGTGGAATCCCCAACCCTGAAAGCATTCAAAAAACCCCTCATAAACATGGTGCTTGGGGACTTGCAGGGGGGTTGGACTAGATGATCTTTAAGGTCCCTTCCAGCCCAAACCATTCTATGAATCTATGGTTTAGTGGTGAGCATGGCAGTGTTGGGAGGATGGTTGGACTTCATCACAGAGGTCTTTTCCAACTATTATGACTCTACAATTATAAACTGTTTTAGACAGGCAGGTAATTAAACTCTCATTGAAAGAATTAATTAGCATAGCAGCAAACCCATGAGATTTTCATCCAGTGCATTAAGGGCTGGGGTCTTCAGAGGGGAAAAAAAAATGTTGGTTTGAACCAGAGTACTGACAGAAAAACAGGGCTTCTGATAGAGTCTCAAACAAAGTCTAAACTGCAATTGATGCACCAGAACTATAACATCTTCTGTGGTCACCATCAGATGTTATTGAACAACTTCAAAGCTAAACACTAAGTACAGAAGAAAACAAACACTCTTCTCTGCTAAGAAAGGGATTAGCACATCACAGCAAAGTCTGCAAAATAAGTATCTAACTTCTAATTGTAGCTCTCAGCATTTCAATTGCTTCTTTGCCCACCACACACATACAGGTACTGCTGGAATGTGCTGAAAACGGCAGGACAGGTCTGTGCTCAGCGAGTGCTTCCACATTAAGTCATACACCCTTCATTACACCTCCACTGATTACAGCTCACAGTGGAGATGCTGTTTACAGAGCCAGCTCAGTTCTCATCACAGGCAGGCAGAAAGGGCAGGCTCACCAGCTCTTGGTATTTAAAAGTTTAAAGAAGAACGCAGAGCTTCTCCCTTCGTATATAAGATAAGACTTATTCTGTCAGACCATTTTCAATATCATTTGTGAATAAATGCTTTTAGAAAACTAGAGACTGCATTTAGGATCTGATATAAAAACCAACAGATGACTGTTAAGTTATTATAATGAAGAGCTTGTTTGATGGGATTACATTCATTATTGTAAGTGATTTACATCCTAGAAATCACTTCTTTGGGGATTGACTTTAATTTTCCTTTGGCTGGCAGTGCTACTCATTCTGTTCCTGCTATTTTGGAGATGAAAGTTTGGAACATCTCACATATGTAGAATGAATAAATACCACGAGACAGGCTGAGAAAAGCTGTCCTGTTTGTCAAGTGCCTTCGGCTAAAGGAAGTTTTGAGCTTCCTGTAGCATCTGTGTCCATAACCACATACACTCGCTACATTCAACCCTGTTCATGCAGTCCCAGCCTTAAAGACAGCTCCCCCAGCCAGGTGCAGCTTGGTGGATCTCAGCAGATCTCTATGGAACTTGGCTGATTCCTGCCAGGTGAGAATCTTGTGTCTTATCCCATCTTACTTTATTCAGGTAGTGACACACTGGGGAAGAATCACAATGACTTGAAAACAATCTACTACCTCATCAGCGGAGGAGAATAAACACACTTAAAACGTGGCAGCCTGGAACAGATCAAGGATGGGTTTCATTTGTCCTGGACCTCCTGCCTGCAGCACCCAAGAGAGGAAATCCAGGCTAGGCTGGGCCTAAAGTCACAGGAAAGCATTACAAGTAGAAACCACAGTTATATTTGATCTGTAATCAAGCTAAATCAAAGGGGAAATGTGCCTGTAAAGTCTGGATAAGTGAAATTTGATGCAGTGCATAACATGGAATCAAAATCAAAGGGAAAAATAACACAAGGAAAAGAGACCTGGAAATGGGGAGTAAGTTCATCACAATCCTAAAGGTGTCAGGTACCTCTCTGTAATTAAAGCTTGGCTTCAGCTAAAGTCATCTGCAGTCTACAGAATATAATGAGGAAGAACATCATCACTAGGCACCTCTCAATCATCTTTGAGAGGTCATGGCAGGAGGGAGAGATGCCTGAAGACTGGAAGAAGGCAAACATCACCTCACTCTTTAGAAAAAGGCTCCTCTACTCAGCCCTAGTGAAGCCCCACCTGGAGTACTGTCTTCAGTTCTGGCCTCCTCAGTTCAAGAGAGACACAGAGCTCCTAGAGTGAATCCAATTAAGAGCTACAAAGATGAGTGGGGTGCTGGAGCATCTCCCTTATGAGGAAAGACTGAGGGAGTTGGGCTTGAGTAGCCTGGAGAAGAGGAGGCTGAAAGGGGACCTTATCAATGTAAATAAGTATCTGCTGAAGGGTGGTGTCAAGGGAATGGAGTCAGGCTCTTCCCAGTGGTGCCAAGTAAAAGGATGGGAGACAGCAGGCACAAACTGGAAGGACAGGAACTTCCACCTAAACACGAGGAACTTCTTCTCTGTGAGGGTGACTGAGCACTGGAAGAAGTTGCCCAGAGAGGTTGTGGAGTTGTCTTTCTGGAGAGATTAAAAAAACCATCTGGACTCAATCCTGAGTAATGTGCTCTAGGGGATCCTCCTAGAGCAGGGAGTTTGGACTACATGACCTCTGGTAGCCCCTACCAACCTTAACCATTGTATGATTCAGTGATACAAATGAATAAAAAAATACTTGCATGTGAAAGGCTGCAAGACTGAGTCCTAATGTCTGAGCTCTTCCCCCAGGAACTTCCAGGTAACCCTGCTGCTCAGCAGCTTTGTGTGCTTAAGCCTCCTTCACAGGAACGCAAAAGGAAAGCCGGTTGACTTTGAGGTTTGGATGATCACTGCAAGTTTTGTCTTGCCCCCAGACCTTTCATTTCAGTACAAACTTCATGTACCTAGATGCAAAGGCAGAATTTTTCCTAGTATTTCTTCTGTCCCTAAAAGCCTCTCTAAAAGGGATGGAGGTCCTGCAACTAGAAGTTGCAGAGAATGATATAAACCACAGCATTTAGCCAGCTTGGATACATAAAGCATGATATAACTGTGTATCAATATTACATGGTAGAAAGGGTATTATCATACTTGGAAAAAGCTTTTAAAAGTAAAAGGACTAGAGGGGTAAAAGCTGATACCAAACTCTGAGGAAGTTTCACCCTGAGACCAGCCCTTTGGGAACCATAAGGATGTGAAACGGGATCAGGTAGAAGGAAAACCGCACTACCTTGGCAAAGTCATCATGACCAAATCACTTTGGATGAGCAAAGAAGGCTTTCAAGTGTCTGTTGAACCCCACATGCCCTGCTGGAAAGTTAAACCAACAGAAAATGTTCTAGATAAAATCCCTGCCTGCTCCCCAGAAAGACTGAATCCTAACTGACTTACCCACATCAGGAATTATGGAAAAGATGAGCATCATCTAGGAAAATTCTCTAGAACTTCAAAGTTTCCTTGTTTTCTTTTTCCCCTAGGAGCAGCTGGAATACAGAATAAACCAAAGAGCCAGCAAAAATACTGTGCCTCCAAAAATACCCTCCCAGCTGGGGTTCAGCAGACAGACATGTTTTCCAAGGGACCATGAGCCACGTGTCCAGTCGTTGAGCAACCAGGTTTGGCTTCCAATGAGACCGCGAAGATTTTGGTGACAGCGGCAGGAGCTGTGGCTGCAGGCAGCTGAGCAGCTTCAGGAAACCCAGGCATCTCATGTGTCTGCAGCCAAACAGCTGCACTATGGCAGCTCCTGGATAATCATTCCCATCCCTCTCTTGGTCCCAGAGGGGGTCAGTGACTGCTTCCTTGCCTCCATCTGGAGGAGCAGCTGGACATGACATGCCAAAGGAAAGAATTCCAGAGGGGCAAAAATAAAAATCCCTCAACGAGATAATTTTTATGCTAGGATATGTTACCAGCCCAAATCCCAGAGAGTCTCACTAAGTAGCAATATAATTATTCAAATCCCTTTCCAAAGGTGTGGTTCTTCCCCCTGAAGGAACAGGCTGGTGACCAGCAGCCCTGCAGGGAAAGGAATGTCTGTGTGGCTTTCACATTCCTCTCCCTTCCTTTCTCCTCCCAACTGAAACAACTTCTCTTTGCTGTGTGAAGCCTTCTTTTGTCCCTCAGACCATCCTTCATACAAGCCTTTCCCTCTATTTTACCCACACACATCTGATCTGTGGCAGGAGTAGTGAGAACCTGCACAGCTCTGCCTGGCTCCTGGCCTGGCTTTGCTCCTGCCACCCCTTTGCTCCCTGGGGTCCGTGGCGTGGTGGGCAGCAGCTCTCCCAACTGCTGGTGTGGCCCTGGGGAGCAGTGTGGAGGACTCCAGCCCCAGAGAACCCCAGCCCTGGCTGTCTGCAAGTCCAGGCAACATGCCCCAGCTTGAGCAAGAGAGAAGGCCTGGCCCCTCTACACTATGCCACCTGCAGCAAGATGCAGCAATCCCTCCTTTGCAGTAATGTTAAAAACACCTTTCCTGATGGAAAGGAATAGCCTGTTACCAAAACCAAGCAGATCTTCAGCCACAAGGCTAATCAGACCCATTCCTGCTTCAGGAGGCTGCACCACCACCCTCTTTAAAACCTGGAATCAGCTCTTTGAAGGCAAGGCTCCTTGGGGAGGTTTTATCAGGCTTTTAAATATGTGGCTTACTCTCCTAGAAAATGACAAACACATCAGGCTTATATTTCAACTGGAAACATACATTGCTGTTTTCAGGAAAAAAAATAGTATTTTTATTTTCAGGAAAAGGCTCCAGGGAGTAGTGCTTATAACCCAAAACTATGTTATATCTCAGAGAGCCAAGTTGCCTTCATCAGGGCTGGCCTTGAAACTGGGATTTTCCCCAAAATGACCCAGTTATCTGTAGAAATGGATGAAGAGAAATACCCAGAAAAGTCCTCCAAGGAAAGGAAGTGGAAAAGGAACACTTGGCTAATTTGCATGGACCCCATCACTGTGCAGCCTCCCCACTGCAGGGGCTGTCCAGAGCCCTGCACCCCTGCTGCACGGTGCCCTGTGGTGAGCCATCTCCCTCTGCCAGCAGCCCTGACCTGGGGAGCTGTAGGAGACCTCTGTGAAGAGCCCTGTATTACTGAGTTCCCTGGTACCTCTGGTTCCCAGGGCAGCATGGGCTTTTGCCACTGCAGAGATCAGAAAGCGTGGTGCCAGGTCAAACTAACAAGATACCCTGTGGGAGTAACATCTTTCCTCCCCTCCTCTCTGACTTCACAGGACACTCAAGCAAGAAAACTGGCTTGAAGCTGGAAGTTTATGTAGAAATATGATGTTTAAAAACATGAAGCAATTTAAAAACACCACTTTAAGGTGCTGAACCACTGCACCCCTCTGCACAGGGAGAACAGGAAAGTAAAAGCTCTTGGAAGCTTTTCCCATGTTGGACTGCTCCTTACAGATGCAGGCTACATGGTGGCCAAGCATCTCCCTGGTCCAAGACATCTATGCTCTTATCCCTACAGGACCAGCTTTCAATGGAAACAAGGTTAGCAATGCACTCTGACTTGCGTCAAAACTTCCTCAGTATTTTACCTACGTAGACACTACCCAATGAGCTGATTCAATGAGATTCCCCTCTCTGAACATCCATACAGCAGCAAAGCCTCTTTCAAAGACTACAGAAGAGACAAAACAGAATATGCCTGAGGTACTTCTTGGTTGACCAAGTCTTCCTGCTTTGCTTTATTTTTGCTACATCACTCAACCTTCTCTGGTTTTGGAAAGTTGGAGCACAATCAAGGCAGCTGGTATTCAGCTAGACCAGCCTACTAAAAGATGCCTTCTCCTCCTAAGTGTGGGGCAGAACATTTGCAGCCTTATGGAACTGCTTAGCTCAGCAGGCTGACCTTCAGTATAGCTTTGCTGACCTCCAGTACCTTTGCCAACCTACACCAGCTAAAGAGTTGGTAGAAAACATGTCAGAGTGTTGAAATGTGTGGCACAAATATTCCACAACATCCTAGGAAATCAAATACACCAAAACAAATAAACAAATCTACTAAAAATATTATATATTGGCTAGCTTTTTCCCCTTCCATTTGCCTTAGAAGTAAACCAATGATTCCTCCCTCTAAATGACTTTTGCAGTGCATTTTTTAAAGAGGTTGCAATCAAGGACAATTGATTAAAAAGCCTGAGTGCTGAATGTGCCCAAACACTTCCACTATCTCTAACAAGACGTGGTTTGGAAAGAGAACTCATCTCCTTTTTTATGCCAGCCTCGTGATAAGATCACAACCTTCCTTTTTTTATTGAACTACAAGGCTATGTAGGGTCATGTTAGGAAAAACCCAGTCAAATTCCAGTATCAAACCAGGCACATCTGAACCAAATTACAGCCTCTTACAACTGAAATAGATAAGCAGAAAAAGAAAGCATGTAGAAAACAGACAACTTTGAAGGTTTTTGTTTTTTTTTCCCCCCTCCTATGCTTACTTTTATTGTTAAATACTCACACTTGACATTTAAAAATTTATTACTTTTTCTCCTGGATTCCAGACTGTAACTCTGCAAGTCAGTCTATAATAAAGGGGAATATGCATTTTCAGAAGCAGCAGATAAGGAAAAAGCTCAAAGTCCCAGTGACTGGACAGAATATAAACCTAGAAATGCAAAACTTAAGCTAACAGTTTGAATGCTGTAATGGAAGTGGATTATTGACAGCTGCCCCAGGCAGACATCACCAAAAGGAAAGCAGGTAAAGCAGAATCATATCATGCTCTTGTCTTGGGTTGAAAGGAGAAGTGGGGGGAAAAGAAGAGTGACAAGCACTTAGACAGCTTAGGAGAGGAGGCAAGATAAAGACAACTACACCAGAGAGAAAACAAAACTAGAGGGTAAGGAAAGCAGAAGTGCTGACAGCACTAATATAGGAGCAGATGACAGGGAAGACAAGGAAGACAGTTTGTGGTGAAAGGTAGGCTTTGCATATCACATTTCTGGCACCACTCCTGAACACTTCTGAGGGTGCAACCTCCAAAAAGAACTGAAATTTAAGGTAGAGTATATTAAAAAACACTTGTGTCCCTCTAGCTGCCTCGACTGCTGACTTCAAGGCTTCCTCCTCCTCCTCAGCTCAGCTCTCCTGTTTGTTTGACCCTAGCTGAGCTCACATCACAAGTTAACAGGTTTGCTAGTTACAGCATAAGATGATGAACATGCTGTGAATGCCTTCAACCAGTGCAGAAGCTCTCATCTACTTGGAGAAATGGGTTCATTTCTTACGGGAGTCACTTAGTGCTAAATGCCAGTCCTTCTGTTCCCACAGCTCCTCTGACACCAGAAAGCATGGCAAATCTCTTCATCATTTTCAGAATGGTTTGTGCAATAAATCTTACCAGCCTGCTAAAACAGGGCCAGTTGCATGACCAGTGGATTCATGGGGAATTTGGTTCCCCACTTCTAACCTCCACTAAAGAAAAAAAAACAAGATCTGCCCACCCCAGAAATGAAGACTATGTATAGAGAAACCTCTTACAACAGCAGCCTCAGACATCAGAGAAGCATTATTATGGTCTTCTGGGCTATTAGGAGAGAACAGCCCTTCTTTGTTAAGGCAAATGTCAGAGGCAGACACTGAACACTTCCCTCAGACCTGAGCTTTTCAATGTACAACAGCCTCCAGTGCACAGCCTTGCCCACTTCATGTCATTGAAATGTGAGCTCCAGGGTGCTTCAACAGTTACAAGCAGCTGTCAGCCAAGCTTCAAGCACTAAACAAATGTCAGTTAGAAAAGGAAATAATAGTTTTGTTATCTACAGGTACCATTGAATCCTCACTTGTGAAAACCTTCCCAGCAGCTCCAAGGATCCAACTTGCAAAACAAGGCACAAGGGAAGAGCTTCTCAAGCTGGAGCTGGGGCACTGTCAGTCTTCCAGCAGCTTTGGCTTCCACCATCCTCACTGTTTTTCTGTAAATATTGAATCAGTTGCTAAGGGATTTCACTGGACAATATGATATCACTCTGTTATTGCACCAGTGACTATATATCATCCCTTGAAAACAGACCAGTGTTGTTTAAACCCAAACTTCATTTCTTGTCAATACAGCTGCGGTGGGAAAGTCTCAAGAATCCATTTGGGGAGCCAGTTCCCTTCAGCTGCTGAGCCTGCTGATGGAGCTCTCTCCAACGTGAAATGCAACACCTCCCCATTACAGTGGGAAATCCTAGAGCAGTTAGGACAGAGCTTAGGGTAAAGCATATCTTCAACAGCAAATACAATCTCTCCACTCTAAGCAAACAGGCAGATGTTGATAGCAAAAGGCATAATAATACATCACCACCCAAGAACAGAAGCATATTCATGAGAAAAGCTAAACAATGGATTTTTATTCTCTTAGAAAATCTGGTTTAAGTTAATAATTGGTGATATCAGATAGATATACATGTTACAGCCAAGAAAACACTAAAGAATGATTTATTTAACAGCCCTTCTTAGGCACCATCCTTTTATTTGAAGGTACCTAACGATTTTCACAAGCTCTTTTCACATTATGAGCTCTATCACAAGCTGCTCGCAAAGAATAACTGTTGCTTTGAATTACAAGCTCCAAGGAGTGCCTGTCTCTCCAGCCCCAGGAGGAAGTTTCAGTTCCCCAAGTTGAATGAGAAGGTTTGGGCAAGTTTTGGAGCTTCTCAGTAGCTCAGTGAAAGCTGGTGAACAGCAGCACTAGGTAACTGCTCTCCTTTCAGGCCCTGCTACGTTGGCACAGGCACATTGCCAAGGGAAAGGGGATGAGAGGCAAGGGCTCATGCTGGGATATAGACTCTTGGATTTCAGGCTTCCACTTGACACCCAGAGGGGTGGGCAACAGGGTCTCATGCTGCTGGGAAGCAAATGTGGCACAGCTGCTCTCTTTCCTTGTCACAGGGTAGCATGGGTGGTCCTGCAGGCTTCTCTCAACCTATTAACTGCCTAATGCCAGGGCTCCTCAGCAGCTTTTGCCAGCAGTTTCTCTTGCTGCAGAGAGAGACGCCAGCACTAATCCAAACACTCAAGTGGGCACATCTGAAATTCTCTTCCTCATCACCCTGTGGCAAATAAACCTCTTTTTCTCAGCTGTGAGGAGGACTTAGAGAGAAAATGACTGTAGGATAACGATTTCAAAACACAGCCACTCGGGGCTATCCCTTGGTGATATTCACGGTGGGCTGAGGCACATCTGTGCACGTTTCTCAGGGGTTTTACAGGGCCAAAGTATGTGAAAGTTTGCAAAGGGTTTCTTGTTAGAAGCAGAGCTTCCCCCAGCTCTCCCTGAGGGACCAGATTCCTCTGGCAAACGCTCCTGCTCCCACCCAGGGGCTGGGCTGCCCCGGCCACAGCTCCTGCCCCTTTCCTGTTACTCCTCCTCAGCCTTGCAGGAAAGGCAGCCCACACATCCACAGGTAGGACTGGCTGTGTTAAAGAAGAGTCAGCTTGGATGAGAGGATATATGGCAAGTCGCAGATGAAGGGTACATAATGAGTGATAAATAACTTCCCAACATGACCAGCACATTTGTTCTTAATTAGCCTCTATTCACATTAAGTGAATTTATGTTCCTGCTGTTATTAAAAATCTTTGCAGAGGATAATCAATTGAAAGTTATGACAGCAGAATGCTAACAGGCAACACGTTCTACATGGGTGCATTTTGGAAATCTCCATGCAGTGTGAAAATGACCTTCAGATGGTAGGAAAACAAGATCTGCATTTCCAGTTGTCGTTCTGCCTACCAAAATGGGTTTTACTGTACTTTTGGGCACATCTCTTCCCAGGCCCCCCCCCCCTAAATCAGTTAATGTGATGGAGGTGTTTAGGATCACTGATCTGCTCAAGTAACTATGAATTTTTCTGACATCATCCTCCAGGGGGAAAAAACTATTCCACCATCACCAAAACATATGCAACCCAACCCAAAAGCTGAGCCACTGTTGGAAGGGTCTGGACTCCTGCTGTGTGCTGCATGAGGCTGTGGCTGAGAGGCAGCTGTTTGACTTCTGCAAGATGGAAGGCATACCCCTGTGATGATTAAAGCCTTTTTGTTTGTCTCTGTGCTGAAGCAAAGTAGGGAGTTTTGCTGGGTGGGGACAAAAAAAGAAAAAAAAGGAGGATCAGAAAATTCTTGCTACTGAGTCATGACCTAATGGAAAAAAATAATTTAGTATTTCAGTGCCTGGGAAGAAAATAATTTCAGCCAGTGGAGACAAATAGAGATTATCTAAATCAAACACAGAGAAACATCTGACTCCTTCTGGTGGTTAAGTATGCAATTCTGTGATGGGTTGCTCCTGCAAAATGTTCTGTACTCAGTCCAGCTTCTGTGAGTCTGGATTTCAGCACCTCAGCAACAAGCTATGTTTATAACAGTAACTGTTATTTATTCCCATCCAAAACGTTTGGTCATCACTTCCTTTAATCATTATCTACCAAAACAGGACTTCTTTCTACCGAGATGAACGCTGGCCAGCTGCATCCCTTCCCAGCATGAACCAAACCTTACTGGACAACACACCCTGAGAGCCACCTAGGCTCACCCAGCCAGTCCCATCTCTTCTTGGGGTGCTCTACCACCACAGAAGCGGCAGCAACAGCATAAGGAGAAACCTAAAGAAACACCTAACTCTTGGCTGCACTTTAGAAAGGAGAGAGGGAAAGAATGGGTTGCAGTGTCTGTCTTTTGCAGATTAGCAGCATTAGGTGAATCCTGCTGTATAAAACACCATCTATTTTAGAACCTAAATTAGCATACCTTCAAGAGTATTAAACAACGATTAATAACTTCTTGAGAAACAGAGTAAATTAAATATCTATCATCCTTTTTGACATGCCAAGGGCAGTACAGCAGAATATAGGTGGGCAATGAGGAGTAACACACATAAACTGACTTTAAAAAAAAAAAAAATCAATAAAAACTTAATCACAGAAGAATATAACCTACATATATCTAATCCACTGAGACATTCACAGGGGAATTTCAGTTTCAGCAATAAACCAAATTCATTTCAAGTTAAACTAATATGGACATCTTGAATTTATCAGTGAAAAATGAAAGCTATGGGAACTTTTAAGTTTTCAAAAGTAAAAAGACACTTAATAGAATTTCTTTCTTTTTGCCATGGGACTAAAGGAAAAAAAATCCAATAAGGTATTACCCATGCAACTCTGAGAAGTTATGGATTCTTATTTACAACACGTTTTAGCTTGATTTTATCTTAATATTCTGTAATGATTTGCTGTCATGATTGAAATTTGTCCTATTGTTAATCATTACCATAACGAAGAAAAATGATGCAGTTTATAACTAAGAGAACACAACTAACCATTGCTATTAAAAGCAGCCTGTTGGGAGCATTGCCCAAGGCTGATGCAACCATTGCCCTCTTAAATAACAAGTATAGATTACTGTAATTGGCAAATTAGTTTGAAATAGGAAAGGCTGGGAGACATCTTCTACAGAAACATGTATTGCTGAAAAAATGGGTTTGAGAAAAGCCAAAAGCATGGCTTTCCAAGGGAGGACTGAACCTGAGATATTTCAATTTAGATATCCTGTGAGAGGGACCCATAGTTCAGTTCCCTCATCTCCACCATCCTGTCTGCAGGGTTGTGGTCAAAGCACATCCCTGGGGATGCTCCTCGCTCCCGCGACACAGCGGCAGAGCCTGGCAGCCAGCCTGGCCAACAAGAATGGAAACAACCCACAGCTCCTGGCACCACTTCCAAATAGCAACACTCTGGGTTTTGGCCCAAATGTTTGATTTGCAATTAAATTTGTAATGTTCAATTTGCAGCTGAAAAGACAAATATGTTTACAGAAAACTCTGACGCAGTTTTTTCCCCCCTCTGTTCACTGTACTATTCCATAAATTCATGCCTGTCATCAAATGAGCACCAAAAAGCAATGCTTAATAGCTTCAACCTGCTTCCCCTCCCAGTGGGCAGCTAATGGCTAACACTTCTGACAAACAATCCTGTGCTGCACCTGCTGGGCATCCACTGAATGCCAAGGGGCTGCAGGCCCGTCCAGCCTCGTGCCGGGAACGGTTTCTCAGACCTAGTTGTCTGATGTCTCACAGAAGGACTAAAAACTGAGAAGAGCATCTCATTCCCAGCTACTAATAATTTTTTCCCCACTCTGAGAATACATGTCATATTGGGATTTCTTCTTCAGAAGACAATGTGATGAATGGCACAAACAGGGAACACGATCAGAACAGCCAATGAAGACTAAAAATCCACCTGACAATGAAAGGCTGTTACAAAACACCGATACTTGGTGAGAGCAAACTCTCCCCAGCCCATGGAGTCCAGCTCTGAAACAAAGCTGACATAGACAAAGTGAGCACTGCCTACACTTAAACTTCTTTTTTTCCTCAATTCTGTTTGATAACTATCTCTAAATTGTAGAGTATATTTGTAGCATCTCTTCCAGGAGAAGTCTCACCTACTGACAGAGCTCTAGCACAGGACACCTGGGAAAATACTGCCCATGTGCCTGGCAGGCAGTGAGCTTTTACAAACACACCACCACACAAGGATCCAGTCCAGGCTTTGAAATGCTGCAGTAAGAAATTATTTGGACTTCTAAACTCCATCAGTTGTATTGTAATACCACAAAGGGTGACCCCGGAATGGGGTGTACACAGGTATCCCAGCAATCCTGGGAATACATTGCTGCACCCCACAACAGTTCACTGCCTGGACAGAGTGCTGTGCCCAGCTGTCCCAGCCCACAGCACCTGTCTGGTTCAGGTCTGGTCTGCCTTTGTTTCAGAAACCCTGCACTGCTGTCAGAGACATCTGCCATAGCAGAGACCCAGTCTTCTCAGGCCCATGCTGCCCAGTCATTTGCTCAGCCCTACTTGGATTGCACAGTTCTCCTTTCTGTGGAAATAACAAGAAACCTTACTAAGAAGCCATGAAAAAAAATCCTTTTCTTTTGCTGCAAGAAGAGCCCTATGTGAACAGATCCACCAGATGTGTAAACAACAGGTTGCACACCCTATGTTTGTTTTTCATCTCAAACAAGGAGAGTGTGCTTAGTGATGCAGGAGGTCAAGCACAGACTTTTATCCAGCCACTTTTGATCTCTCAGTTTCTCTTGCACATCCTGAACTGCCTGAAGGCAACTTGGAAAACCTCACAAAGCATGAGGCACCTCATCCTCAAAGCCATATTTGTTCCTCTCAGCTGCCTCATGCTTTCTTCCCTCACCGCTCCCCTCCTCCACTCTCTTCTCCTCCCTCTCCCATTGCTCTGCAACTTACTTTGTTTTTTCAAAGACATGCTCCCTACTGTGCACATGTCTACATGGAGCTCTAGTGAGCTACCAGGTTATGTGACAGATACCCTCTTATTGTATCTCTTGCATCCACCCTGTCATCCTGTACTGTTGTGGCACATCCTTCTAGGGAGGGCAGTGTTGTGACTGCAGAATCACAGAATGGGAGGGCTTGGAAAGGACCTCTGGAGATCATCTAGTCCAACCCTCCTGCTAAAGTAAGGTCACCTAAAGCAGGTTGCTCAAGATCATGTCCAGGTGGGTTTGGAATCTGTCCATAGAAGGAGATTCCACAACCTCTCTGGGCAGTCTAGGCCAGTGCTCTGGCAACCCCAAAATAATTCTTTTTTCTCTCATATTCAGATGGAACTTTGTGTACTAGTGCCTGTTGCCTCATGTTCTTTCACAGAGAAAACTAGGCTGCAATGCCACAGCTGGGCACCACTGAAAAGAGACTGGCCTCATCCACTTGATGTCTGCCCTTCAGATACTGATAAGTATCGATAAGATCCCCTCTCAGTCTTCTCTTCTCTGGGCTAAACAGCCCCAGGGCTCTCAGCTTTTCCTCATGAGAGAGAAGCTCCAGTTCCCTCAGCATCTTCATATACCTGGCACACATCTGGCTACTATAAGAAACAAGGGCTTTTTAAACACTACATAGGTGCAAGACAAGCCTACACTTCCCCTCTTTCCAGACACAGTCACAAACACCTTTCCTATTCTCATTGAAAAGGCCCCAGTGCTTCCAGATGAACACTTGAGAAGGGCCACCAAGACAAGCCTGCCTGTGCTCACCAGCACCAACCCACCCAACTTCTTATGTTAAGCAGCACTGAGCTTCACCACAGAATTGGTATTTATAGCCATACTTCTCTCAAGTTCCATGGTCACCGAGTCCTGGATGCTTTGGTTAGGGCTCATCTTTACTTCTGACACCATGAGAACAGTAAAACTTGGTGTAATATTTAATGCAAAGCAAACAGGCACCTCCCTTCTTCCTGCTTAAGCACCAGGGGCTTTCTGCAGGGTACTGGTGGCCTTTCCCTCCTGTCACATGGGAGGCCTTGCTTGAGGACTTTGCCTTTTGGAGGAAGTTTCAAGGAGCATCAAGTACAGCAAGTGACCCAATCTGTCAGCACCACATTTCTGTGCTCCAGAACGGACAACCTCTGACAGAACAGTCTTCAAAGTTAGTGTCAAAATGAACACTACCTCTGGGTAGAGAAGACCTTAGAAAACCACCTCTCCAGTCCTCTTCAAAGTTGGTAGTGAAGCTGGTAGATCTGGAGCCAGCCTTCACAACTCTATGGAGCTATTTCTCTGCAGAATTAGCAGACTTGTCAAGGCTAACACAAAGGGGAGAGTAGTTACAGTTGCTCTTTATTTAGAAAGCATTCAGAAGAATGCAGTGCTATCACAGGATGACCAACTATTTCTCATTCCAGCAATAAAGGTAAAACAGTAACAACTGAAGTAGCACATTTAAAAACCCCAAACCTTCAGCTACACAGTATCTGTCAGCAGTAAAACTGCCTCCTTTTAGTAACCCATAAAAAACTGGACAAATTTCAGAAGGAGAAAACTGTGTATGTTGTGCAAATTCTTAAGAAGGTGAACGAGCAGCTACAGCTCTGCCAGCCTGATGCTAGTGCCCTGCCTAACATGGGGTTTGACTTGTGAGGAATAAAAGGAAGATGAGCAGTTGTGTGCAGCCTGTCAAACCAGGAAATTGCCTACAAACAGTTCTTCTGCCAGGAAAATAGTCGTGACAACAGCCAGTGACTAAAAGGCATAGAGGAGGAAGCCACACTTACTAACTGTGAGGGTCAAATTGACCTGAGTCGCTTTACATACTACAATTAAAAGCCCCATCACAGGAAAGGTGAGTCCAGCCCAGACATGCCAGTGAGAGCAGGATTTTGCAGGTGAAAGTGCAAAAATAAGCTCTCTGTTGCCTCTTAGCATGGTCATCTGTCATGCCTGAGTGAGGGGGTCTGGACCATGTCTTAATAAACCCATACGTCCTTCTGCAGGAAAGACCTAACAATACAGAAACATCTGTGGGCTGGGAGGATTCTTTGGCCTCTTTATACGCTCTTTAGTTTCCTAAGCTGCTTCTGAAATGCCATTTCTTTGTCCTGAGATTCTTCTCCATTTGCATTATCTTCCTTAGTCTTCTGAGTCTAAATCTTCCACCCTCTTTTACCTTTCATGTGAAGCTATTTAGAGTCAGTTCTGATATTGCTACTTAAAATGCTGTGTTCTGATGAGGAGTGAGCTAAATGACCCCCCCCCCCCCTTTCCTACACCTAGATTTCAACACAGAAAATCACTTCTATCCTCCTTCAGGCCACAGTCAGCCAGGGTCTCACTATTCCCAGAGGTGGATGGCATTGCTAATGTGTATGTATTACATACCAGCAGAAATCGATGCTGTCTGCTGTACATCTGGATCAATATCATGGAAATAAAAATGGATTCTGGACATAAGAATAAAAAAAAATGTGTATGACATAAAAGAAACCAGAAAATCTTTAAAGAAACCCATAAAACTAAAGGCAGAAAAAAAGGAGCAATCCCACCACATAAAACGTTAATTTATTTGCAGTGCAACTATTTTTAGATACCCCCATTTTAGTCCCTAACCTGCATTTACTCTAATGTGGGGTTTGGTGGTTTTTCTTTTAACTCTCTGTGGAAGCTTTTTGGTCAGATATAGTAACAAGCAGTCACCACAGTAATTTTAATTAACAAGCTCTAATAAATTTGCACACGTTGCTATATACAGCTCTAAAAACACACGTGTGCATTCCCAAGACCGTGGCCAGATTGCTTTGCACCAAGCCTCCCCAGGAGCCACAGGCTGCTCTTTGCTCATCAGATCCAACCCTGATGCTGGCACCACTGCCTGTGGTACCCAGGCAATGCCCTCCCTCCTAAAAAGCCACCTCTGGCTGCTGCCCAGCCCTGGCACTCACACCCTGGTCATCATGTCCAGAGGCTCCCAGAGACCTGATACTGTGTGCAGCTCTACACAGATCACAGAATCATTAAGGTTGGAAGAGACCTCTAAGATCATCCACCATCAACCCATCCCCACCATGCCACTAACCCATGTCCCTAAGTATCACTTCTGTATATGTTTTTCCAACACCTCCAGGGATGGTGACCCCACCACTTCCCTGGGCAGTGTAGGCCAATGCCTAACAACTCTCAAGGGAGGAATTTTTCCTGATATCTAACCTAAACCTGCCCTGGTGCAACTTGAGGCCATTTTCTCTTGTCCTCTCACTGGCAACCCAGGAGAAGAGCCTAACTCCCACCTTGCTACAACCTCTTTTTCAGGTACTTATAGAGAGTGAGAAGGTCTTCCCTGAGCCTCCTCTTCTCCAGACTAAACAACCCCAGTTCCCTCAGCTGCTCCTCAGAAGACTTAGTCTCCAGACCCCTCACCAGCCTTGTTGCCCTTCTGTGGACACTCTCCAACACTTCTGTGTCTTTGGTGTAGTGAGGAGCCCAACACTGAACACAGTATTCAAGGTGCAGCCTCACCAGTGCCAAGTATAGAGGGACAACCACTTCTCTGGTCCTCCTGGCCACACCATTTCTGATCCAAGTCAGGATCCTGTTGGCCTTCTCAGCCACCTGGGCACACTGCTGGCTCATGTTCAGTTGGCAGTCCACCAGCACCCCCAGGTCCTTCTCTGCCAGGCAGCATTCCAGCCACTCTGCCCCAAGCCTGTAGTTGCATGGGGTTGTTACGAGCAAAGTCTAGGTCCCTACCCTTGGCCATGTGACAAATACCATTCCCTGTTTTGGATTAATCTCAGTAATTTTGGCTAGAGCCAAACTAGAGCCTGTCACAGGCAGTTGGCAGAGCCACAGTCAGGTAGCTGTGCCAAAAAGAGGGAAAAATAAACCTCACTCTTGTCCAAACTTTCTAACTCCAACTGAAATTGTTTAATGCACTGATGTTTAACCCCATTTGTTTCGACCTGTAAAAGGTTGTTCACACTCAGTGTGGGACACTAAGCAAGAACAGAGGGAACAGCTACATTTTTCCCCCAGCTCTGATAGTTCCCTGCCCCATTTCTGACTCTCTTTCCTATGGGAACATCACACACTTCAGTCAAGGCCATCAAACCCAATGCAGACACAAACCCCAGCCCCTCCTGCTGTCCCACGCCCTGTTGACAGGTCTGGTCCCAATCTCCTGGGGCTGAAGTGGTCCCACTCATATCAAAGAAACTAGTGCCAGGATCAGGAGCTTAAAAGGATTAGAGTTTTACATTTTCAAGCACACCATTGTACCAAGATGCAAAGCTACACAGAGAGCAGCTTTCCTGGGGCCAGCTTTCCAGCCTGGGCTTTTTGTGGCTGGCTGGTGGGTGCTCCAGGCTGCTCTGCTGTGTGATCCTGAATCTCCACAGCCAGCATAGGCTAGCATGAACCATCCACACAAATCTGCCCTGGATCAGGCAGCAGGAGTGGGGACAGGGAAGCAAATCACACAGCCAGGCAGTACCAACAGCCTGGTCTCCAGCCCAGGGAATGGATGTTACTGAGAGGTAAGAACATTCTTTAACAGCATCTGTGCAAAATAAAATTGCCTGTGATATGCAAACTGCCAGCCAAGATGGGCTAAGGGTAATGGGGAGGATCTCTGCTGCATGTGGCATGCACAGAGCTGGTCAGTGAGATACCCACTGGGAAATTTCTCCAAAGAAGAGAAGAAATGGTTTCAAGTGGATTTTACTTCTTGCACATACATCTTTCCCATCATAGGTATTTTAGAGGTGGTATTGGCCAATTATATTTTCTCCCACAGTCAGTTGTTTCTCAGTTCAAGAGACAGGCAGGAAAGGGTGTGATGGACTTATCACAAAGCAGAAACATCCAGCTACATCATCATGTTTAGGAAGTAAACTATAAATGAGAGAGTATCAACATGTGCTGAACAGAAACAGGATATCTGCTGCTAGGTTTTGTGAACCTTTCCACAGTTTGGAGAACTTCAGACAATCACAGCCTGCACAGACAGCAACAGGTTGACAAAAGCTTCTTCTGTGCTGTACACTGTGCCAGCATATGGGAATGTTCTACTGATGGTATTAGCCAAGACTCTCTTGACATGATGTAAAGCATCTAATAATTATACAGCAAATATGACGAGATGGAATTGAACCTGATCTCAATTAGCAACCAGAAGTATCCTTCCAACTGAGATTAATATTGATTAAGCCATAACAAGACTAGTACTTGCCAATAAGAGCTCTATAAAATCAAGGAAAGGTGAGGCCAACCTCTAAGCTGGGAGCACTTTGTCATGAGCTGTAAAGACAAGTGATTCTCCTCTGGCCTAATCTGTCCTCCTTTAAAAGGGAAGTTTGGCTCTGTATCATTCAGGAAATTAGAGTCATTTCAGTGGACAGTTAGACTGGCCAGGAGCCCAGAGGAGAGACCAACAGCCTTCAGGAGATGGCTCTGTTTTCCTTTCAACTTTCCCTATCCTTGGGACGGTATTAACTGCACCAAATCCAACTCCTCTCTCCCTTCCCACCTCTCAGAAATACAAGCTAAGGTGTGGTTCCCACTACTGGTGTATTGCACTTCAAAATGCAGCCTTGTACTTTTTAATTTCCCCCCTTGCACCAAATTAAGGTGGTTATTTTGGAGCTGAACAAATATATTTGATTTATTGGCTCTTCTAATGAGTGAGGTATAACAGTTCCACTAGTCCAACCCTACACTTCCTTTACATGGAAATGATTTGATTTACTGCTAGCCATTTTTAGATCATGCTAAGTCAAACCATAACAAGTAAGCACCCTTCAGGGCTTACTGCAGATTATAAAATGCTGCTTGAGAAACAGACATGCAAGGATATGAGAGGCAACAATACAAAGCTTACAACAAATCTTATTTTCAAGATTCTTGATCCAATTTAAAGTAATGTTTTAAAATGTTCAGGTCAACTTCAGAGAGCTGTTATACAGCTCATGAAACACTGAGTCCTAATACTCTTCACATGTAAAAATACACACACAGAGAACATTAATTGGCAAGTACCTCTTAAAGCAAATTTCTTTTAGTAAGTTTTTGTTAACAGTCATCCAAAAAAAGAGCAAAGAACAAAAGCCAATGTGACAACTCTTAATTACCTTAAAATGAGGGTTGGAGGCCAAGGAGGTCTAGAAACCTCAACACCCTACAACAGTCTTGCCTTGGGAAACAATTTATGCCTGTGTTCCTAGGCTGCCCAAAACAGGCTTCCCTAAAAATGGACTTGTGTGCTTTCTGACACAGTAGCCACATGGCCCTGGCCAGGCAGCACAGCCACAGCATTTCATTAACATCACCTGCTCTAAGATCTGCTCCATGCTATGGAGCTTGAAAAGAGAGAGTTTGTCTGTCCTGGTGAGGAGATGTCTCTAACTCATCAGCTGAGTAGAAAAAGGCACTATGAGTCCAAGAGAAAGAGGCAACAACATTTTCCAGACTATTACTAGAAAGATCAACTCTAAATACAATACATATTACTGCAAAGACACAGCAGGCAAGTGAGCTACAGGCACAGCCAAAGAGTATTATCCCATCAAGGAACTTTGAACAACAAGAAACATTTGAAGTTTCACCTGTGCTCAAAATTGCAATCCTTCACATTCAACAGCAGGCAAAAATCAGCCTAATATGATGAGGATAACAAAATGTCATACAGAAGCTTACCAGGGAATAAGTAAGTCTGTCTCCAGCAGGCCATGACAGGAGAGCATCAGGATGCCAAAATCATCATGATGCTTTTTGCCACTGGGACTTCTGCAGGTTACTTGGGACAATGGCACAACACCAGCACAGTGATATTCAAGGGCAACAGAGCTGTAAGAGAGCTGCAGCCATCCAAGGATGCACTCATGCTTGCTAAGCCTCTAATTCCATCTTTGATTCCTTTCCCCCTCCATAATCAGTTCAAACCTAGCTTGAATTAATCACTGTTTGCAAATTTAAAGGTTGCTTTTCTTCTCTCTGTTTAGGGTCCACCTTAGGTCATATATGGGTGAAGGCATGGGCCAGACCTCCTTCAGAGTCTGGCATTCCTTGCTGCACAGTAACACCCATGGCAATAATAACAACACTAATCCATGGTGATAAAGAAAAAGGCATCACCTACTTAATCAGCAGTGGCTCTGACTCAGGGATCACTCTTGCCTGTTTCCTGGATCCCATTCTAAACAGATCCTTATATCCCCATCCACAACACCTCTCTCCATGCTGGCTTGGGTCTAGCCTAGCTCTGTAAACCATTCACACTCCTCTTCTGGTGCATTGCTTCCTCATCCACTCTTCCTTTGGTGTCAGATGCAGTTGAGGAGAAGCCCTGGCCAGAGAGCCATTGGCTGGACAGGGGAAAGCTGGCCAAGCTGATACTGGTTCCCATTAGGATCCTTATGCCTTGCTCTGTAGTTCAGGTGGGCATTTTGGCCAGCACAGCTGCAACTTATTTCCAACTTGGGTCACCTTGACATCACAACGAGGATCAGGCTTCAGTCATTAGGTCCACTGCCACTAATGATCCCTTTGTAATTCTTCTAGAATGTTACTATGCTGCAAGCTCCTTTGTTTGCATTATCTCAAAGCATCCCAATTCCTCCTATTACAGAAAGTCAAGAAACTAACAGGAGCAGGGCTCCTAAAAATGAGATTTATGCCCAGCTGCACTGTGCAAGCAGAGTTACAGTGCAGAGAAAATTACAGGCAATAAATAATATATAGATAGAGGATGTCTTTTAATATGCATCTGCAAAACATTCTTTGGAATGCTTAATGAGAAACCTATTTCAGGCCCTCTCAAGCCATTTTCTCAAGACTTAGTGAGCTCTGTACTGAACAAGGGTTAGCAGGCCAGCAAACAGGATTTTTCATTTCCATTTCAAAGGATTCCAGCAGAGGCAGATATTTCCAACCATCACATCTGCAAAACACTGCTGCTATTAAACCTGTAAGGCAAACTATGTCAGCCACCACAGAAAAATCTCAATATCATTTGGCATGCCACTGAAAGTGCAGAGGGACTGTGGGCATCCCTCCAAAGTACAGGTTGCACCCATAAACCCTCTTTCACTCATCCTGTGAGCTTCTTTATCTGAGTCTCTGGGATCATGTAACACCTTCTGGAGCTGACTTTTTAAAAACAGACAAACCCTGGAGTCTACAACAAAGCTTTTTGGCCTTTCCTTCCATCATCTTACAAAGCAGGGTCATGTGGCTAGATTGGGCTAATTTGATAGAACTTCCTGCTAAAATAACTGCTGACACTCAAAGACAATCTGAAAAATGCCATCCAGCAAGGTTCACTCCCCACAGCTTCCCCTTTTTGCCCTGCAACTTCCTTGGATTAGTGAGCATCTCTTTCTCTCACCACTGTCTACTCAGGCACATCCCCAACCCCACTCACACCCCTCTTGGCTCCAGAACAGGTTGCTACTACTCTGGTAAGTACCTAAGGTGGACGAAGTCCAAAAGAAATCTCATGTCTTCATTGCTTATGCACATGCAAAGAGCAAGGAAAGCTCTGCTACCTCTTCAGGGGTGTGTCTGTCATACAAGAACAGCAGAGAATGTTTCCCAGTTAGCAAAAGTCTGAAAGTACTCACTGAAGTCAATACACAGGTCAGAAGTACACACTGCAGTCAATAAAGAAGGCAAAGACGTGGAGAAAGCCCATCAGATGACAGACAATAAGCACAAGAAAGGGTGAAAGAGGAGGATACAACATCACACCAACCCCACAACAAAGAAGAGGTGGGTTTTGAGAGCTAAACCAGGCAGCTAATAAAACATGCTGTATTTAAGTTGAAGACTTTATCATGAGAAACCCAAAGGCTCTCCACGTGTCCAGAAAATGAGCTTGAAAAAGCAATGACCGGTTGTGCCAGCAATTTATAATCTCTCAGCTGCTGAGATTGTGAACAGTGGCACTTTGTAATCTTACAGGGAAAGCAGCTCTAATGCCATCTGGTCAGAGATTTCCAGCCAAGATCATTTAGTGGAACCTGCAATGAAAAAAACTGTGCATTCTCCTCAAAATCCAAATTATGCCAGCTGTGCTGTGGTGTCGCTTGTGATTTCAAGGAGATGGACAGCTGTCATTCCCTTTCTCTGAAGATAGGAAACAGACTGCCTTGCTTAAGAGACCTAATTTTTTCTTGGATTGCCTTAAATTATCTTACCTGTCTCTAGGAGAAGAAAGGGTGAAGTCCCTGGTAACATTTTCTGTTTGATTTCTGCTGACAGCACTGGGTTTCTATCCTCACCTCACTGAGCTACTCTGAAGGTGATGTTTGGTCCCTAGCTCAAATCTGAACTGAAGCCAGTACAAAGAGGGTATGAGAAATCAGCAGACCTGTCTTGGCATAAAACCAGTTAGAGGCAGGGTGCAGATCTTCACCGCTCGTCATCTTCACCTCTGCAGATGAATGAGACATTTCATATTTCAGATATTACCTCAGCAACTCACTGCCAGTTTTAAATTGCTCTGTCATCTCAGATTAGCACTCATCATTCATGCTAATGTAAACTGAATGGTACCTCTGCTGAAAAATGGGACAAAATAAATGGGATTACAATGAGAGTTGCAGGGCATGAAATTACCCATCCGTGAGCAACTAATTGCTGTTGGTACTTCTTGGTACTTCCATCCACTGAGCCATCAGTTTGAATCTCTATAGTTCCTATTATGTTATTTTAAGGTCAAATCTTGTTTGCCTTAAGCACACAACTACTCCCTCTGGCTCCAAGGGGCAAGTTGCAAAAGCAAAGACATAGAACCTCAAACGAGCACCAAAAGAGATGCTGCCACCAAACTGCCTACAGCAAACCTATACCCTTCCAGGACACAAGGGCTAAGAGCCTTCAAAACCAGAGCTCTTCTAGACTCCTCCACCTGCTCCCAAAGAAAAGCAGCAGTGGGGAGAATTATAGCCCAATAGTCAGTGTGACAGGAAGGAAATAGCATTGGGAAATGCTTATTTTAATGACAGAAAAATATTTGCCAGGCTTGGGCTTAGCAGCAGTAGAAATGTTATTACTTTCCAAGCTGGAAGAGGAAATATTTCAAAGGCTATTTTTTGACACCTTCACTATGGCTTGATTTCTGCATCCACTAAAAAAAAAAAAGTCTATATAGCCTGTGCTGTGGATGCTTTGCAAACCTTTGCATACACCTCCATTTTAGAAGGCTATAGTATGATAGAATTGTGTATCACTTACATCAGGCTGAACAGCTGCCCAAAGTGAATAGATATGAAAATATTAGAAGTCCCCTTGGATTAATGCTAAATCTAGTGTCTTCTTCATTTTGTTACTTCTCAGGGTACACAGAATCAAGTGGCCCATGAGGCAGTGCTGTGTAAAAAGGCCTGACTGCATATAGTTTCCTACCTAATGTGTAAGTTTATCACCCTTTTAACCCCAAATATCCTTAAAATGTTAAAAACTAGGAAAAAAAATATATTTCCTAGCAATTTGCAGTTTCATCTTCCCACCATACTTATGTTGAGTGAAATCCATTCAAAAATACCATCATTGCAAGCATTTGAAAGCCTGGGAAATGTCTGTTAATTGTAATTACTATGCCTGTCCTGGGCCACCCTGAGTCTCCCTTCAAACACCCATTGATTTTGGTGGGATGTAGACTATTGAGCAATGACACCAGCAAGTACAGTAGATCTGTTAGGTTGCTCTGAAATTAGACAGAGAAGAACCTATTTCTGTGCTGTGAAGTTCCAGTAATCCAGACAATCATGGGAAGTGCAGTAAGTGAATGGCTTTGAAGGATGAGCATTTACAAATGCTGGACCATCTAGCTCTGGAAATTACCTCTCAGAGTTTTGATGATGTACTTCAGCTTCTCCCTCATTATGTGCAGGCAAGTTTTTAGACTAATTTCTGGGTTCAGGGCTTTCAGAAAAGAAAGAGTCACTCATTTCATTTTGGAATAGAAAGAAAGGAGAGAAAAGAGAAATGAGGCAAAGACAGGTATACAAAAATGCTTCTTGAGATAGATTTTGCCTGGCTATTACTTATTTCTCAACTGCTCTTCTTTAATAAAGCCAATCTCTGTTTTTAACACATGATGTTATATTTCCTCTATCCTACTCCTTCCATGCATAAAAAAGTGCATTTAAGGTATTTTACTGCTGTTGTTACTAAAGGATGTGTACACCTCTTCAGTCTATCTATCTTCATAATGCCTGTGGGAACTGGGAAAGTCCTATTACAGTCTCAGGCTCAGAACATCAGAGATATTTAGAGGCCTGCCACTGAGATAAATGGGATTAGCTGTCCCATGGCTTTTCTGGCTCAGAGCTTCCACTATGTCCCTAAAATCACAAAGGACATCTTAAATGAAGCAGGGAACCACTCTTAAGAGTCTCCCTACCTGGGCTCAGGGACTCATTTCTGGACCAGCTTTTCCTTTTTGATTTAGTCTTATGTTGCTAAAGAATGAAGATATTAGATAAGGTAAAAATAATGTCCTTATTCTTTTCTGTTTACTCTTAAAAGCTTTCTACTGTTGGCATAGACTAGCTACCAGCACTTTGCTGTACTTTACTTTACTCCAGCTCAGTTTTTTCTCACAAGGCTCTGCATAGAAGTCTGCAAATAACCAACAAATCTCTTATTTAGCTCAGCACTTCTGACTTCTTCCCCTGCAGAGCAGCAAACAGACTTTTATTGCCTTTTGCACATTGGCTTTGCTCTGAAGAAGCACCAGTGAGCAGTTAGAATCATAGAATCATAGAATGTTAAGGGTTGGAAGTGACCTAGAAAGATCATCAAGTCCAACCCCCCTGCCAAAGCAGGACACCTTAGATAAGGTCACACAGGAACAAATCCAGGTGGGTCTTCAATGTCTCCAGAGTAGGAGACTCCACAACCCCCCCTGGGCAGCCTGTTCCAGTGTTTCACCACCCTTACTGTGAACAAGTTCTTCCTCACATTAACACTAAACCTCCTATGCTCTAACTTGCTCCCATTGCCCCTTGTCCTAATATTAGATGACATTGAGAAGAGCCTGGTCCTTCTTCCTGACACTGGCCCTTAACATATCTATAGACATTGATGAGGTCCCCCCTCAGTCTCCTCTTCTCTAGGCTAAAGAGACCCAGCTCTCTCAGCCTGTCCTCATAAGGTAGATTCCCCCTCCCTTGATCATCTTGCTGGCCCTGAACTGGACTCTCTCCAGTAGTTCCCTGTCCTTCTTGAACTGGGGAGCCCAGAACTGGACACAGTACTCCAGGTGGGGCCTCACCAGTGCAGAGTAGAGGGGGGAGGATAACCTCCCTCGACCTGCTGGCCACACTCTTCTTAATGCAACCCAGGATGCCATTGGCCTTCCTTGCTGCAAGGGCACACTGCTGGCTCATGGTCATCCTCCTGTCCACCAGAACCCCTAGGTCTTNNNACTAAACCTCCTATGCTCTAACTTGCTCCCATTGCCCCTTGTCCTAATATTGGATGACATTGAGAAGAGCCTGGTCCTTCTTCCTGACACTGGCCCTTAACATATCTATAGACATTGATGAGGTCCCCCCTCAGTCTCCTCTTCTCTAGGCTAAAGAGACCCAGCTCTCTCAGCCTGTCCTCATAAGGTAGATTCCCCCTCCCTTGATCATCTTGCTGGCCCTGAACTGGACTCTCTCCAGTAGTTCCCTGTCCTTCTTGAACTGGGGAGCCCAGAACTGGACACAGTACTCCAGGTGGGGCCTCACCAGTGCAGAGTAGAGGGGGGAGGATGACCTCCCTCGACCTGCTGGCCACACTCTTCTTAATGCAACCCAGGATACCATTGGCCTTCCTTGCTGCAAGGGCACACTGCTGGCTCATGGTCACCCTCCTGTCCACCAGAACCCCTAGGTCTTCCAGTTAGTTGCCTCTGCAAAGCAGAATGTGCTCAGGTGAGGACTGGCTGGACGTGCAGCATCCATACACCTCCTCCCCCCCTTACCAGCACAGACAGCATTTAAAGGAAATTTCCATCTTTCCTGGAGGGCTCCACCAGCTCCCTGCCCAATTTTGACCCACAGATGTACAAAACACACAAGCCACATACCCACATGGCACAACAGGAGCAGCGTAGCTCCTGTCCTCCATGCTTGGGAGTTTGTCTAAACATACTCTGTTTATGAAGACAGATACCTGTTTTGAATGTCAAACTTCCCAAAAGCAAACACTGAACTGGTCTGACACCAGGTAACACTACACAATTTTCATCAAGAAACAAAAACTCACTGTCTCACAACAGGGCTTTTTACAGGCACCTTCAGGTGGACAAACAAGCAACTACCCTGAATCCCTTGCCTTTGCTGGGTTGCCACAAGTACCCCAGCCACCTGGTGCAATGACACTGTGACCTTGAGCAGCCAAATGTTTATCAGGACAACATGGGTGGAATATTTTTCCTTGCTGCAATCACAAGCAGACGTGTTTTTTTTTCTTCTATGGTCACTAAGGAGGCCAGAGTAACCCCAAAATACTGTTCCATCCTAATTGCCACAGGCATATGCCTTTGAATAAAGAAGAGATGGTATTTTCCACTTCCTCAGAGCAATTGCTTCTGAAGATATGCTTTAGTTCAAACCTTCTAGGGTTTAAATTAAGCCAAGTATTAAATCATCCAAAACTAACTACCTGAATATTTTCAATGCCTTTCAACATCTGAAAAACAGACAGTCTTTGATGCTTATGACTTTAAAGCCACAGAATTTTGTCTGGCAATGGACCACTGAGATTCTCTAAAGGAGAAGCTAAGAAAAAAAAAGATCTATTTCTAGATTTAAATTCATATTTTATTATTTAGCACATATGTGAAAAGTGTCTCGAGCTTGTTAGGTGGATTTGTATATTAACAAGACAAGAAAGCTGGTGAGGGACTTTTTAGGATGTCAGCTAGTGATAGGACTAGGGGGAATGGATATAAACTAGAGGAGGGTAGATTTAGATTAGATATTAGGAGGAAGTTCTTCACTGTTAGGGTGGTGAGATACTGGAACAGGTTGCCCAGAGAGGTGGTGGAAGCCTCATCCCTGGAAGCTTTTAAGGCAAGGCTGGATAGGGCCCTGGGCAACATGATGTAGTGGATGGTGTCCCTGCCAGGCATTGGGGTTGGAACTAGATGATCTTTAAGGTTCCTTCCAACTCTGACAACTCTATGATCTATAACTTGAGATACTCCAGGATGTTAAAACCAGGGGCTTTGTATTAGGCTTAGAAACCAAACAATCACGTTTGCACATGTGTTGGAGGTAGGAGGGATGAAGATTAAAACTCCTTTGGGGTAAAGATGAGAAATCCCCCTATGTTGGAGTCTATTGGGTTTTTGGAGTTGCACTGTTTGCTTTGTCTGAGATGTTAACATGCTGGCACGGTCAGGAAGGTGACCCCTCAGAACACAAGGGCTGGCTCAACACATCAGCAATTCTTGTAAATAAGAGATTACATACTGTTCCTTGGATATTAGTTTTGCTAATTTGACAGTGTTGTAAAACAACTTTATTCCTAATAGGAGTTCAAAGTGTGACTGCTTCCTTGTCCAAATAGCCTGTTTGCAGCAAGCTGAACTGGAAGTGATTCACAGCCTGACACAGGGAATTTCCATTCTCAGAAGAAAAAGAACTTCCAATATCCAATTTCAGGTTGCAAATTGTTTCAGTTCCTTGTGAATCTGGAAATATGGGGAAAATGTATTCTATTTCCAGCTTAACACTGCTATGAAATAGCCTAAATCTGCAACTCTGGGTTTACATACAAAGAGGACAAAACTCTAGTGAAATAATTAGCAAGATTTACTGTAGCTCTCTGACTGCAGAAGAGACCTGAGAAGATTTAAATGTGGTGTTGGTGGCTGCTTGCTTCCTGGGTTGCTTGGGAAGCTTCTGGTGCACAACAAAACAAATATCAAACAGTCCAATTACTGTGATGAAAATGCTCAGTCAACGTGCTGTGACCCATCACTCGTGTCTGGCAAGGAAGCATTTTATCCATGCTGTGCTTGTGGTTTGGGCAGATATCACTGGCTATCTCAAATGCCTGTCCTTTTAAAAAACACTGGACAACAGAGCCCTGCAAGTTTTGTGACAGCACAGATTCCAATCTTGTTTAGACCTTATAATGAAAATTAATCCTCATACTTTTTTTCTTTTTTAAATGGAAAAAGACCAAATTCAAACTGTGTCTGCTGACAGAAGTCTGTCCATTCTAGGTCAGGTTGGACAGGGCTCTGAGCAACTTGATCTAGTTTTAAGTGTCCCTGCTCACTGCAGGGGGCTTGGACTAGATGACCTCTGGAGCTCCCTTCTAACTGTAATCATTCTATGACTCTATGATTCTATGACACTGCAGTCATTTAATAGTCTTCCACGTATCCCTTCCTAAGTCTTGCCACAATGCTTACCCTGCTCTAATAAAGACATTTATTCCCACAGCTATATATCTGCTATTGCTTTTCATTCAGCAGCAGGGTTTGATGAGATGATTTCTCAAGGTGACTCATATTCCACCCTCAGTTCACTTGGGAACACTCTGGAGGCAGCTGTTATCTGGGCAGCGAGCTTAGGTTTACACCAAGCATTTCACATTTCACCCTGGCCACCTCCTCCCTTCCCTTTGAGGGAAGGTAGGTGCCTGTTGACCCTCTACTGTGAACATCTCCAGCAAAAGTGTCCCAAACTGCTGCCACAGACACTTCCAGCTCCTACAGGAGCATTATCCATCTCAGCATCACTGACCAAAGAGCTTCCAGCTCAGAGGCTGCACAAGTAACCCCACCAGCACTCAGAAGGAGACAAGGAAACAGCCTCAAAGAGCTTAGAGAGAACCTTGGTATGCAGCTATCATACAGGGAAGGCTGTGAGCCCTCCAGGCTCACTTCCTGAGCTCAGCTACTACACACTCAGATAACTGACCATCAGATCTTGTAAACTCACTTCTGTTAGCTCACCCTGACCAGTGGTTTCTGTCCCTGTTTCACACACAGCAGACGAGGGCTTGTTCTATTTTCTTTGGCCCTGAGAGATAAAATTTTCTATTTGTTACTGTGTATTTAATTTTCAGGGTTTCTTTCAGAATGATATAGCCTGTCACAGCTTTATTCCCCAGTGCAAACCTGAAAATCATTGGAGCATGTCCTAACCCAGTTACATCAACTTAATCAGTGTCAAAACTTGGCTCAGTTTTAGAGAAAAGGCTCTTCAGTGAGTCAGCTTCCCAGTAAATCTTCAGGGATGTTAATCCACAGGCAGATCCCACTCCAGTAGGATACATGTATGGTGTTTTCCTTGGCTAGGAATAAAACAGAACTGCTTCAGCAACAGTGTGCTTCAGCTGTATAAAAAGCTTCCATTAGCATTTCTTGTTTTGTTTTCAGAACCAAAAGGAAATAAGGACAGCCTCCAAATCTCTCTCTCCTCCATAGCCCAAGCTGGCCTGCATGACTAAAGGTCATTGTTAGCATCTTCATAGCTTGCCATTTTCCACTGTAAACTCCTAGAGAAGAGGAAAATCCAGGTGGAAGAACTATTGAATTGTGAATGTTCATTCAGCATTCTCACTAGGCATTTTCCTCTTGTATTTAAGCCAAACCAGTAAGTAATGTAGGCAGGAAGCAGAGGGAGCAATTGCTTACTGGTGACCAAAGGCAAGAAAGGTCAAACGTTTATTTCCTCTGTTGCTCCTCTGTGTGCAGCACCCAGAATCTCTTAATTCTGTTTCATGGTCCTCTGAACTTGTACAAGGACATAAAACATATTTATAGCTCACTTAAACTCTTGGTAATGAAACAGCCATCCTACACCAGAGCTCTGCTAATCAGCTGAAGACTTTCTGTGCATTAACTTTAAAAATGCAAAAAAAAAAAAGCACTTGTCCCTTCTCCAACAGAAATGCTTTAAAGACAACAACAAAGAAAAGCATTTTTTTCTTTCTTTTTTTTTTTCCTGTATCAGTTCACCTGTGATGTTTGAAGTACAAAAGTGCCATTTCACTGGCAATGAACATTTCTTGTAACTTACGATAGCACTGGAAGCTCTCAAGCACACTGTGACAAACACCAAAGAAACAAACAATAAAAAGATCACCCCTCTCTGGCTTTTCCTAGCTAAATATGTCATTTTTCTCTCTTTTGGACAAAAACAAAAAAGGGGCAATCAAATAAAGAGGTGTTTAAAGATTTCACTTAACTAATCATCCTTGATGCACATTTCTGATGAGCAAACTGGAAAGCTCTTGGACTCCTCTGCTCCTGTAATTAAACATCTCCCAGAAAACTCCCCTTACACACCTAAAATTTCCATGCTGGGCATCAGCTTTAGGATGAATTTTAGGGAAGAAGATCAGCCAAATGTTAACTGTCTTTAAGGCTGAGATTAAGGAAGGGAGCTGCTGCTTTACAACAGGTCCAGCAAGCTACCTTTGCTTTTCTCTTTCCCCAGAACCTGTTGGGCTGCAGTTCCCAGCACCTCCTGGGCCAGTTGCACGCATCCAGCTGCCCTGCACCAGGCTCCCAGTCTGGCTGCTGCCAATTTGATGCCACAAAACAGAATCTCTGGGGAGAAAGTGAGGCCTTGTCTTAGATTTGTAGCTGCATCAAGAGAATCAGGGCCAGCAGGTCAAGGGAGGTGATTCTTCTGCTCTGGTGTGCACTGGTGAGACCCCACCTGGAGTACCCTGTTCAGCTCTGCGGCCTCCAGCATAAGAAAGACATGGACCTGTTGGAGCAGGTCCAGAGGAGGGCTACAAAAATGGCCAGAGGGCTGGAACACCTCCCCTATGAGGACAGGCTGAAAGAGTTGGGGTTGTCAGTGCAGTGACAGGATGAGGGGTATAGGTTTTAAACTGAAAGAGGCTAGGGTTAGACTAGATAGTAGGAAGAAATTCTTTACAGTGAGGTTAGTGAAACACTGGAACAGGTTACCCAGAGAGGTTGTGAATACCCCATCCCTGGCAGTGGTTCAAAACCAGCCTTGAACAACTTGGTCTAGTGAAAAGTGTCCCTGCCCATGGCAGGGGTCTTGGAACTAGACAATCTTTAAGGTTCCTTCCAACCCAAACCATTCTATGACTCTATAATAACTGCAAAGCCAAACATCCCCATACCCAGGGCAAGGAAAAAACTCAAGTTGCTGGTGTAGTCTGAACTCAGCTTTCTGATGTGTGTACATTTTGATACAATCTTTAATTAGCCTATGAGGAAATTAATAATTCTGTACTGAGTGCAGGATTTCACTGCTGTACAGTAAATAATGCACCATGCTACCCAGTGAGATGATGATTCAGCAGACTTCATCCATCACATGCCCTCCAAGAAGCAAGGGGCCTGTGAGAAAAAAAATAGTCTAGGATGACATCATTAAAGAGTGAATAACTATTAATAGTTTCTTTGTGCCAGAGAGGGAGGCACAAATTAAGACTGCACAAGAAATCTCAGTTCTAGTCTTTT
The DNA here is from genome assembly GCA_013399015.1 of Galbula dea. Taxonomy (NCBI): domain Eukaryota; kingdom Metazoa; phylum Chordata; class Aves; order Piciformes; family Galbulidae; genus Galbula; species Galbula dea. Next base: position 788,243 of record VWZX01001728.1, on the reverse strand, counting down.
GCCTTCTGCTCTTTCATTCTGGACTATGCAGTCACAAAAATATTTAGTGTTTCTTATCTGTTTCATACAGCAGACATGGTCAAACAGAAGCTAAACTGTGTACCCATTCAGACACCTAATGCTGACAAGCCAGGCAGTACCAGGATGTCAGATGTGCTACCAGGCTGGGCTTCACCTCAACCTGCAGGGAGCTTGACAAGGCAGGAAGATGAGAGGAAGCCTCACCTGGCTTAGCTCAACCATCTCTTCTCCAACCTGACTAAAAAGTGCTGTGACAGATACACAAAGCAGAGGATGCCAAATCCTGCAGAAGCAAGAACAATTAAGATTCCTTTCAAAGAGCTCCTTGAGCTAGACAACATTCAGGTTTGGAACAGCCATGATTTTTCTGAGCTGCAGCAAACTCATGCCTGACATTTAAAATACTGGGTTTTGTCACAGATGCAGCCAGCTGCCTAGCCTTCCTGGTCACCTAAAGTGTGAAGGAGGAGGACAAGCTGGTGCTCCTGGGCTCTTGATGCCAGGCAAAACAGTGAGCACTGGACAAGTAGGAATGCTACCTCTCTATCTTAATTAATTGGGAACTAAAATTGGAGAGCAAAGATACAGACAAGTCCTTGATTTAGAGTGAACCAAGACAAACAGGATGCGCTACTTCTGCCCTCGGATGTCACAAATAAAGCACAAATTAAACCAATTATGGCTTTATACTACTTTTGGATATTTCCACCTAATCCCTTGCTTTTCCTAATGACCAGGAGGGCAGGAGCAGAGCCACAGGCACAGACAGGTGCACCAGAGGAGAGTTGAAACCCAGCTCTCAGGAAAGTAAATTCCAGCAATTTCCTTCACGACAAGTTTACTACATGCTGCCATGCAACACTTTTATTGGCATTCATTAGTCCTTGAGGACCAATTTATTCATTTTTAGCAGCATTAAACCAGAGGTTGCATTTTACAAGTGAATCACTATGCTGCTGGGGCTGTAGGAAGCTGCTCAATTATCTCCAGCATGTTAAAAGCTGAATCCAGACTTGATGCGAACCTTAAATTGTAACAAACATTATATCCCTGAGCCTTCATTAACTGACAGTCTGAGCCCCAGCTTGCAGCTGTCTTGGGCTTTGGGGGAGGGAGGCTGTGGGAGTTGGGTTTGTTTGTTTATTTTTATCATTGCCATGCAGCTTAGGAACCTGCAGAGCAGAGAGAGACACCACTGGGCTGCTTGGCAGTGCATTACTTGCAAAACACCACTGGCAATGAAAACCAAATGACTGGAGCCCTCAGTCCTCACAGTGAAGCTGCTCCTCTTTCTGTACCTGGTTCCTCCTCCTCTTTCTGTACCTGATTCCTCCTCCATTTGGAGTTTTCATTTCTCTGGAAGAACAGCTGGAGACCACAATTTAGCATTCACATTTAACTAGATGTTTGTGGTGCTCCCAAGGCAAATTAACAAGCTTGTAACCTCCTGACATGGAAATACAATACAATATTCACTCTCAGTAACACCTATAAAAAACACACAAACCTGTCCACATATGCACACACATACATATATATATATATATTTCCTTATATATTTGACCCTCTCCCTTAATCAGCATCCTCAAGCCACTGAGTTTCAATGAATTCATGCTCTTCAGCGTACAGCTTGAAAAAACATCACAGTCCTTATGCTTCATGTCAGAATGAAAAGCCCAGCAATTTTCATGGCTCTCTTTAGGGTAGCTTTTCCTATTGTGTTTAATTTTGTTTCAGACTATCATTTGGCAGCTCCTGTTGGTCGAGCCAGGGAAAGAGATAATGGTTCTTGTTTTAAGTAGCAGGTGCAAAGATCAACATGGAAATGCATGTATCCCTCTTGGAGATGTAGCTATGACAAATGGAGACAAGAATTCCAGCATTATATGCAAAACTAAAGCTAGGTAGTTGCTAAAAAGCTGCTTTGGAAGGAAAAAAAATTGAATCTTTATTTCTTTTCTCTGCTAATGAATGCAGCCTTACTGTTTTGCTCCCAGGGCTCTTCTATGGGCTGCTTTCAAACTGGCCTTGGTCAGCAGGAGTCATCACTGAACCATGTGGAGCAACTTTCTGCAAAGGACAGATCCTGCTGGGACAGCAGTGGAGTAGGAGGAGTGTTATTGAAGAGAAATCTTTCAAGGGCCTCAATGAAACTATCATTATATGTGTCCTCTCCTAAAGATGGCAATCTAGCCAAAGCAAAATCTATTGTGTGTCCTACCCCTGGCTCCACCAACTCAAAGGAGCCCATGCTGGACCCACATTTTGCAGAATCAGGTCTATGGAAGCTGGGTTTTCTGATTTTTATGTCTCTTGAAAAGCAAACCCAGCTCATTGGTGTCTTGGCCAAATCTGCAGGTTTAATGAGAATGACTTAACAGTACCCAGTTTCTTCAGTAGTAGTTCCTCCTATGAACTGCTGGGTAAAATGGGAGTTTTCTTTTCCTCTAACCTGGCTAATTTCAGAAAATACAAGAAATGGAATCAAAATATCCTGAGATAGCCTGGAAGGGAAGTGAGGCACTGGAAAAAAAGCTCTGCACCTATGACATCATGTTAACAGTGCTTTTAAATGCACAGCTGTGTTGGTTTGAAGGGAGGAAATTAAATGAGAATAGAAAAGGGGAAGGACAAGTGAAGCAACCTTAAGCAGCCACAGCAAATACAAAGGGGAAATGTTTGTCAGCAAAGGCACTCAGCCTATTTCTACTACAAAGAGGGATTACCTTTGACTCTCCCTGTACATAGATCAGTTCTCAGCCTAGTTTCACAGGCACAGAGCACCTTCAAGCTCCCTTGGTACCTCTGGTACTCACGCTACACTACAAATCAGCCCAACTCCCCTCATCACACAGGTTACCAGATGCCAGAAATCTCTGTTATACCCTTGCCATTATTTATACAACTTGCTCACAAACCTCCCTCATGATTGTGATCATTACTTCCACTTGGGAAGGAGCCTTACACAACAAAAACACCTGCATCAGTGACCCAAGCAGCATTTAGAGTCAGTGCCTATTCCCTTTTAGGTTGAGGGTTCTGAGAACAAAAAGGAACGAAAGGTCTTATACAGAAAGGTCTTGGTTGATAACCCCATGTAGACATGGATGACATGATGTCTTTTGCTCTCTTACCAGAAGAGGATCACCTCTTCCCTCCACAGTCTTCCCACCCAAACCTGGTTTTTGTTTCTTTGGCTGTTTTTTTTTGGTTTTTTTTGTTTTTTTTTTTAATTCATTTTATTTTAAACAAAATCCTTGGACCATAGGTTGAGTCTCAGCCAGCCAGGAAGCCCTGCAGTGCATTACAGTAACAAGATACTTCTTGGCTCTGTGGATGTGCTACTTCAATGCCAATAACTAATAAAGTAGAATCAACAGTTTGCTGTGAGCACTTCTGGTGAGAGAGAACAAAGTACTTCTATAATCTCCAGTGAGAACAGATATCTTGGAAGTACTCAAAATAACACAGCCTCCTATGTCAGGACATGCCACATAGTTCAGTATGTTCAGGCTTATTGTGCATGCCAATCTGTAAGCAGGGACAGTACCTTGCTGCTGGAGCCCTTGATGCTCCCAAATTACCACAGCACATGGCTAGGAACACAGACATGATTCTTAGCAAATGCCAAGCTGTGGGAGGAATTACCAACTCAAAAGCTGATTCAGAGCATGTCCATTTCTTTGCAATAAGAGTAGCCCAGGAACTTCCTAGTATTTGCCAGTTAGGAGAAACACTGAGGATCAGAGAGCTGAAGGGTGAAAACAGTTTCATGTGGAAACCAGTAACCCAGCTAGAAGATGGCTGTGTTTAAACTGGTTCAAGACACAGGCTCTTTTGCAGAGCCATGCAGACAAACCTCAGCTGTTCATCTCCTGTTTCACTGCTCTGGCCTCCATCTGGCCACCTGGGTCTAAAGTGCTTCCTCAGTCACTGAAGGCAACATCCAGTGCTCACAGTAAAAGTTTGGCTGCCTGGCTGCTTACTCTGGGAAATCAGAGGCTTTCAAAGAGATTCGTGCGTTGACTCCTAAACGTTAAAACAAACTCTGCCAACACTTGCTTCTGAAATGTCTATCTGGACATCACTAATTTCTTGCAAAGTATGCCTGTGTCATCCAGTATCTTGGAAGAGCAGGTGCTTTCCTTTATGTCCTCCAGCAGATGCACATTTCACTGTTCTCTGAGCACTCAGGGGCAGCTTTTCTGAAGGGCGTGACAAAACGTGGTGACAGCTGCTGAAACCGAGATGCCTGATCTACCTTTTCTACCTAATCTGACTTCTGCAGGGATGAAGCAGCTCCTCTTTTGGGGTCTGCAAGCCCTTGCAGGAGGCACCCCACCACAGTGCTCCCACCCCAACCACTGCCATTGCTTTGTTTTGTTCTCTTTTCTGTCTATAAAAGAGAATATTGTGCCTATGCCATCTGTTCAGCAAAGTGCTGCACGTACATTGCAATATACCCTGCAGCACACAATGGAGCCTTGCAGATTAAATCTGAAGAGAAGTGGCTGCAAGGGGAGAGAAAACTCCAGGTGCTGGAGCTGTTACAGGTGAGCCTAAGCGTTTGCTTCCCCAAGGCAGCTACCTGTCAGGATTAATCTTGCCGAGCCCAGGAATGCACCTCGGTAGACACCGCACCCCATTCCAGGAAACCATAAATACCAACCCAGATGCTCAACACCACCCATGAAAGCATCTTCTTTCTGCAGAGCATGATTGCAGGGGAGGGACAGCCAGACTAGCAGCAACCCTGCCTCATGCTGGGGTTTTCTTAAGGTGGTTCCTTGGGGGAAAGAAGTAAGGAGGTGTGTTTGGTGCTTACAGCCTTCCTCTTAAGGGGGCCTCCAAGAGATTCCCCCTTATATGCTTCTCTGTGCTAGATCTACCTGGGATCCTGCTTTGTTATTTCCAGGTTAAAAGACAGTCTCTCTATCTCATCCCAAAACCAGGGGAAGCAAGTCCAGAAGAGCCAAAGGAATCATCTTTAATAGCCCCTCTTATAAATACTTTCAATCACCTGTCCCAGAGACAAAGCAGGGCACCACTGGGCTTCTTCTGAACGATGCTGTCCCAGCACCATGCAGGAGGTGGCACAAAACAACTGATGGTGCTTTCAGTATTGTAGTTTTGCCAAACAGGGTACCCTTAGTCTGTCAGAGAAATAGAGTGCAGGAGATGAAGATATATTTAGGAAAAATTAATTGACTCCAGGCTGAACCTGCTGCTCTGTGGAGTGCTGGGACCCACTGGGATCCTGTCTGCACAAGGATGCCCCAGAGGTCAGGGCTCTCTGCAGAGCTGAGCCCATGACCAAGGCCACCAACTGAGGCCACACATCACAATTTCAGGGACAGAGCCCCAGCACAGGGAGTTACCACCAAAAAAAAAAGAGTGTTCCTGGCTAATTAGGGGCTTCTGGATCAAAAGCAAAACATTTACAGTCCAAATTCAAACACCTGGCCCTAGGGAGCAGCCAGTGCCAATGCTGGGGGCAGAGGAAAGCAGCCAGCTCACCGAGCACAGCCTGGCACTGCCAGAGGGATACTGCTGACTCCAGAACTGCTCCTTTCCAACACCTTGGAAACAAAAGAATTTATTTAAAAACACAGCAGCATTTCCATATTTTGGGGCATAACCAGCCCCTGGAAGACTTCTTTCCTGTTTCTACATAAACATGGTTTCTTTGAGACAGCACCTCACCAAACCCAAACCACACAATGCCTCCATGAAACACCCACACCTGAGAGCAGTGGCAGCAGGATGCTGGGAGTGTGGAGAACTTGTTTTGGGGCAATGTTTGGGACAGAGGCACTGCAGTCCCCATGGTCCAGATAATCACTGCTTTGGTCTTGTGTCAATCATCTTCTGCACAGAGCAGTCCTACACCTCTCAGGACACATCTTTTAGTGGGTGGGCCACCAAATTTGGGTACCTTACAATGTCAGAGTGGCAGAGCTTGGTTCATTTTATCACCAGCTGAGAAAATACCTGCAAAATTCAGGTTCAGGTCTGGATTTTGCAGTCCAGGTTTAAAGCCAACAGGGGAGGACAGAGCTCTGCCTTGCTGGGCTTAACCCCACAGCTTCCTGACCAGCTTCCTTAAGCATCCAAAGTACATCTAAATAAATATATGTATATATCCCTCTCTCCCCAAACAGCCCTTCAGGGGCCAAAATCCTAGGTAACAGTGGGTTGAGTCTGCTCCTCTGACAAAGGCACATTTGGTTGAATTTTAAACAAGAAGCCTTTAGAAATCTCTAGAATTTGAACCATCAGTAACAGCTTCTAAGTAACAGCTTCCAGGACATACTCCACCTTGTAACATTTAAAACAATGATTCATCTTCACAAGAAATACGTGACTGTCTAACTCCCAAATAATGTTAATTATCTGCATGGTCTGGTTTTTAGCATATGCAATTTCCAGCTACCAGATTGGACATTATGAAAGCTTTTACATGACATGAGCTTTCCAACGAGCAAGTCACCTATAAAATACATAACTTTTAATCTGCAGTTGATTGCCACAGCTTAAAACTCTCAGAATTTATGAGAGCTACAAATCGTTTTCAGACTGTGCAGCCTGAAATAAAAGCCAAGAGTTTTGGTTTGGCTTGTTGATCTATCCTGAAAACATGAAACAATTCTGAAAGGACAGATTTCCTGGCTCACAGCTAAAGGTCAGCAGTCACACAGGGAGCGCTTGCTAAGTGTACCAAAATGATTGGGAAGAAAAGATTGGCACAACACTGCAATAGTATTAAAAAGTGATTTAAGTGGGGAAAAAGAGAGAAAAGAGAGAGAGAGAGAGACAGGGACTGGACTCTCAACAAGTGAGCTTTCATCAAGACTAGAAAACCAGCCTTGTTACTTGCTGCTTGCAGCCCCTCACTGTCACTTGAAGCACCACTTGCTCTTGCTCCTTCTTTCTGCCCCAGCCTGTGCTGCTCTGGCTCTGAATGACTCTGCTCTGACCAGGCATCACAAATTACTCCTCTGGCCTTTCCAACATGGGTCCAGAGGAGCCATTTTTCAGGCTCACCTCTGTAACAGCTTAGAGGCACAGGTTTCATTGGGATGGACAGGAGTTTAAAAGTCCCATGACTTTGTGTGACATATACATACAATTGTGTGATATACTAAAAAAAAAAAAACCAGAAGAAAAAGCAGCATATTTTCCCAAGGAATCTCCCCCAAACCTGCTCATTGTTGACACCTTGCTCTCAGCACAATTGAAGCATCAAAGCCCTTCACAGGCTATCTCCTGTCCTGCAGCCGGCAGAGGGGGCAACAGGCAGCTCACATCGGTTGCTTGAAACCAGCTGCTTGAGCAAAGTTCCTTGTCGATGTATTTCTTTTTATACTAAAAGATATCAAAAACTTCCCATCCACTGAGATAATACCTGCTTGAAAACAAGCAGACTGCAATTAAAATCTCTGAGGCACATAGAATGTTATTCAAAAACTATTTTGCACCAGTCTCAACAGAGATTATTCCAACTGCCTCCAAGACTCTCAGTCTTGTTTTCATTTTCATTATTCACGTTTTTCTTTTAAAGTATGGGGCATCTACACTTTTCCAGGCAAATAAACTCTGACCAAAACCAACCTAGGTTGGTTGGTTTATGTTGTCCACAGGCTGTGCATCCAGATAAACACAGCCCCCTCGCTGCTTGACCAAGAGCCTTGGGACATCACAACAAAGAATTTGTGTGTAGAATCCTGCTAATGAAATACACCAGTCTGACCTCAGTGTCCTCCCTAACATGGACTTATCAAAAGCACATGCTCCCATCACTCATGCTCTGTGATTTCCTTCTCTCTTTCTTAAATTAAAATCAAACAGCTACAGAGCAAAACACCTTCTTTCCAGCTAAAAGGTTAACAGCAAGCCAATGACCACATGTGTAGCTTGAATCTGATGCCCCCAAATTCTGCTACCTACAGTAAACTAAAGCAGAACACCAAATGCATTAGGAAGCAGCTAAGCAGTACTGTAGGCTGTTCAACTTTAGATTTAATCCTGGCAGATCCTGGAGGAAGGGCATCCCAGAAGGCATGTGTCCTCTGCTCTGCAGAGAGAGCACTCACACCACAGGATCCTATTCCACATATAACATTTTTCAGTGTATAGCTACACCTATCCTATGTCTTATGTATATTTTCCTCTAAAAATACTTTGTATGACATACAGGACACACAGCCCTTGCCCACAAAGGGTTTGCCCCCAAAGCAGCCAAGTGAGACCAAAACAACAGATTCTAATTCCTTGGACAAAGCCATAGCTCAAAGCAAAGGTGCTCTGACAAGGTAGGGCTTTCCAGACCACAGCCTGCAAAGATGAATTATTCTCCATAGCAAAAAGTTGAACACTAGCATGGAGAATATTACTTCAGAGGCAGATTGCTGTATCCTTGCTATTTTCTAGCTGGAGCTTCAGGGCAATTTACAAGTAGAGACTATTGCCATGATCAGTAGTGAGATTACAGAAGGAAGAATTGCTGTGACAAACCTGAAAAAGAGGACAGCTCCAGGCCTAAAATTAATGTGCCATACCTGCTAGCACAGAATATATGAATAATCTGATCTCCAGGCTGCAAATATACCACAAGAAAGGGTTGGACATCTCCATCCAGTGGAGCCTCACTCACTATGTCCTCCTAAGGCCACAAGAAATTTCTAATGTGAAGACAAGATGTGCATCAATACCTCTCAACCCCAAAAGCTGCACTCTCAGCTGCTGCTAAGGAAATTCAGCATACCCAGGCATCCAGTTAGAACTCATCAATCAGATGTGAACTCTTCTATTGAGCAGCTCTAAGAAGCACTACCTGCAAAAAGTCTTCTTTACTGTGAGATTAATAACATTAACTGCAAGATAGGGTGCTTTCTATAGTATTGTTTCAGGAGCTGAGGTGATTCCATTGCCCCAACACCAGAACTCCCTCAATTTTAAATCATCTATGTAGTAGCTGAAGAGAAAGAATAATGCTGCTGGTAAAGTCATGCCTGAAACTCAGTTACTATATGATGACTTTTTAAAATCATAATTACAAGCTCTGTATTGATTGCAAGGGTAGTTAAGCAAACTAAAAAGCTATAATGGGAGCAGGAGATATCTTCTTGGCCTTGTGGACTCAGGTGAGGTTACACCAATGATCTGTGCTTTATGGTCTGCTAAAGTAATACCTGGCTTATTGAACACTTCAACCCTTCAAAGAAACTCAGGTATGCACCACAGAAATAAAGCTCTGGTTTATGTAAAATGCTGGGGAACAAAAACAACAAAAGATTGAAAGCCCTTACAGTTCTAATTGGCATCTCAAACCATGCATCCCTCTTGCATACACTTGCTTTTGCTTACTATTATTCTTAACTGCTGTTATTATTAATCTCCTAAAATACCACACTCATACTAAACCAGTTCTTCATGAGACAATTTCTGCTCATCAATATAATCCTCACAGCTTCCATCAGATTTTGCACTCCCTTACAAGACAGATGTAGAATGATGTTCTTTTGAGTGTCTGTGGCAAATCAAAAGAGCAGATATACCAGCCAAGGCTGCAACAGGCAGTGGAGGGAGAGAGTGCCAAGGCTTGTGGATGTTCTGCATTAACCCTTGCCAAGAGCTGGATTTCAGAGGTCAGTGAGGGCACTCAGGACCCATTCAGACAGCAGTCTGAAGGCTCCTTTGAAAACCCTCGTTACCACTTTTTAAGGCAGGTGAAAATCAATTAATTTTGAGCTTTTAAAGCAATGCCTTCACTGTGATCAACCTTTGCCACTCAGTTACAATGCATTTGGCAGAGATGCACTGCCTTTTCTTTCTGTTTAGTGTAAAAGCACTTAATCTTGGTTATCAGGTCCCTGAAGGTCAGGCTTATTTCTTTAGATCTATTATTTACTGCTTGAAATTTCCAGTTCTACCTTTCTGGCTATTTAGAGCTTCTTTCCCCAACTCCTTTTCACAATAACTCCACGTGATGACTGTTGATAAAGTTAGGAAGACTGTGATTCTAAATGTCTGACCTTCTTCAAAAGCTGATAATGGAGACAGTTTCTGAATCATAGGTCATTTCAATTTTGCCAATAAGCCATTTATTTCCTGTGGCCTTCAGACCTTGAGGCTTACTGTGCACTGCAAAATGAATTCTTCAGGGAAGAACAAAAGTCAGAGAGCCATCCTTAGCCTTGGCTTAGCATGTTAGGTGGGATACTGTACTTTGAAGAGTATGTTTGTCCACAGCATCTTATGCACCACTGTATCGAAGACCTTTGCTGCTGTACAACATTTTCTGATGTTTGTAGGAAGCTGAAAGTTGTAAGCAACTAATGTCAACTAACCTACTTTTCATTTGCAATCCTTGTGGAAAGGACAGGAAAAATCCATGTTTCCTTCAACCCTCCCCACCTACCAAGTGCCATCCAGTCACCTTTACCATATTCTCCAACTTACAGCTCAAGACCCAGTGCCAAGTTTTACATCACTACCTCAAATGTTACGCTGCTGTGGTAAGACCTGATTACACCAGGCTTGTAAAAGCTGTGTCAGTGCCAAGATACACAGTTTGTTGGTATAAGTGCCTGCCAGCCTCCTTCAATAGCTTCACTGAAATGGAGCTCTCTAAATGACTTGACCTTGCAAAAAAACCACTGCCAGAGGTACAATTCGTACTGATGGTCAACATGTCAGGCAAACTATTGAGCCTCAAACTAACAAGCCTCAAACTTGACCCCCTGGCTCAAAGAGTGCTTGGAAAGTTCAGCAGGGACTGGCTCCTGAGCAAGGGGGGAACAGAGCAGGTTTAACTTACTGTCAAAGCTTCTGTGCTGTGCTGTGAGGATCATCTGCACAGAGCGCCCAGCCTCTTTCATCATGGCTTCGAATTCACTTCGGCTTTTGTTGGCAAAGTTCTCCTCCATCTCACTGGTGCAGCAGGTGTAGCCCTGTGGGCAGATTCTCAGGTGCTCCCCTAAAATCAGACAAAATGTAGTTCAGTATCCAGGTCTGGAAAAGGAAGGATTTAACCCCAGATAACTTCAGCATAAAAATAGTCCAGCTCCTTAATAACCTGGGTCTGTATCAGGCTTTACATATTTAGCCCTTATCCTGCACTAGAAGAGTGGTTGGGGTGAATGCAGGTACAAATTTTCTCACTGCTGACTGTGAGGGAAGGAAAAGTGAAGGAGACAAAAATCATGGGGCAAGGAGAAAGGAAATACAAGTGTCTCCTGCTCAAAGGCTGTCCTAGAATCCAGCTCTGCCTAGGATCCCAGAAGACATGGAAGTCTCTGATTAAATAACACATTAGTTGACTTAACAAGTTTATCAGAACAAGTGTTTGAAACTACTTGGCCAAGGGAAAAAACCCAACTCCAATGAGCTTCTTGCATCCCAAACCAACCCCTCCTCCCAAAAACTATCCTGAGAAGACATTTCCACAATCAGAGAGGTGAGACTAGTGAGAAGTTTTGAAAAGACAGAGATATGCTGAATGCCAGCAGAATTTGGGTGACTGATTCCCCTCCATATATTCTGAAATCTGCCCATGAAATTATCAATGAAAAATTTACCTCCCAGGAAGAGAGAAGACCACCCAAAAAAGGGCTGCTGTGGCAAGCACCAATGGAATATATCCCTTGCTACAGGGAAGGACAGGAAAGGTAAGAGGACTCAGCAGTCAAACTGAAAAATTCTTCAGCATGGGAGCTCCTCCTGCCTTCTGTAATCTCTTCCTTGTGGAGAAGCAAGAGTTTGCACAGGCAGTCAGCAGCATCTTAAAAATAATTGCTTAGGCTCTTCTGAGTCCTTACAAACAATGGCACAACCACCTGGAAACACATCCCACCTTTCTCCTTCCCCTGCAATAGGAATTCCTTTGAATTAAGTTAAACATCAGAGCTATTTTTTTTCTTTTAAATTAAAATTAAAAACCCCCTTGTTCCAAGCATGCCCTGAAATAAACCAATTACAAAGAAGTTACTGTGCTTAACATAATTTGATTAGGATTGCCAATGACTTTGCTGGCACTTTTACAGGACTGCTGCCTTAGCACCATAGCTGAACTGAAACACATAGTTGAAGTTGTGTTTTATCTTGTGTGTCCTGACAGCTTCAAATCCTGTCTCTCCACAGTCCTCCAGAGTTTCCCATTAAAGACTGTAGCTGTTTCCAGCATAAATCCCTTAGCAAATGGGTGCCTTAGGATAAAGGGTCTTTGAAACTGGACATGTGTCCTACCCTTGTGAATGCCATGCCACTGGTAGCCTGACTAAGAGCAATTTTGACAGGCATGTTCTGTTGTTGATGTATTTTAGGCAGAAGCCATTCAGGATGAACTTGCATTTTCCTGGCCCTCAGGTCCCTGCTCACAGATGGCTCTGGAGCAACCTCTGCAGGGTGCTGGGGTGAGCCTGCCCTTGGAAAACTGGTTCTTGTGTGCATTGGCACTGACAGCAGCCTTCCTGCCTATGTGAGAGGAAGTGCTGCTCACCAGCAATCCTAGAAGAATAACTCCCACCATCAGGCTCCTGTTGTGCTCCTGGTTGAGATGAGTGCCAGAGAGGGCAGTGTGTCTTGTGGGCTCCTGTCTCACATCAGACCTCCCCTTCCCAGTCCCCATGAATACCCAGACACCACTGAGCCACACTGTCAAAGCAACAGGAAAGGCAGCAACTTGCCTCAATATAAAAACTGAGTCAAATACAAACATCATGTGGCTCAACACTTGCCATACCAAATGCAACTGAAGCTACAGCATTTACTTAAGCCTTTCCTTCCTTCATAAGCCAGATTGTTGCAGCTCACTCCCTGAGCTCATTTCTGCAAGGCTGCATTTGTACAAGGGAGTCATCAGGAGGACTGCTGACATGTGACAGACAGGCAGAATAAGTGAGCTGTAATTGTTTTGAACAAGACACAGCTTTGTTTCCTGTCACAGCAAATTAAAAACTTTCTCCTTGTCCAGCCTCTTCTGCCCAATTTCTGCTGCCACAGGATTTCTGATGAGGATCAAAGTTTTATTGACAGTTGTTTTACTTTGCTATGCATCCTTCTGCATCCTTCCACAATGCCCTTGGTGTCTTCAGGACAAAGTGAGGCCTTTTCAGTGCCTGGCCTGTCTGAAAAGTCTATAAAAAAGGCAATGGATCCCAAAGGATCAAAGTGGTTTCCAAAGACTATCCTTATCACCACCAGCTCAGTCACTGGCAATTTTGCTGATGAGGTCCTGCAAGCTCTTGCACTTGGTATCACCCAAGATCACAAACACTCCTGCACTTCTCCATGTGCCATTACCCACCAGGGCTTGCAGGTTCAGCCTAAGACAGGAACAACCTTGTAGAATCACAGAATGGTTTGGGTTGGAAAGTACCTTCAAAAGCCACCTAGACCAATCCCCTGCAGTGAGGGGATCTATTTAACATCTTCAAAAAGATCAGGTTGCACAGATCCCCATCTAACCTGACCTGGAGTGGTTCCAGGGATGGGGCATCTCCCACCTCTTTGGGCAACCTACATCAGTGTTTCACAACCATCACTGTAAACCTTTCTGCCTTATAGATGGTGTAAATCTCCTCTCTCTGGTTTTAGTTTAAAACCATTATCCCTTGTCCTGTTGCAGCAGACCCTGCCAAAAAGACTTTTCCCATCTTTCATACAGGCCCCCTTAAGTACTGAAAGGTTGCAACAAGGTCTTCCCAGAGCCTTCTCTTCTCCAGGCTGAACAACCCCAACTCTCTCAGCCTTTCTTCATAGGAGAGGTCTCCAGCCCTCAGATAATTTTTGTGACCCTTCTCTGGACTTGCTCCAACAGGTCCAGAGCTGGACCCAGCACTACAGGTGGTGTCTCACCAGAGAAGAATAGGGATTTACAAGATAAAGCAGTGGGAACTGCCATCAAGCTGGGCCTGGCCCTGCAATGCCCTGCTACCCCCTTGGACAGGAGACCTGACTGAAACATGTCACCCCAGCAAGGAGACACCTACATGTTCATCAAAGCTGTCAGGCAGGTTCCTCTGCACAGGCTTTTGAAACAAAAGAAAGGGAGACAGTGTGGGGATTATCTCTGGGGGAAGAGCAGAGCCTGTCTCCAGGAGGAAGATGGACAGGGAGGAAGAACCCTGCGCTGTGCCTGAGCTCCCTGACGAGCAATGAGGAGCAGCAGAAGTGTGAGGCCTGCTAATTAAAACCTGACATGACCAGACAAAAGCCTCCACATTCCCACCCCAGGCAAAAAGAGCATGCTTCAGCAGGATGGCATCTGTCCAACACCTTGCTGTGCTACCAGAGCTCCAAATAACCACCAGCAGCACCACAGCACAGAGCGGGAAAGAAGGAGAATAGAAGACAGAAAGCCAGGGAAAAGTCACATCTGTAGCTAAAATTGCTTAATTTTGCACAACTTTGTGAATGGAATACAGAGGGTTTATTAATATTTGAACTCAGAGCAGTTTCAATCCCTTTTGAAGCAACACTTAGCTTTCTGCAGGCATTTTCTCAGCACCACAGCACTTTACCTCAGTGGGAAGCAAAGTTTTTTATCATTTGTCTTTGTAATTCAAACTCAGTGTGCACAAATCAGTCATACAGCACTATAAAAATGCTTTGCTTTCTTGCTTTTTAACCTGACCCACCCTGGAAACATTCACTGTTATTAACTTCTTTTTCTTTAATTGACTCCAAAATAAACACACTCCAGACCTTATTTTTCACTCTCCTTATATTTCAAAGTTCATTTGTTTGCTAACTCGCTGTTATGTCATTGCTGAAGCTGCACTATAAATATCTCTGGGTTCACTTGGCAGGAGATTATCTGCAGATATCTATGGAGAGCTAGAGGTGTTTTATGAGGAGTAAATCTGCAAGATACAGTGTGTGTTCTCCTCTCCACTGCTGCGTCAGAGAAATTTCCCCTTGCCCACAGCTGACACGTTGCTAACCGCTTGCTGGAGCACACATGCTCCCAGCCCCTGGAAGAGCTTTACAGAAAGCAAGTGAATACAGCAGAAGCCAAACCAGCAGCAAGCAGAGAGCTGCTCCAAATCTCCTTGAAGACAATGGATACACTCCCAGTGACTCAAGCCCAAGGAGAATTCCAGTATCCCCTATGAGGCTGTAACTGAAACCCAGCCATACTGCCCCAGCCCTTGCCTTGCAACCTGCAGCTGAGAAGGTCTGGAAGTAGAGCACAGTCACCCAGGGGGCATTTGATGGCTCAGCCCATACCAGATCCACACTGCTCTAAGCACTCTGGATTTAAGACACATTTGTCAGTAAGAGAAGATGTACTTTGGGATGCTGCCTTCAGAAAACTATCAGCTTACCCAAGCCTTCAGCAGCCAGAAAGACTGGTTCAGCCTGGGTGTCCCTGGAAAAGCTGGCTCTCCTGCAAAGGCTGCTGAAGTAAGGGTGGGATGTAACCCACCAACTTCACAGTCTCTTGGAAATGGAGATGGGGCAGAGCATGCATGAAAATGGCATCAAACAAGTATTTAATTTATAATTAATTGCCCTGGAGTGGAAAGGAATAGTCAGGAAGCTGGTAACAAGAAAATATCCCACTGCCTGGCTACTGGCTTCAAACACCCTCTCAGCTGGCTGGGTAAGCAGATCATCTTGGCTATCAAATTCACTACTGTGTTTGAGAGTGTTGAACATTAAATCACTTGACCTCTTTCCCCTAGGGGATGGAGCTGGGCTGCTTCGTGGCAGGGTCCCTGCAGGAGGAACAGCCCTGCCTGCAGCCACCACTGACATAAGCTGAGATGGGGCTCAGCTTCCTGCTTCTTTCCCCTATGTGGTCCCAGTCTCCCTGTCCTGGCCCACAGAGACTCCCCTCAGCCTTGGGCTCACCTGCCACAGGCTGTGCTGTGATCCACTGTGACCACAGTGTGTGTGGCAAGATCTCAGCTAAATGAGTTCAGAGAAGCTCTCTAGCTTACATTGCTGCTGCATTTCACCACAAGGCAATAGCTGAAAACAAGAGAGAAAAGCAGCCCCAGGGGTGTAAAATGCAGTAGTGAGAGAAGAGTCTTTTGTTTCCTTCAACCATGTAAGTATTGCTATTTCTATCCCTCTCACAGGATGTTGGAGATTGAATTAATCACAACATTTGCAGAAGGTTTAGGGTTATTTGGATGTGTCAGAGTATCTAAATGCAAATTATTGCAAAATCATTCCTCCCAGAGGTTAATTTACTTCAGGCTGTGATAAATCCATCCTGATTCTTCTGTCATATTTGTAGCCCTCCTCCCACTCACTCTCCAAACTGCTACCAAAAACTCTTCTCAGGCTTCTAGACCAAAATTGACCCTCAACTGCCTCAGTCCAGTCCCTCCTGGCTGGACACCTACAGCCTAAACCTCCTCCATGGGGGTTTCTGGGTGGACATGTCTCAGGCAATCAGTCTTCCTGAAGTCCCACACTGCTGAGACTCCCCTGCCAGGCATGGCAAGGATGCCAGGACCTGGCCAGGTACAGCCAGTTAGTGTGAGAGCACCTGGCAGCTGAGGAGCTCTAGCCCTCTCCTACTGTTCCTGGCAGGCACTATGGTCTGTTGGCCTCTCCCTCTTCACACCTACATCCCATCCAGGCTAATGAATATCAAAGCCAGGAACTGAGGACAAAACAGTGTAATTTAAACCATAGCTACATTTTTTTCCTTTTTTCTTTGTTTTTGGTGTTGTTGTTTTTTTGGGTTTTATTTAAACCATGTCAGTGTGTTTGCAGCTGATGCAAATGAAGCCTGGAGGTGATACAGATGTTAAAAATACCTTGCAAGGAGGTAGCACAATGAAAGTAAATCCCTTTCCTTATGCCTCCCAGCTTTTCCTGCTTCAGGTGTTCCTGTCCCCACCTCTCTTGATATATGTATCTTTAAGAGAATGTCATTTAGTGCCTGCTGGTAAGGAACTGACAGGACAGCCTCTAGCAGTAGTACCATGATGCTACCTTGAAACCCATCTTTCTTACAAAGCTAGAGGAAATGGGGGTATCCAAAAGTCATTCCTACCAGGAGACAATCCTTGCTGTCCACCCTAAGAAGAGCTCTTCATGCCCTTTTCATTCTAGATGCACTGAGAAACATCAGCTGGCAAGCTGCCTCCAAACACCTAAAAGCCCCACAGTTAACTTGTTTAAGGTGTCCAGGCATCCAGCTGGTCTCTCACATTAGCTGCTAACATTTGAACCAGCTACAAGAATGCTCTATTCAGGAGAGTGCAAATCAGATGCTCTCCCATATTGCAAAGACAGGTGTTAGCTAAGCACCATGCAGCCTGTTTCTTTCATTTGCAGTCAGCTGTCAGCAAAATATGATCTCTTTTGTTTTCTGAACATGTATTAAGAGTATCATCTTCTTTGGCTTCCCTTTGCACATAATGTCAGGGGAGTCACAGCAGCTCTGAATACTAAGTATTGAATGACAAACCTTCATGCTTTGATCAAAATGCAGTGAGCTATGTTCTCCCTGGCCTCAGCAATACCACAGGTTGAGGATATGTGTGGTGGGACAACAGGGCTGTGGGCTGTCCAAGAAATCAGGAGCAGAAGATGGTTATGAGGAAGGGCTGTGTTTATGTGAAGTCTTGATTTTCCTGCACTTTCATACTGAGAAGCAATCTCAGGATAAGAAGCAGAGGAGGCAGGGTGTAGCTGGAAACCAGCCCCACCATGGGCTTGCTGAGTATCTTGGATGAGCCAGGCTGGGACCTAAAGCAGCAAGGTGGAGAGGAGAGCCAGAGAGAAGCTCCCTGCTTCACCAGCACACTGCAGGAACCCCTCAGGAACCTCAGTGTGTGCTATGTAGCAAGTCCCAGGTTGACCTCAGCCAGCCCAAGGCTACCACAGAGCAGTGGGGAGGAGGACTGTGGGGAAGAGGCAAGTCTCATCTGTCTCATCTGCTCCTTCCACGCTGGCCTCCCCACCCACATTTGCTGCTGCCTCCCAGCCCCAAAAAGGTGAGAGGGATTTGGCTCTAGCACAACCAACTCCTATTGCTCTTTACTACTGCTGAGGGAGTAGCTGGGTATCTCAAGGGGCTGACAACAAGGGCATGAAGTCTTTTGGAGCTGCACATCACAGCTCTGAATTTGGCCTGTGTCAGCAGCTTTTATAATGCCTTATCATCTGATGGCTGATCACATAGCTTGTGCTACTGGAGATGAACTGTTCCAGAGAAAGGAAACAAGCACTGTGTTCCACATCAATGATGAAAAGAGCAAACTGGAAAAAGCAGCTAGAGAATAGGCTCATTCTGTTAAAGCAATGCACATGCTTAAGGTGAGACAATAACAAAACATTAGATGCTTGTTCCCACAGCTCATCATTCAGACCAGGATTATACCAACAGAAGTGAACAACCAAGAGCAGATAATCCACAAGATTTGCTCTTTCCACTCCTTACCTTTCTGCTCCTACCAGGATTTAATCAACTATCAAAACACTGTTAACCAAATA
Source organism: Galbula dea (assembly GCA_013399015.1). Taxonomy (NCBI): domain Eukaryota; kingdom Metazoa; phylum Chordata; class Aves; order Piciformes; family Galbulidae; genus Galbula; species Galbula dea. The sequence goes on along the minus strand of VWZX01001728.1, from coordinate 769,760 downwards.
AGACAACTTAATCTGGCTACTGCGTGGTGTTGGCTCCCTACCAAGTGAGTGCAGTTCTGTAATTGCATTACAGTGAAACCCTGACACAGTGAATAGATACAGGTATTTCTGAGAAATAACACAACTGGCATCCTCAGAGTAGGAAGCCATTGATGATGGGTGGGAGGGCTTGGGACTTTCCTACTGACACAGGCTGTTCAAGCTGGGAGCCTGGCTCCCAGAGAGCTGGGCAAGAAGAAGGTGTGGGGGAGGCTTAATGGGAATTTCCTCTGTATTTGCTCTGTTGGTGTGTCAATATGCTCCAGGCTCTGAGGCTGTCAGCTCAGTGTCATGCTCACACACTAGAAGTGTGGTATCAATTTGTTTAATCCTAGACCCTGACATCAGAGGAATTTAGAAGGCAGGCAAACATGGGCAAAAAAAAAAAAGTTAATTAAACAGAGGAGAAAGAGCCACCTCCATGTCCTGGAAAAATATTAAGTAGAGAGTAGATAAGAGTGCCTTCAGAAATGACAGACTGAAAATCCCACTGTCACTTGTGTATGTTACAGTGGCAAACTGCCCAAAGGAAGGGAACAGAGAAAATGTCACAAATGCTGACAACAGGCTTGATTCTTCCTGAAAATATCTGCATGCAAGCACTTTGCCCACACATTGCTCCTTTGGGTTTTGGGAGTGCCTTTCTGAATGAAACAGAACATCCCTTCCATCACTCTGCTCCCCTATAGTTTCTCACTTGGGACTGACATCTGCTCTTAGCTACATGGGCCTGACTCTGCCTCTGAGCTGGGCACACGCAGCAGGAGTCAGCACAGGGTGCAATGATCCAAGCCTGTGTTTAAGGACAAAGTAGAAAACACTTTGTAATTTGCAGGAGAAAATATCTTTTCCAGTGGTTTGAGGACCAAGGGCCAGATCCACAGGCACCACAAGCAATGAAGCAGAACTGACTGAATGCACCAAAACCCAAGGCTCCTCAGATCCTCTTCTGAGTATCAGACCCACTGCTGGGCAGTTCCTGAGTAGGTCTCTGCTCCAGGAAAGGAGATGATCCATTATGAAAGGCTTCAAAGGGGAGCCAGGACATAGTCTACAATTAGCTCTCTCCAAATAAATCCATCTTGAAAGAAGCCTTCAGTTCAGACTAGACTAGTTGCAAGGATCATGGGAGAAACACACAGGGAGGTCACTGTTACACTCTTTCCCCTTCTCTGCAAAACAGAAAAGTCTTAAAAAGAGTCTTAGACAAGGGAAGAATTATCTTGTCTCTTCACATAACACTTGTGGGGATGCATTGAAGTTGTGTGTCATAATCCATCACTATTCAACCTCTTTCAGAGTTGTCCTGAGCACATCAGCTTCTCACCAGATGTTTTGGTTATTTTTTTCCCCCCTTCTTCTTCTTGGAACAAAGAGTCTTTTTATCCTCAGTTTGCTGCAATCTAAAATAAGATTAAACTGGAAACCTATCACTCTTGTCAGATGCAGCTCCATTGGAGGCTTAACAACAACATAAATATAAAAGGCAAAGCAATTAATTAAGCAGAATAATTTTTTTCCCAATTTCTTCTCAGAAAAGTGTCTACTGGAGAAACTGTCAGCTCTTCCCTGTGCCCTGGCTGCTTGCTGCCAGAAGGATCAGACTGCAAAAGGATTCTCAGTAGTAAACTGAGGATTAAAGATGCAGTTCCCACTAGGAGGTTAAAGAGGTGAAGGCTTTTGGTTTATTCTCCATTTAAAAAAACAACACCTTTAAGGCAATAGTTCTTATAATCCATGACAGAAACTTGAGGAAGGGTTTGGTCAAAAACAAAAGGCTTTTCCAATCCCTCTGCTGAAGCCCTTTAAGGAAAATGGAAATGCTGCACTTTGGGCTATTTTGGAACAAAGAAACTAAGGAGCTTCAGCAAGCTTGTAAGATTGCTGCTTAAGAATGAGGAGGGCTCGTGGCTAGTCCCAGTCATTTCAGTGCAAAGAATAAACCTGGATTAACCTCTCATGGAGAAGTTAGCATTTAGAGAACATTTCCTCCTAACCCCAGCAAAGCTGCTCAAGCAGTAGAAAATCACCATGAAAATCACCTTTCTTAGTTTCAGTCACATGTTGAACACCAGGCTCCTGCAAGGCACTCCCTATTCCTTATCCCTCTGCCATCCTCAGATGTGATGAGCAAGACCATAAAAGACCAGAGGAGAAGGTTGGGCATGATGCTCTGCTGCCACAGCTGCTCACCTTGATGAGCCACACTCCTGGTCACCAGCTCACCCAAGTGAGGACCACACACATCTTCCTCCTGTTGAGCACAGCTACAGACACCGTTGGTGGCACTGGTGACCAGGGGGAAGCTCACTCCCTTCCCACAGGAGGATGTGTTCCTCCAAGAAGGATCTTGCCTTCTAGCAACAAAAACCTCCCAAGGGAAAACAAACAAACTAAAAGAACCTTAACCACTCTGACTGCTGGTAAGAATGAAAATGACTCCTGAGTTTGAGAAAACCCCTGATCTTTAAATAGTTATTAACTAACGTTCTCAGATCTGAATCTGATTCTGGAGGTTTGCTAAAGCAAAATGCCTGTGCCTAAAAATGTAAATTATGTTTAATAACACTCATTACTCTTAAATTCCATAAATGCATGCACACTTTTCAAGACCAGAAACAAAAAGATGTATGCAATGAATTGTCTGAACCCCATAAATTCAAGATCTCTGTAAAAAATTATGAGACTTTAACAATGCAGAGCTGTTGGCTTATGCCATAAATTAGGAGTGCTTCTACCTCCTCTGAAACTCTTTGCTGTATGTGTTGGCAGGGATGTGGGAAGGTGCAGGACTGAAGGGGCAAGTTCTGGTTGCTGTGGGCTTTTTCACTTTGCAGCTTGAAGCTTTTTGTCAGTCCCAAAAATGCTTGGTTCTTCTTCAGCTATTGCTTTGCTTTATTTGTCTCAAGAGTGCTTTGGCCAGCAGCAAAAGTGCTGAACAACTGTGGAGCCCTGTCCTACAATTTGAGCCACCATGAAAGGAAATCACAAGTGGTCATCTTGTGGTAATGTGAAATTGCAGACTTCCAGTTTGACAAAACTGGTGCAGCTGATGTAGAATTTGGACAAGGACCAGCCTTGAGGCTGGAGTCTGCAGAAGCCTCTGGCCACTGCACACGAGAGGTCTGCAGCAGAAGGAATTCAATGTGCTGCCTTTCACTTCTGGTGGCAGAAGCTCACAGGTGAAACCTGTGCCATCACTCTTCTTTTTATGCTTCCCTCTGATCCTTTAAGAGCAGATGACAGAAAGCTGCCTACGAGGCCAAAGATGCAATGGGTCATAGCATCATAGAATCATTAAGGATGGACAAGACCTCTAAGACCATCAAGTCCAACAATCAACCCAACATAACCGTGCCCTCTAAATCACCTAACCAAGTGCTATGTCTACAAGTTTTTTGAACACCTCCAGGGACAGTGACTCCACCAGTGGCCTGGGCAGCCTGTGCCAATGCCTAACAACTCTTTCAGGGAAGAAACTTTTCCTAATATCCATCCTGAACCTCCCCTGGCACAACTTAAGGCTGTTTCCTCTCACCCTGTCGCTGACTGACTCCCACCTAGCTACAATATCCTTTCCAGGAGTTGAAGAGAGCAAGAAGGTCTCCCTTGAGCCTCCTCTTCTCCAGACTAAACAACCCCAGTTCCTTCAGCCAATCCTCATAAGACCTTGTGCTCTAGACCCTTCCCCAGCTTTGTTGCCCTTCTTTGGCCATGCTTCAGCAACTCCTCTTCTATGCCTGGATAAATTTGATGGGTATAAACAGATGAGGGAAGTCTGGTACTGCCACAACTCTTTCATGACCAGATTTCTGTTTCCATAAGATTGAAACCATCATCTTTTAGCCCCTCACAGAAGGGTGATACAGAGGACCAGGTTTAAACTGGGATGAACTTTTAAGACTCCAACACCCTGCTAGATCTCAGTGTGGCTCACAGTGCATATGCCCAAAACTTTACCAGAGAAATTTATTTTAGGCAACTTCTGTTTGAAAACTTAATGGAAGTGTAGCTGTTCTCCCCTGAGCCTCAGGAACAGATGACTAAGAAATGTTGCCAGTATCTGTCTTTCAGTGAGATTAGTGTTGGGTTTGTGTGGTATCCTATTTATAACTTTGACAAACAGCTCACCCAATCATTTCATACTTAATCATAGCTGTCTGCCCAGCTCCCTTCAGAGAAAAGCTTCTAAAAAACTATGTGCCAACATAACACAACAAAAGGAAGAAAACCACAGTCAAGGAAAAAAAAAAAAGACATTGCTCCCAAAACCAGCAAAAGCTCATGAGCCATACAGAAATCAGGTCTTGGTAAATCATGAGGCATAATTAGTGTGTCATTATTCATGGGACTCCATAGCTATAGTTAGTGTTTCCACTGTAAACCCCTATTTTCATAGAGGTTTGCAGCTCAGCTGCAAGGAATTAGTCTGTGATGAAATTTGGCAACAGAAATTTTAGAGCAAGGATTATTTTTTTAGAAACTGTTTAAAGATTTCCCCACATACACACTTTCAATTCCCCTCTTACTTCTGAGGCTGTAGCAGGGCTCATAAAAGAAACAAAACCCCCTTCTGCATGATCTCTTTGATGTTTGGTTTCTGTGCCTGTCTCTGTGTGGTTAATGGGACCAAAAATACCAATTTAGCAGGGATTTCAAACACAGAAGTCTTAAACAACTGAAGTTGTGATTCCCACAACAATTACAACTCAACTTTCCTTTGAACCTATTTGTAACTATTACTGTCTGTGGTGTTAATTGCTGTGCATTAGAAGGCCTTTATGGTCAGAGTAAACCCTGCATATTCAGCTAGTGCCAAAGATAGGTTTACATTTCATGGGATAGAGATGTTAGATTTCTTTACCTCCTTCTGCCTTTGAAAGAACATTTTCCAGGGATTATAAGAGATTACTTTCTGCTGGACTTACACTTGCTCAGCTGCTTCCTCCCTACCTGCCTGACTTCCATCAGGGTTCACATTTCAGCACCTACACAGGAATGGTTGAGAGCACCAAGAGGAAGCATGAGGAAGGGAAAGGGACAGGAGAAGAATCTCGGTGGGACATTTTATCCCAGACAATATTAAATGGAGCCTTTCACAACCTTTTCAGCTACTCAAGAGAAAGAGACAGCTCTTTGCATTTGTAAGAACATCAGAAGAATCACGGAATGACAGAATCATTAAGGTTGGAAGACACCTCTAAGATCACCAAGTCCAACCATCAGCCTATCACCTCTGTGCCACTAAACCATGGCCCTAAGTACCACATCTCTATGTTTTTTAAACCACTCCAGGGATGGTGACTCCACCACTGCCCTGGGCAGCCTGGGCCAATGCCTAAGAACTCCTTCAGGGAAGAACATTTTCTGCATTTCCTCTTTTCCAACTAGCTCTGGCTGAAGCATCCTAGAGATTCAGCATGCTCAGGTATGAATGAGCTTTACTTTCACACATACGGACCACATGCCAGCAAGGCACAGCAGTCTCTGGGCACTATGCCTGGTTGTCATTGCCTGCTACAAGCAGCACACATCAGAATGTAACTGCTTCAAGTGTAGTCCCAGCTCAGAGTGGTGGAACAGTTACTCAGCTTGAAAAACTAAAGTGTAAAACTGTGAGCTTGAAGACTTACAAGCCTCAATCTGGAACTGGATCACTGTGAATCATCTGAGTGTTCACAACCAATGTCCTTGGTGCCCAGGCTTTTAAACAACAGACTGGTTTATCCAGGCAATTTGATTTTCTAGTGAGATAGATGCCACTGTGTAACACCCACCACCAGGCTTCAAACCCTGTATTCCTGGACCATGATGCTGGCATATGGCAAACCAGGCCACCTCTGAGTTTCCAATGCCTTGCAGTGTTCAGGCCTTCCTTGGGGCTCCCCATTCCAGTACTAATGAGCTTCTCTTTGGACAGCTTGGCAGAGGTGCCAAAGGTGAGAGTATTTGCAAGGCACAACACAGCATCCCCAAGGGCAACTGCCACCAAGCTCCCTGCAATCCCAAAGAACTCTTCAGAGGACTAGAACAGCAACAGCATCTCTTCTGACTGGGAGGAAAGCAGATACACCACCACCCTGACCACTATGATTTGTGAAAACCACAAAAGACAAATTCTCCTTTTAGACTGAAAGTCTTGATCTGTGCTACAAATTGTAGGAACCACAGCATTTCTGTTGCAGCAAGGATCTGAACTCCTGCTGTGTCTTCACAACAGTACAAGGCATAGATCCTAGACAGACTACTTGAACCTGCTTTTCAAGATGGGAGTTAGAAATTAAGAGGCAAATGAACTCTGTAAGATTACTCATGTACCTTCAATCATTTACAGGAATGTTAGCAAGATCTTGGCTTCAGAGGGCTGGCTCACACTTCCCCACTGCAACCATCATTAAACTGAAATAACATGTTCATAGAGTAAGAGATGATAACGATGCTGTAACTGGTCTCCACAGAGTATGGTTATGACTAGGGAATATCTTAGAGAAACTGTCATTCATTAAGCACTCAGTTAAATGCATAAAGATAGGCAAAGGCAAAGCTCTGCAATTTCAGGAATTTATAGCTTGAAAAAGGTCTGTTCTTGACATTTTGGTTCTTGGGACTTTTTCACTTGACTGTTGCTAAGAACTGGCAAGTTCAATTGAAATATAAACTGCACCTTTTTTGCTTCACCTCTTTTCCCCTGAATGTAAGTGTTCAGTCTTCTGCAGTCACCTTAGAAGACATAATGGGCCAAGCAGTAAAAGATGCCACTTTTAAAACCTGAATTTAGTTCTCCTGATATTGTGTATCCTAGTAGGTATGTTATTCCCACCTGGGAAAATCTGTAGTGCTTCAAAATGCATCTCATACATCATGTCCCAGGTACTTAATGAGGCCTAAACCCAGGGTCTTAGTCAGAGTGGCAAGCTCTCCTTTGGATCCTGCTGTTCTCTGAGCCTAAGGAGATACTTTAGCTCTGGAATAATCATATTCTTTGTGCATCATGGCACAATAATACTGTCACCAAATTTTTCTCTTTCTTGTCTTAGCAAGAAAGAAGTGACCATCCTCAGGATCCAGAAAGTAGTTTTGTTAGGTCTGCAAATCAACTCCACTTCCAGATTCACTTAAGCCAATGGGAAATGTTCTTGGCACTCTTTTAAAGACAGGATATACTCCCTTCACACATTCCCTACCCTGGCCACTATTAGTCATAGAAGTCATGAATGCAATTCAAAAGCACTTTCTCTTTTTGCAAGATCTTAGGAAAAAAGAATAATACCAGTCTAACCAGTAAGTAAATTACACTATGATTAACTCCACAATCAATATGTTTTTCAGCAATAGCTCACAGCATTCTTTCCCCTGTCCCTGCCCACCTCTTGGCTTGTTTTTGAGCTACTGACATAAACCCAAGCACTCACAGAGAAGCAAAAACCCCCAGAGCAGAAGGCAGTGTTCTCCACAGCAATCACACTTGTGTGCAGGTTGCCTCTCACTAGCTGTGTGGCCTTTACTGGCCCATTTGGTGGGAGACTGGAGAGGATTTGCTCCTCTGAGCACCCACAGAAGTAACTCTCTTGGTTTTGGTGCTTAGAAGCAAGTCATGTTCCAGTCTTCAGGCCCCCCACCCCAGAGTACTGCTCCTCTCCTACCATATGCACTCACACAGCTTGAATGCCAAGCATGGTGAGCCTCAGTGAACCTGCACTGGAGAAAATCCAAGTGGAAATCTCATGGGAACAGGTGTTGTCACTTGGGATGGTTAGAAACAGGCTGGGCAAGCAGCCCTGAATATAGTCTACTAAGCAACACTTATTTGCTGTACCCTCTGAGACCACATGGTCTCACAGGACTTTTTCCTCCTTCATTTCCCAAGATGTTATGACCTATCCATCTTCCTGGCTGGGGTGTCAGGCAATGCTATAGAACATAGGCAAAGTTCTTACACCTCATCTGGGAATCAGGACAACACATCCATCAGGATGTGAGAGTGACAGTCAACAATACTTACCCAGCATTAGAAATAAGAAGGTGCAACAAGATCTGCATCTTTAATTGCATCCTCACTCCCTGTGACAGCTGAAACCCCCTTAATTAATACACTTCACACACTGCCTGTATTTGATCTAGTTCACATTCCAGCCACCAGCAGAGTATGTTTGTCCCATTCCTGCTGAGAGACCCCCTGGGATCTGTGATGCCCATCACTCAGCCTCACTCCAGCAGGAAGACAGCAGTGGATACCTCTCCCTTGCTATGAAATGCTCCCTCCCCTCCTTTCTGATTTCAGCTGGCTCCCTCAGCTTCCTGGCACTCCAGCTCACTCTCCTTCCCCTGGCATACAGAACTTAACCCTTAAATAAATCAAACTGCCTGCCTTCCACCTGTCTTTCAGCCTCTGCTTCTGAAATTCAATGGTGAGGCTTCTCTGTTGCATTTATGACAGGTATGTCACTGATCTCCTGTAACTAACAGACACTACCTGTTCTCACACACATATGGCTCATCACCTGTGGACCACATTGCATTACTGCAAGAAGGAGAAGGCCACATGGTGGATCAGTACTTCAACAGTCATCTCTTCTTGTTCCTTCTCAGGGTCTTCTCACTGATGCCTATTACCCACTCACTCCTTCTTCTTCCTTTTCCTCACCCCCTTTCACTCTGATCCTGTGGTTCCCCACATTTATGCCAAGTAAGGAAGATCTGAACACCACAACTCCCTTCAGCCAAAATCCTTGATTTTCTCCAGGTCCCCACTTCCCTCACAGCATGCTGCAACCACCTTGCTTACTGGGGACAGGGAGTAAACATCCCTGCTTCTCTCTTAGGACAACCTTCCACTGCCATCCAGCTCTTCCCTCTGCTTACAGAGTTCTGCATCTGCCTTAATAAGATATTTATAGGGTGCACCAAAACCAAACCCTGCACTTTGATCAGTGGTTGCCCTATGCCAGCAGAGACACTGAACTATTGAGGCAGCACCTGACAAGGGGAACAAATGGGAATGGATCATATCTCCTTGCCTAGGAGCTGCTGTTAGAAATCCAGCTTCTTTACAGCAGGATGCAAAGCTGTAGCTCCAGGTTGTTGCCCACCTGAGGCCTGAAGCTGATCCTACTGAAGTCAATGGCAAAACAGCCACTGACTTCCAAGGCAGAGGGACTGTACCCCCAGTGCTTGCAACTCTTGGAACCCACCTGAGTGTTTAATAGCAGGTTAGTTCTAACTAGGAAGAGCTTTTATATCCAAACACCCTCTTCTGAGCAGCAGAGAAAGGGCTGTCCAAATACAAAGTCCTTTGCTCCATTACTTTAATAACAACTGCTATATAACAATGGGCTTGATGCCAGGAGCTTGAACAAAATACCAGTTATGAGAAGTGAAGCATGCTGCAAGTAAGATGCTAAAGACACTACAAGCCTGAACCAACTGTTCCTCTAAGATGGACATGGCATACTCTGTGTCAAATGGCCAATTAGTTCCTAGCTATGACCCTTTAGACTATGCAATTTAAAGATACTGGGAAAAGATAAGCTTCCTCCACAAGTCCTGAAAGTATTCTGATTTCATGCTTTTGCCTGCCAGAAGATGGGGACTTCTAGATGGACCTTAGGGTTTGGTTTTTTTCCAGTCTGAAGCATGGTATTTCAATAAAGGCATCCAAGGGTCACAAGAACAAGTTAGTGGATACTTCCTGAGGCAGTTCAAAGCTACCAGGATTTTGCATGAAAACAGAAACTGTAAAGCAGCTTCAGGACAGGAAAAAGATCTCCAAGCCTTATCACACTAACATGGGCAATTTTCAATGAGTCCCTTATTCATATTATCTACTTTAATTTCTAGCAAATTCCACCTTCTGTGCTGATTTACATTCAGAGAAGCCAAATGGAGGAACCTGCAGTGAATCAGAAGTACTGTAGTTTTCAGGACTGTTGTCATTTTGGAATATCTTACTCCTCTCCCCTCTTCACTGGATCCTCCACAAAACCCCACAGAAATCAACAAACTCACAGCACTATTCCAATTCTGATAGATATTTGTTATGCTTGGAAAACTCTCTACTATCCTCACATATTCAACTGACCAAGTGGAGAGTGGGAAAGAAATTTAGACACATTTTCTCTAAAACCATAATGTATCAGAAGGACCAGCCCAGGATGCTCCTGAGCACAATGAGTAGGAAGACCAAGTTCAAAGAGTGCTTGCCTGTTTGATCTGTGCAACCCAGCACCAAACCCAACCCTGGATCCCCTTAATCTAGATGCTTGCTTAGCTTCCTCTATCAAACCCTCAGCCTGCTCATGGCTGTGGGTCATAGCTTCCATTCCACCAGGAGTCCTCTCCCTGCACAGCTTTGTGGGGCTGAGATCAGCTGTCAAAGAGAGGCTTTGCCTTCTAAAGGAGTGAATGCAGAGTGGTCCCGTGGTATGGGTCATGCAGTAGGGCACTCCAGAAGATCACAGGCCCTTGTAGCTTTACCACCTACCAGTTAGACTCCTGAGATATGTTGCTCCTAGGGACCCTCTGCATTACAGTGACCAGTGACCATTCAAACAGGTTTTCCTCTTCTCAGCAGTCTGTTCTTCTCACACATCGCTCCCTCCACACAAACTTCTTTGCCATCATCTGTCCCTCATCTTACAGATAAGCACCTTGACAAAGGCAAACTAGGCATTTTAACTACCTGAATGCAATGCTGAGGTTGCTTGCTTAGTAGGAAGAAATAAACCCCATCAGCTTCAGTGCCACGGATTCATTGTCTCTGCAAGGCAGAATAGGCATCCCTGTGGTGTTCCTTTTGAAAAGAAAACAAGCTTCTCCTAGGAAAGCTCTCAGTATCTCAGAAAAAGAAACATTTAACAGAGCAGCCTTAGTAAAAGAGTGTCTGGCACTAAGGCTTGCAATCAAGCAGTTTATAACAATAAATTGTGCTTGTCTTCACAAAACCACCAAAGCAAAGGCACTGTTTCTCTCACTTTGAGTTGGAGACCTAAGGCTCCAGTGGTATATACCCTCAGCCTCAGGTAGGCTTTGGGAAGCCCCCAAAGTGTACTGCTGCCTGCAGTGATCATCCTCTTCTGAGGTGAGATGAGTTATGCTGGTAATGGCACTGTGTCCACCATGGACATGCACAGCAAAATGCTTGGCAAAGATAGTCAAGGGCTTGGATAAGACAAAGAAAACAACCCACCACAACCCCTGAAATAGGTCCTTCACAGAACTGTACTGCTGAGTTGGAGTAGGTGTCAGCATGTCCACCTAAGCCTCATGCAAGGCACTGCTTCACAAACACACACACATCACCAAGGCCTCCTGCAGTGACTGCCCCTCCTCTGGAGAACCCAGCAGAAACAAGCCCAGCAATTGAGATGCAAATGTCAAATCCGCCTGCGTGGTGCTAAGGGAAGGGAATGTGGAGTAGGCACAATCTGCATAATGAGCAACAAGTCTCTCCATAACCCCAGTGAAAATACCACTTCCCTGAGGAGTGGGCTATTAATTATAAGCCTACACTATTTTAGCAATGCCTGCTATGTTTGGTTTGATCCTCACCACCACACAGGCAGGAGATGCAGAACCATCTTTCTTTGGAAGTACTAGACATTACAAACCTCCCCCAAGAAAACAGATTTTGCCAGCAGGCCATCAGAAAGATAAGAAATAACCTGACTACACTGTAGGTCATAACTGTTTGAGGATTTAGCCACGGAAAATATACCTTTTGTAGCCTGCTAGAGTTGGGAGATAGCATCTTTTTTAATCACCTTTGCTCAAGCCCTTCAAATGCTGCTTAAGAGCTCTATTCAGACCTAGAGAGCACAATTCTGGGTTGTCTGTTACTCCTGCTTGCAATCACTATTTGTTTCCTGAGCAGTAAAGGGTTGCTGTCAACTAGGTTGTATTTTTTTCTTTATCCTAACTGATGAAAGTAAGACTGTGGGAGGCTCTTACAAGAGCTTATAAACCTTGTCTTTCTCAGCAGCAGAGTCACTGTTTTGCTTTTAGTTCACCTCCCAGACCATGAACATCTGTGCCAGTAAATTAAACAGTATCTGGTGTTTGTATCTCCCACTGGTCACTGGTATTTTTTCCCTCAGGGGCTGACTAACACTCAGCCTTTTCAACCCATGTGTGTATCCCTCATCTTTGCCAGTCACTGCAAATCTGCTTCAGTGTCAGCTGAAGTGGGATGGATGGTCAAGAACTGGACCCAACCCTTTTGCTCAGCTCACATTTACACACCAAGGCCAGACTACCAGAGAGCCCCAGCCAGGGAATACACCACAGGGAGACCTACCTTGCCTCCTCTTTGCTTTGCCCAAAGGTTCCTGCATCTCCTATGGGAGGAACGTGGCCCATCACAAAGCAGTGGCTGCTGTCCCTTGCTTTCAGGGCACACTCAAGACCCTGAAGCTCTGTGAAAACCTGTCCTGTTTGGATTCAGAACACTACATAGTTACTGCTACAAACCAGCAGCTGAGTGGCCCTGAAATGTGGCAGTACTTAGAAATGGCTCTTGAGGTCAGGGCAGGTGACTCACAAGGGAAGCCCTTAGTCTGGATATCTTCCTGTCTGGCATCTACTACCCAGCAGGTCAAACTACTACAATAATCTGACTACTGTTTTCAAGGATGTTTTCTTATTTTGAGTGCCTAACTCCATGCAAGGAGGCTTAGTTTTCAAAAACTGCTGAAACTGGGCTTGCAAAATTCAGAGCATCTCTTGTTGCAGCAAATTGAACAAGTCAAGACAATGGAAGTAACTACAAAAATCCAGTAGTAAATGATGAAAATGCAGAGCATGTGCTAGTCAGGAGCAGCCATCTTTCTGTACTAATTTTTCCCATGTTTCCAAAGTTATAAATCCAGCTGGATTTCTTTAAGGATTCCCCTTCTGTTGAGAATAACGAGCTACCCATGGAGGAAATAACTGTTACATACCTAAGTCACTCCTCATGCCAGCTGCAAGCTCCACAGCAGAGCAAGGATCAGGCTCCCACCTTGCCACCTCTAGAGTTTGTGACAGGATACATCAGCAGGTGAAGCATCTCTGCCCCTTGGAGAGCCCCTGCCTGAGAGGTTGCCTCCTCCCTTTGCAGCAGAGCAGATGTGCTTGCTCAGGGCTGTGGGCAGGAGGCCGAGAAGCAGCCCACAGCAAGGCTAAACAAACTGGGGTGATCCCCAGGGAGGGGGTGCAGGCCATGATGGAGCTTCTGACAGGTCTGCTTCCAACATGCTGGTTGAGTGACAAGAGCCCATGACACTGAGGGCAACGTGAGGCAGAACAAAGCAGTGCAGCAGCTGCTGGCTTACCTGGGGCTCCAGCTTCCAGCTCTGCCCAGTGAACACCTCTGCTTTGCCTCTTCAAAAGCCCAGCAGATGCGAGTTCCCTGCAGGGAGTGCCCTCCTCCCTCATGTCAGAGAAAGGCAGCCAGCAGCTATGCTGAGGGAACAAAACTGAGGTCCCTCAAATGAGATATGAATGTACCTTCACTGAGTGTGAAGGGAGCTGCAACATGCTTCAAACTGTTCCTCCACACCAGGACAGCCTGGGTCCCAGGCAGGGACACGTGCAGAGGGGACAGAGCTGGCACAGGGAGCTGCACACCTCCACCTTGCAGGGGTGACACAGCTCCCAGGGTGAGCAAGGGCTTTGGTTTTGTACTGTTTCAGAATGGCAGATGTTGCTCTGAGTTGGGAGTGAAATCACCACACGAAGCCTTTTTGAAAACACCAGGGAGCTAAGTGGTGTCTTTAAGGACAGCGGTAGGTTTAGAAGGATGCTGCTGTGCCAAATCACACGGTGATGAGCCCAGAAGCTGCGGCTGCTCAGGGGGAGAGAACTCCAAGCTGCAGGATCAAAGGAAGCCATCACCCATCGTGCAGAGCCAAATCCAGCCAGCCAAAAGTGTGTTTCCTTCCTCACCTGCCCTCCTGCTTTCCATTCCACCCTGAGTGGATGCTGCAAGCCCTGGTGGCTTTTCTGCATCATTTGGATGAGCTTGAAACTTTCCTCAAACGGCTGCCAGGGCTCTGCAGTGCATCTCACAGTCCCCTTATCTGTTTGACTGCTGACAGTGTGAGGGAGATGAGAGAGCAACCAGCGCTCTGTGAGTCACAGCATGCCACCTCCCCATAACAAGGCTGTGCTTGATCTCCCCCTGACAAGGAGCTGCTGATGCTCTTGTCTTTGTCTGCCATGATATCATTGCCTCACGAGGGAGAAAAGAAGAGCCGGGGGTGGAGAGCAGTCTGGTCAAGCACAGCCAGTGTTTGGAGAGCCATGGCAGCAGTACTAACCTGGCTGGCAATAGCCTAGCCACATAAGGGACAGCACCGTTGCCTCCTCAAGTGCCCAGCACCAAGCCTGCTGCCCTCCTCAGTCCCAGAGCCAGCTCCTACCACCCTGCAGCAAAGCCACAGAGAGCCACCTGCAAGTGTCCTCTGGAGAAACTTGGCTGCTACTCTCCCAACAGATAGAGCACTGCTCCCCAGTGGTTTCAGTTTCATACACTGGTTCACCTTCAAACCAGGTTGTCCCTGTTTCTTGGGGTACAAAAACCTCTCAGCACTCTGGGCCTCTACTGGCTGGGCCAATATTCATGAGTGCATTTTGGTCTCTAATCACTCATGGGTATTGCAAGCAGAGCTGAGGAGCACTTGTGGACTTAGTCTCAGCGACAGGAATGCAGCTATTATGACAGAGAAGTGCACTGAGTGAACAGAGCTGCAGCTAAAGCAGGTCGAGTGTTAACAGCCTTCCAGTAAAGCATCCTGACACTGGCATTTTCTACCTGACTTTCTTAATTCAGCTGAAATGGGTTTTCTGATTTAAGGGGCATTTCCCTTACATACTGTGCTAGGTCTTAATTGAGGGTGAATAGCATTGGAGGGAAAGATGTGAAGCCCAGATTTGTTGGGTATTAACTATATGCCATTGTTGAGTATGTTCATATACAAAAGACAATCACAAGCTACAGTTGTTATTACATGTTGCAAAGATAGGACACATGCAGTACAATGGCTCCCAGCTAGAACCATCTTGCTTTAAGCAGCCATAAAACCAGTATTCTTAACATTACAGTAGTAGGCTGCTTTCTGAGCCCAGGATGTTTATAAGATATCATCTGCCATTAGCAGAACAAGGTATTCAAGGATCCTTCTAAATTACCTTTTGGGAAAATGGACAATAGGATGCAGAAAGGAGAGTTGCTATTTAGGTTTATCTGGAGGAACAGCTCTGAAAGCATGTAACCAGTGGACAGGAGTTCTTGTGTGTGACACACTGCACTGCATATCTAAATGTTTTTATCAGTTCTTTGCTTTGGCAGAACATAAAGCAAGGATTTTATTTCACACATAGAGAGAGCATTTAAGTCAATAAATGGACTTTTAATATACTTGCAGCTTCAACAACCTAAGAGCAAGAGTGAAGAAGTGTCTGAAAAGCTCTGTTTAAACTACCCAAGGCACTTCAGACTACAGCATATGCCTCCTTTCCTACCACTGTCTGCATGAGCCACAACACCTAAAATGCAGTCCTTTGACTCACTTCATTTCTGTGGTCTACTTCTCCCCAAGACTCCTTGGCACGTGCCAACAATATCTGGAATCTCTTTTCCACCTCACATGCAAGCTCTGAACAGGGCTAGAGCTGTTTCACTCACAAGATTAGACCCAATCCTATGCATTCAGCCCAAGACAAATCTGCAGATCAAACACAGCACTTGTTTCCAAAGACACTGCTTCCTCCATCACCTGCTTCCCAGTGTCTCTTTTCACTGGGTTTATTCTGCTCAGATGATCTTGCCAGGCAGGTCTCTTCCAGCACCATGTGCAGCCATGCCTGAGAGTACCTGCCAGGAACCTTTGCAAAACACCTTTCCAATTCACTGCAATGGCAACTAAAGAAGTTGAAGCAGCAAGACCTCATCCTCCTCCCCTCTGCTTTTGGCCTCTCCTCATCTCCCCTGCTGACCACAGAGCCAGCAACCTCCCAGCCCCTATTCAGCTGAAAAGACATGCCGTGGAGTCAAGCCTGTGTCTCTTGATGTTTCATTCAAAGCACTCAAGTGGCAAGGAGTGAGACAGCCTGCCTGCTGAATTCCCAGTCCCCAAACACTGCCCTAGCACCACGAATGCTGTCATTTGCAAGTGCTGGACAGAGTTCATCTGTGCCAAGCGCATCTCTGCTGCTGCCTTCCTTACCAGCTGGTTTACCTGCAAGGCACTGCCCTTTGCAGTCTTATGCTTAGCGTGTTCCAGCCATTCCTGGCTTACATGCACAGCAGCTGAAGAGCAATTAAAGGCTAAGCCTCCTTCCTACTGACTCCAGTCGTTGTAGCCTTATTACTGCAGTGGGCTTGGGAGGAGATGTGTACATCTGTGTATGCATGTATGTACGCATGAGTGCAGCTGACAGTTACATTCCTTCTCTAACTGCTCACCTTGCAAATTCAGCCAGGAGCTAGAGAATCCAGGAAGACAGTCTGATCAGTTCTTGGGCAGTTCTTCTCCCTGGTATCTCCAATATATACCAATTATTAAACAAAAGATTCAGCAGACTTAGTGCAGTTGCACCATTTCCCAACTGGGACTGGGACAACCTTTTATCAAAGATGCAAGAAAAAGCAATGGACCCAGCTCACACTCCCAGCTGCAGGAGGCTCCACAGATGCCACACCTGAACAGCAACATTTGCTTAGTTTGGCTGTAACTTCAGCAAGCCAGACTCTTTGTAGAGCCTATCTGCACATCTATTGTGCACAGCCATTTCTCAGAGCAGAGCTGTTCTTCAGGATCAACTGTTTCAATGAACCACGACTTACAAATTGGTCTTGTTTAAAATAAATCACAAAAGAGTTAGTTTGCACCTAGGCAGCTACTTAAGGGCTGTTACTCATTTGCTGTTTCAACTCCACCAGGGTCCCAGTACTAGTATCACTAAATCATCTCCATGAATATAAGAAAGCTTAGTTCTTCTGAGTTTTCCAGAGGGAAAAATCCTTGTCAAACACCATTACAAGCCAACAACAGAGAAGACACAGCAGGCAGTCTAGTGGCACAGGCTTGGACATAGAAGGCTAGATGTTTCCAACCTAAATTCAGCTGTATGAGCACCACATCCTGCTGCTTTTTATTGCAACCAGCAATTCTGACAGCCCAGCCTGAAATTGGTGACTATCCTATAGTCCACAAACACTGATGGCAAAGCTGAATCTTTGTTAACGCTGCTTTTCCTTGTGCAGTTAGCCAATGTCATTGTGAGGGACTGCAAGCTACCAACATCTTAGTACCTCATCTCACTTCAGACAGGACACATGTCCCTGCTAAACAGCTGGTCTTGTGTTCTGGATTTATCCCTCCAAAAGAGGATAACAGCTGATAGATAATTGTGATTACTCCTAACCATTAAATACTTCACTGAAACCACTGTGTGCTCAACCATTTGGAAAATAACATCCAAGAAGTGCTTTTTTTGTTTTTACTTTTCAAAATTACTGGTTAACATAAATTGAAACCTAGCACACTGTGTTGGGAAATGTCAAGATTTGCAGTCCAAAGGAAAGATTATGGTGTTCTCCTGCCTTCAGCAGCTCTTGTGCCCTATTTTTCCTGCGTGAAGCACACGAAGTTCTTTAAACAAGACTTGACTCCCTGTCAAGCATTCTTTCCTTTGCACCTTCCATTTACAAGCAGCAGATCAGCAGCTGGCACATCACTTACACTAGGGCAAAACCCCACAGCTGACTCCCAATAAAAGCCTGAGCTCTGCCCTAGCCTCCCATCTTGTGGCTTTCTTTCTACTCATTGCTGGTGAGCAGACTCCCAAGCCCTGTTTTCCATCATGCCTTCCCTGTCCTATGCCTGTCTGCTCCACTCCTGTGAGCTGACAGATTATTGAAGGCTACAAGAGCACAATTCTTGTACATATCAATAACTTGAGTGTTCCAGAGAATAAGCAGGCTGACCTACTGGACACCATGTGTGTGTCTCAGCTGAGAAACAAGGTCAGCAGAGAGTCACTGGGTACAGGAAGTCTGGTTCCATCAGCTGTCTGTGTTTGCTGTTGCTTTAAAAATTCATTCCTGTACTTGCTTCAAGGAACATCTGGATTGATAATGTTATTTTACTTTATTTTTTTTACTAACAGTGACAGTCAAAAGATAGTCAGGTGAGCTGGGTCAGATGTGAGGCCCAAATCCAACCAACCTTCAATTACAGTAACAAAACCCACAGCCTATAATTAATGGATTTAGCTCTGATACAGTGAATTAGCTGGTGTAAGCCAGAGCAAGCCAATTGGCCCTCATTTGCTAATAGCTAGCATTCATTAATTACCCTTATTGCAGAGGACTATGTGTAAGGGCTGCTCAGATGCAAAGAGCCTGTACTGCATCATTGTCTGCTGTCATGGGTTTCCACACAAGGGCTAATCCTGAGCAAGCCTCCTCAATGCTACTGCCAAGAAGACCTTTTGATCTCCTTGCATCTGGGCAAGGACTGGACAGACAAGAGAGAGATCAGAGATGGTTGGGAAGGAGCTGGGCTACTGCATGGTCCTCTGAGAGTGTTTACAGGCAGATCTTGGCAGGGAAGGCAGATGGGGAAGTGCTCAACCTTCATCAGCAATTACTTCACTACTGCCAGCAGCCATCAACCTAATTATTGGTTCTGGCTGTGTGCTAGTATGGGTGGACAGCAGTGCTTTCCCAGCTCTGGAAAAGGTCCACAGCCTAACTGGACATTACAGGCATGTGAGGAAACCTCCAGGCAGAAGTGGTACTGATTTGCTCAGTGTCGTGCAGCAAGTTTGAAGCAGAGACAGAAACTCTATCTACATCTCATATGTGCCCTTTAACTACCAGGCTGCTGCTTTGTGAGTCCTTGGGCTATGACTGGCAAGCATGTAGAAAGAAGGGCCATCTGCACAGGCCAGGCAAATGCAGTATATCCAGCTCTAGAATCTCAAAAATCCATCTTTATATAGAAGTTTTGTGATAGAAAAAGGTTCTGTGAATGTCAGCATTTCCATATTATCACTGTCTGTACACAGATTGCCATGGCAGTGAGAATTTAAAGATAAAAAAAATGCAATTTAAAGATTAAAAACCCCAGTTTAAACCTGACAGTCTTGAGCAGTTTCAGTCCCTGGCATCTCTCATCAGTTTTCATTCATCCAATGTTTTCTTTTATATACACTCAACAAACTCAGCTGTTTGGAAAGGAAGTGCTGGACCAAAGAATGCACCTCAATATCCTTCTTGCACTTCTGCATGTCCCCCACAGCATCACAGCCCAGGTCAAAAATGGCACTAATAGCACAGGGGAGGGTTGGCTCCTGCATCCAGTGTTTGCTGCACTCTATTTTACAAGCTGTAACCTGTGTTCTTCACCCCCACCCAGCCACAGCAGCTTTAACAGATGCAAAGCCTACAGTACCAAAGTGTCAGAGGGTATCAGCTGCACTCCACTGCCAGAGGGTGTTTATCCTGGCAATACAACACCCAGGGCAAGCACAGAGGGATCCTCAAACACAGAGTATCCTGGCTCCCTTAAAGAAGAGATAAACATGGTACTATGAAAAATGAGACAGTGCCTCAGCACCCTGCCTACATGCCCACTTTTATCACCATGCTGTGGATTCCACCACAAGTAGCTTTTTTAGTATTTCCTTAGCCAGCTGCCAAAAGACAAAAGGCCTGAATACAGCCAAGCAAGTCAAATGATCCTAGCAGTTAGGGCAATAGCCACCTTTGTAAAGCCATCCTACACTGCCACATGATAAGATAAAGGACCAGAAATTGGGAAGCAGTGCCTGACTGAAATTGTCCTTTGGCCAAGGAAAACACTGACTGCTCCTATTTGGAAACATGAGATGAGCAGACTTGCTGGAAGTCTAACTCTGGAGACAGAACAGATCCTCTAAGTTCAGCATGGCTCTCCCAGCATGAGCCAAGGTATTTTCTTCATTTCACTTCCACAGCTAAACACTTCACTGAAGAGCAAACAGGACAAAAGCAGAAGGCAGGCAGCACCAGTATGCCCACTGAAATGGAAAACACACTGTTGCAAAACACACTGCTGGGCCTAACAGGGGCCTGGGAATAGGAGATAAAGTCTCTCACTTTGAGGCCATTAATCTGAGCCTGGACAGGACACTAGCTGTCACCTCAGAAAGCTGTTCTAGAGTCTGCACAGGCTTCACTGGTGATTGTAGTCCAGCTGAGGCCAAACGAGCATCTTGGCTCTCACACATAATCCTGCCAGCAGATATGACAGCTACCAACTTCTTGGAGAGCTCTGCTTGCTCAGGCTTTGCAGGATCAGAAGAAAACAAAGCAAAATTCCTTTGCTGATAGGAACAGTCCCATGGTTCAGGACCATCCTGTTCCCAGGATTGCTTCTCTAGACCAGAGCAGTACTCTCTTGCTTTACAAGAAGCCTCACACTGTCAGTTTCTATTCTAAGATGCTTTGGAGCTTGTTCATACCTGAGATGAACTGCTTCTTACATGCTTGCCTGTGTGATTTTAGGTGACCCAGAACATTTGGGAGGTGTCTAATTTGAGAGAATACCTGGCTGTAGTTTGAGATTTTGTCTCTGCCACTGTCTCTGCCACTGACAGAGCCCACTTCTTGAATTCCCCCTTCATTTCAGGGGATAAAATGATGCCTCCTTGCCCTCCTACTGTGCACCTTTGGCATTTTGATGAGAAGCCAAAGAGACAAAAGGCTCAATTTCTCCAGTGAGCATGGAAGAAGCAATGAGGACAATTTGTCATCTCTCCTGAAGTGTCCACAAAGTTGACATGCAAACCCAGCCTCGTGCCAACCAAACACACCCCCCTTGCAGGCTGTGAAGTCCAGGGATAGGAAAAAGAAGGATTTTTTGTGGCTTATTCCAGTACTGAGACTTCACAGAAAGAGTCATCTCTCTCCTACAACCACCTCTTACATTGGGAGAAACCTCTGTGAAATCCTGGTGTTGCAATGAGATGGGGACTCCCCTGTGAGGATCTTGACCTTACTCCTGTCTGTGCTGTTTGGTTTTGGGAGGGAGAGGGCAGATTGTATTAGTGTTGAACACACTTCAGAACAAGAGAGCACAAATACCATATAAAGCTACTCTCATCATTAAGTGGCATTCCCTATCTCTGAGCACCTACCAGGCACTAGCAAGAGACAGTGGAAAGATCACAGTCCCCCATAGAAGGGATACCATAAGCCAGACCTTCCTGTGTTGTAAAGCAGCACAGAAAACCACTACTATGGCATTTTAAACTAGCCAAAGAGCCTGTGTTCCTGGCTCAAGGTGGCAGAACAAATAGCAAGTGCCATATCCATGTTCCTAGTGATCAGAAATGAAGTGGTACAGGTCAGGAGGAATTGTAAACCAGCAACCTAAGTAGTGGAGTAAGAAAGGGAAAAAATTGCTCATCATTTGCACCCCATCTGCCTTGAAAGGCAACAGTGTTTTATTTCCTTTGCTACAGGAGGGCTTGCATAAAACATCAGCAAGGTTGTACAAACCCTTGGGGTTTAATTTGATTCTAGTTTCTCTTTTGATCAGTACATCAAACAATAGTGTGGCATTTTCTTCTCCCACCTCCCCCTCCCAGTTTCTACAAGCTGCCTGAAATATCTGTGTGCTGCCTCTCATCAGGGCAGCACTGAGCCTTCAAGGTAGTGCCATTAAATTTAAAGTGAAGTCTTTGCCAAAACACCCCAACACAGGGACAGACCTAATGCCTGCAAAGGGTTTTATACCATAGATTCAAGGTGCCTTTCAATGTTTTGAGCCCCTCTTGAGTGGAGAGGTTACTACTGGATGGAGAAAGGGGAGGAGAAGGCAAAATTATTACCCACAGCAACTACAGGTGGCCAACCTTCTGTCATCTACACCACCAGGGACCCTTCACAGCTAGACAGCAAACAGATGTAAACATCTGTGACCTGTCCCATTGTCCACAGGCCAAATCACTGCTGGAATCTCCTTCTGCTCACACCTTGGATTGCAGTCAACATCATTTCAGTGGCTATGTCAAAGTAGCAACATCTTTGACCCCTCAGTGCAAGCAGAAATGCCAGCTATGACATTTGGCATAGGAGGCAAGTGCAGAAGGAAACCATCCTGTGCCACCAAGGACTAAAGCCCCTCCAGGTTAAGTGGCCAACTCAATGGTGCCATCACAGTTTACACAACAATCTAATGTGACTCTATGCCCTATAAAAGACATTCTCATGCCAGTCCTGTAAACCAAAGCCCTCTGTTACTTAGGGAGTGTAAGTAGACCCAGTGAGTAGGATGAACCATAAGATTCCTAACCTCAATGTGTGGCAGCACAGCTGATTCCCACTGTCTCTAAAAAGTCCTGCACTCACTTGTATCTAAAAGAAGTTAAGAGTTCTTCTGCTCCTCAATCCTTTGAGCTTATCAATACTTACTGGGTGGGGGTCAGGAGGATGGGGCCAGGCTTTGTTCAGTGGTGCCCAGTGACAGGACAAGTAACAGGCACAAACTGGAACATAGCAAGTTCCAGCTAAATCTAGGGAGGAACTTCTTTACTTTAAGGGTAGTGGAGCACTGGAACAAGCTGCCTAGGGAGGTGGTGGAGTTTGTCTCTGGAGACATTCAAAACCTGCCTGGATGCCACCCTTTGCAACCTGCTCCAGGTGAACTGGCTCTGACAGAGGGGTTGGACTGGATGATCTCCAGAGGTTCCTTCCAACTCCTAAGGTTCTCTCATTCTGTGATACAGCAAGCAGAAAGCCCTGTAATGCATAAAGCAGTTTCTCATGCTTTGTATTACATTCATGTCTGACAATATATTAAACTGGTTTAACTCTCCTGTGCTGGACACTGTCTTATTTTAGACATGCTTTGTTTCCTGTTGTCATCCTCTTCATACTTTTCATAATCTGGTATAAAGGTCTGGGTTTGCTTTCAGCACTTTCTCTAGCTTGATTTAAAGGCTAACAAAGAGTTCAGTGCATATTTCACATTGGAGGATAATGGGGAAAAAAAATCCTACATTTTTATGACCAGAAGGGGGCCACTGGATCATTTCATGTGACCACCTGTAAAGTACTATTTCCCTCTGCTGAGCCTAGTAACTGGCTTCCATTTAATTAGAGCTTGAAGCATTGACAGTTCTGGTGTTCCACAGAAAGACCAAGCACAATATAAAACAACTTTAGAAGAATAAAAAAAAAAAAAAAAAAAAGAAGTTCTGAGAGCCTCCTGAGTGTTCCTCACATATCATAAGGAACCTAAAACCCCCTTAACAGTCCCTGCAATGTTTTGTTATGCCCCAGTCACAGTTTCTCTGACTAAAAGCAGACATTCTTCATTGACCCAAATAAGCTGCAGTAATCATAAAAAACTGGTCTTCCTTGTGGGGTTTGCTGCTCCTGATATTTAAGGGATTTTCTTGGGCAAGTCATTTTTAAACCTCTCTGTGCTTGGCTACATAAACATTCACATCCTCCTGAGTGCTTAAACAAAAGCTCAGAGAAACCATGAGGATGGCAAATTAAACTGAAGAGTTATGAAGACAGCAGCAGCACTCATATCACTGCACTTAAATTCTGATGATAAACCTTCTGCAGAGACTACCCCTGGCTCCCTTCTATTAGTTTACCTGCCCCTGGTCCAACAAAAAAAAACCCCATAAAATCACAAATTAGCTCAACAAAATAAGCCTGCTGATGTGTGCACCAAGCTGCATTCCACTTCCTTCCTCCACACAGCATCCATGCCTGCTCTACCACCTCGTGGCTTGGTGCTTGCCTGGGATGGGACCATTTTGGGGGATTTTGGCACTGCCTCCAGCCCCCTCTTCAGCCCTAAGCTCTCAGCTCAGGTGAGGTGCCTGCTCCCTGAGCACCCAGGCATGCACACAGGTCCTGGGGCCCTGGCACCTGCTGCTGGGGTGACAGCAGCTACTGTTCCAGCCAGTGAAACATTCACCTTTCATGGACACTGCAAATAGGTAAGGCACAAACCCAAAGTCTGAACTGCAAAACTCTTGACACTACTACTCAGATTTGGAACAAACCCTTATAACATCTTTTTGGGTAAGTTAACACCAAGAATTCATTTAGAAACATAAGCCATGCATTGTCCTACTGCTATTCCAGCATCAAAAAAGCTGATTAGACACCTCAGTCCTCCTCTTAGCAATGACAAGTGGGAACCAGAGTCCTGAAGGTCCATGCTGAACACTTCTTCTCTAAGGTTTTTGTCAGAGGCACAGTTTGAAGACTAAGAGACAAGAACTGTCCCAATTCCTCCAACTTCAGAAGGCCACAAATGAAGCTGAATAAATCAACAGGTAAGTAAGATCAGATGAGGAACAAGAGCAAAAGGAGATATTGAAGGACCAAGGAAGCCAAAGTAAAGGCAATGGTGGCTGTGGCAGAAGGATAGAACTGAAATACACCCCAAATGTTTCATAGTTGATGTACTGTGTGGAGATTACTGCTTGGCTTTCCAGAGGCACTGAAAGGAGTCAGCTGTCCAGCTAACCAGCATCATGAGGCACATAACTCATGCCTTTAACTGCTTTAGATATCCCAGCTCAGGATAGCAAAAAGACTCTGCCTTCATTACCTTTGCAGTAGCATGGTTTTTTTACCAGTTAAGAGTTAAAGCAAACTGGAATAATACTAGATGCCTAAAGAAGAAAAAGGTTATTCTTCACCTTATTGCAGTTCCCTTTGGACCTGCTGAGATCACCCCAATGCCTCTGAAAAGCAAATGAAGTGGCCATCCTGCATGGACAATGCTCTCCATAGCATGCATCATCCTGTGATCAACACCCTGCCATGTATTTTAAAGGCCTTATTAGGGTACCAAAGAGATGAGCTAGTCATGTACATTGTGCTCAGCAAAGCTCTTCTTCTTGCTTAAGAGTCACCAGGATGCACAGAATGATTTTCCCTCTGAAAACTGTGCTACCATGGGTAGCTTACACCATCAACTCTCCTACCAGGACTAAAACATCCCAACATTCTGTGCTTGAGACCATACCATAAAGCAGGAGCCACCTCTGACCTCACAATCATCTGGAAGAGTTAAACTCTGTTATAAATCCTAATTTATATGCCAAGGGAGTACAGCCATGGAGCAAGGGATCAGATCTAGCACTCACAAATAAAAGGCCATAAAAAAAGGGGGGAAATGTGTCATTAACATTTACTTCACAAACAGGCAGTCTGGAGGAAAAAAAAAACCAAACAAAACATTTCTAGAATGTGGCTTGTGAAATTGGAGAATGCTATCAAGGTTCACACATGGTCCTGGAAATCAAAATCTCTGTTTAGATGCATGATGTTAATTCAGCTTTGCCTTGCTGGGGTAAATTAAAGGTCAAATATAGATTTGAAATCTTGTTTAAGATTCTTACTGCTATAATAACAAGCACTGAATCACTTGAGGGTTTTGTTAACAGTGAACCTATTCTGGACATATTTCAGCCAAAGATATTTTCACTATCTTGTTATATCAGTTCCTAACCAAGAGGTAAATTTGCCTGTCATGACCATGAGTGCAAAATTAAAAGGTATTCCACAGAGAAGGGTTTACAGTGCCCCCTTGGTAGCTGGTCAGAGTTAATGAAGTGAAGGAAATTAATTTATTGGGAAGAACTTTTCAGACCATAATCAACCACACTTTTTTATTTGCTTACTGTTACTGGAAAAGTGATTGTGTATTGTTCACCCTAACAGTCAGGAACAGCAGCCCTTGCCACTGCAGATAAACACTAGGAATTGATATCCTAATTAAAATGTTTAATTAAGCAATAAGAACAATAAGTGTACATCACTCTCCCTCCCACAGGTGCAGTGCTTGTAAGGAGGGCAAGCATTTCCCCAGCCTAGGAAACAAGAGATACACATAAAACCTGGAAACCAGTTCCTGCTGACTGGGACTGAGCTCAGCACATGAAGGCAGCTGGGCTGCACCAGGCATGGCCAGTGCTCAGTGTCACTTGCCTGGGACCCAGGTGACCTGCTCCAGTTGAAGGGGATAGGGAAGAGGAAGCTCTGTACTCTCAGCACAGCTCATGCTCTGGTCAGCAAACAGAAATGCAGTTCTGCAATATCCCCAAGATCAAATATCTGCCATCTGGGGAAGTGTAAGCAGATTCTCCTACATCTGCTATCCCACATCCAGCTCTCCACAAAGGGAGCAAGACACAGGAGCAGCATCCAGGCTCAGAACTTCTCAGCTACCAAGCCCATTGACACGTGGGGAGAGCTGGAGAGAAGCTGGTAA
The DNA here is from genome assembly GCA_013399015.1 of Galbula dea. Lineage (NCBI taxonomy): Eukaryota > Metazoa > Chordata > Aves > Piciformes > Galbulidae > Galbula > Galbula dea. Next base: position 743,445 of record VWZX01001728.1, on the reverse strand, counting down.
TTCATTGTGGAGTCCAGGGATGGGAAGAGCAGCCTAGGTTTACAGATAAAGGTTGTTACAAGAAATCATTCTGCTTGCTGCTGGCAAACTAGATTGGGACTCACATGCAGCATGTGTAACAAACTCCACTTCTCCCAAACTGCAGGAGTTGTCTGGGGCAAAGTCAGATATTGATCTGATCAGATATTCAAGGTGGAAGGTTCTGTACAAGAGTACTCAGGGATGTCTGTGTGATGGATCCAGCAGGTAGTGACAACATTGCATGCTGACTGCTTTCCCAAGTGGTTCAAAAGCAGAGAGAGCATTTGAAAAAGTAGAATTATTTTCCTCTTAACTGGTCTCCCTGTCATACAGAAGTTGCTTTGAGATTCTAGTGGTGATCAAACTGGATGAGACATTGACACAACTTTAGGCCCTTGTAACCTCCAGGGGTCATGAGACATCTAATACTTTGCTCTCTTTATGTCATTGGATTGTAATGACTTATGGCAGGGGGAATGGTGGGCATCACCTGGCTCACAGTAATATCACCAGGAGTTCTAGCTGCTCAATCCAAAGTCCAGGATCATACTCATTCTTACTTTTGTCTACATTACTGCTTAGGAAGAGGTCCTGTAGCATAAGAATAATTTGGTGCAAATAAAACCCCCAAACAACTCCAGAAAGTTATGAGTGATATAAATCTTTATGGAGATAAGCACTGGACATGAGCATGGATGCAGCACAGCTTGGGAAGCAAGAGCCAACAGCTCACCTGTGAGGCCAAACCCATAACTTCAGCAGCCTAAAGCATGAGCCTTCTCCTGATGGAGCAATAAAGACCTGAGTGCCAGCTCTAGGAAGGCTGCAGCAGATTCAGGAACCTGCACACATTGCCCAGCACCAGAGCAAAGCAAGAGGCAGTGTCAGGCTTACAGCTGCTTTGGGAGTATCAGATCTGTCCCTTCTATCTAAATAAGTGGGGCATGACTTGACACCTACCAAAGATCTCTAAGAAGGTCTGCATGTGTGTGTTTGTTTTCTGACTTGACTTGATCAGTCAGCTCTACCTTTTAATTACATCTGTTCTTTATTACACTGACAAATGGCTGGGTGCTCAGCCATATTTATTGTTCCACAATAAAATAAACCCTGCTTGATACTAACAAAACATAAACAGGGTTTATTAGAGTCAGGAGGAATTGTCCATTGTATTAATTGGGTTCATTTCTCATGTAAGGCTGTGTTTTAAGAGTGGATAAAATTAAGTAAATTTTCTCAATTACATAAAGTGCATATGGTGAGCTGAACTGTGTATCATACAATTACACACAGCTATGGGATTCAGAGAACAGTTCTGCACCACAAAACTCTCAGCAGTAAGGAGCCTGGGGCTAATATTAGTGAAATTACTTTTATAACTTGCTCCTTTATTAACATGAAAACAGACTATGATTAAAAGCTGGGAGCTGGAGAAAGGAACTATCTGAACTAGTTTACCAGGCAAATGCTGTCTATTAAATTCCAAAAATACTCTAGGACAAAGGGGTTACTTAAAAAGGAGATACTTAAAACAATTGAGAAGCACCGTTTCTCCACAGCAGTTGGCTGGGCTGCAGCACCCCAGCTCCACTTGGTCTGCCCTGTCCAGACTGCATGTCCATTGGGATTCAAATAATAGTTGGGGTTTACTGCTACATTCTCAGAAAATTAAGGAATGAAAGAAGATGTACAACCATTAAAAGGCTAAATGAGGACTGGTGATTCAACTGTGCAGCTCAACAGCAAGCAAAGGGCACATGCCTACATAAACCTGGGTGATGTATGGGACTGTGCTCTGGCCTCAGCTTCTCAAACACCTTTCCAGGGCCTCTCCACCAATATCTGCATGCATGCACAATTGGGCATCTTGGCTTCATCTGAAGCATGTGTGAAGGTGGGTGGGTCTGTCTGTCTGTCTTAATAAATTAGACATTTCCAATCTGCATACAGCTTAGCTAAATGATTTTCTTTCAGAAGATGCATGTGCTTAATAGACTAGTTTTCTGTCCATTTCTATCTGTGACAGCTGGAATTTTCCAGCTAACAGCACACCATAGCAAAAATTAGAGGATGCATTCCTGGGAACCTCAACTCCCTTCCTCCTTAGTCTGCAATTAATTTCCTTTAGCTTATACTGAAAGGTCTGCTTGTTGTTTTTTTTTTCTCAGGCTTGCCCCATGGAATGGAATGAGAATTTAACAGGGTTTTGGAACAGATGTTTGGGGATTCTGGCATTTAGTCTATGACAACTGCTTTGTAAAGCTGTTCCCTACTTTTGCATAAGCCACTTTATAAACCCAAATAAATAAAACTGTTCCAAAGTTGCCCAGTAGTGCTGACTCTGTTAGCACTATCACTGCTGCAAAAAGCACTGCAGCTTCAGTTCCTGTTAAGCCAACAACTGAACTTTCCACAATGTTATCAAGTGGCACCATACAACTAGATCAAAAGTATATCCCCACTGTGGTATTTGTGATCTTGCTAAAAGGGCACTGAAGATCACCTGTTGACAGAGAAAGGTGGTTCCAGATCAACACCTGCTCTTCTTGCAAAAAACCCCTCTCTCATACTGGAAGTGAACTGTCAAGCACCACCAGTACATTTGTCCACTCTGTATCTTACCAAGCATCTGATCTGAAAAACTCCACAGAGCTTTGGGGGAAACCTAAGCCTTCTGAGGAAGCACTTGTGTGCAGCCAGGGAGGCATTCAAGAGCAGAGATCCAAGCACCATCAGCTGGCATGTGTGCAGTGCTCTGTGCCTGCCATCTTCAAGTAGCCTGAAAAGATGGACAGACAGGAGCTTTATTTCCTTATCTTCTGCTGTGCTTTTCAATTAACACCTCTGAATGCTCTTTTTGCCTTACAGAGAGACAAGCTCAGACTGCAACATCACAGCCTATAACTGCTGAGAGCATACTCTTCTTTTCTTTAACAAGAACATAGTGATCTTGGAGAGATATTTTTTCCCCCCAGTATGGTAGATGTATTTATTTTCCACTTAAAAGTGACTTAAATAACATCTGGCAGAACAAGGAAATTCATTAAAACATATTCTGATCTTGCTTAATATTTTTACCAAGTCTCCTACCACCCACTCTGCCTTTTAATATCCTGTAGGCAGGTTTAACAAATTGCTAAGAAATCACTGAAGAGCACCCTGTAGAAAAGAAAGCCACTAAAACGAAACTTAACAGGTTCTAGGGACCAAGGACAACCCCCTGAAGCCACAGGGTCACAGGACAAGGCAGATGCCATGATTTTCTAACCACTCACAAGCTCTGTCCACACCTAACAGCTATTCCCAAACTTCCAACTGCTGCATGTGACGTATCTTGCAGTAAGGAAGCACAGCATGTCTGCACAAAACTGGAGATCCAGGCAGTAACACAAACAGTGGCTGACTGTATTTGCACTGCTGGAAATAAAAAAAAAAAAAAATTAAAAAAAAAAGAGAACAAATAGTTCACTTAGTCTCATACTACTGTCAAAGACAGGAGGACCTCTAATCTTCTGGGGAACAGAGCCAGAGGCGTGCTGGGGCAGTCTGAATGCTACAGAAGCAAGGCTTTGTGGAAAACTCTGCAAATACTCTTTTCATATGGAACACAGTGATGAAAATATGCAGAGCTAAGGAGGAGAAGCCTACCCCTTTCTCCTACCACCAGCCCTATCCCTTGGCTGTCTGCTGCCTTTCAGCTACTGAGCTGCTCGCATGGAACCAATACCAACCTATCCCTTGTCAGTCTGCCAGCATGCCCTTGCCTCTTAAAACCACTTTTATTTCTAGTAAAAAGGCCCATATGGCCTATCTGTAAGAAAACTGGAAGCCTAGCCACCTGAGGAACAAGGAAGTAGAGCACATTTGGCAGCCCTGTGAAGAGGGAGGTAGGCAGCAAGGGGGCTAAGTTGATCCGGTGTTTCCAGCCACCCCCAACAACCTGCTACAAGTTCACATACACCCTGTCTGCAGAAAGGCTGCAGGCAGGAGGGGCAGGCTTGCCCACGCTGTCCTTGAGCCCCATGGCCACAGACTTTCCCCCTCTAGCACCAAGGGTCTCCTCTCTCTCACCCCCCATTGCAGCATCCTCCTGTGAACATGCTGATGGACAGGGCAGGACCATGGCAGTCTTGTAGTAGATTTCCACCTGAGCAGCAGGGACTGTGCAAGACCTGCTCCTTCAAGCCTTTCATGTGTGTGTTTCCTCCAGCACCTTGGAGCCCTGCATTCCACGCTTTGCTTGGCCACACATTCCTTGATTTGCTTTTTCTCCAAAGAATTTGTATTGTAGTTGCCCAAGGCTTCTTATGACCCATCTCCATCTGAGCCACTGCTCCCCTCCATGTCACACCCCAGCAATAATGAGCACACAGGACATCTTTTCCTTGGGCCTTAAACCATTACAGCACATCTTAAATCACTACATTACAGCACATTTTAAACCATTACATTACATCCTCTGCAAACCTGAGGCCAATGCACAGCAAGGACAACGGAGGAGTAGGTACACCATGTCTCCTGCCCTCTATAACAAGTGTATTTATATTCTGTCTTTTGCCTTGGAAATAAGATGCACCACAGAAGTGTGCCAAGGAGAAATAAGGCACGAAGGAGTGATGTGATTTCTCCTGAGAACTCACAGCCAAGAACTCTGTGTGCTCCTGCAGGAGACAGTGTCTTCCACTGCTGAAGGAAGAGCCCTGCTAGCACTACATTTCAGACACTGGTCATGTCCAGTTCACTTCTCTGCAGGCTGGGGTACGGTGGCTGCAGGTCACAATTACAAGTACAGGCAGAAACTACCCAAAAAAGTAGAAAGGCTCCTCAGAGCTTGGCCAGGAGCCCACTGCTTTCTCCAGAAGAACACCAAGAGCCTTCCAACTGGGTTTGTTCTATAGCAAAGGGCTCTGTTACAAAGCTGTGTGGGAGAAGGAAGGAATAAATGCCCCCAAGGCTGTTAGGAAGAGCACACTTCAGAGCAGCTGCTCTCTCGTTATCTAATCTTAATTTTAATTGAGGTTTTTTCTTTGTTGTTTTGCCTGGGGTACCTAGATCCCTCCACACATGCTCCTCCTCGGGCAGACAGCTACAACCTGCCCGCACATGCCACCGGCTGCGGCCATCCGCGGCCCCTGTGCTCCCCTGCTGCGGGCTCGGGCTGCTCCCCAGGCAGCACTGAGACTAGGCTGTACACACACTCGGTGCGAGCTCCCCTCCGAGACATTCCCTTTAATGCCACCCCTTCGTCTGTTAAATGTCTTCAAATTGCCAAAGCCCTCAGGGATTCTAAATATTAAACAAAAAGGGTTATTAAAATACACCCAGCGATAGAAAGCAGGGTGAGGCTGACGGTCACGGATAGCCTGAACCAGAGTTAATTAATACATGCTCACTCAGATTACTTTTTTTTCCTGTTTTGATAAAGGGCAATTTATAGTTGGCATGACTGTCACAATGCCCCATGACCCTCAGTCTGATTATAAATTATAATGTGGAACTGAAAATGCAAGACCCTAGGGAAGGAAAAAACCCTGACTTCTGCAGCTTTTACTCTTTCCCATTCCAGCTTTTTTTCTCCCAGGGTGTAACTGTGGCTCTGAGTGCATGGCAAGCCCAGAACCCTGATGTGTGTTTATTTAGAGACACTTCTAACATGTTTGTGTTGGGTGTTTCTAGAGCTACAGACCAAAACAGGCAAGCTAACAGCAAACCAACTGCAAGAGCGAATTCCCAGAGGAGAAAGACAAGAAGAGTTAGTTCCCGAATGCATCTTAGTCAGGAGAAAAGCTGGAGCAGTTTTAATTGTTCATCAATCAATTAACGGCACTCTCAAATGTCTAATTAAGCAGACAACTGGAATTAAGCAAAGGGCATCTCTGAAATGCCAGCCCTCTTAACGAAGGCACTTCTGACGTTCAAGTGAGTACTTGATTAAGGTGTGCTTGTGTGAAGAGATGTGCAGAAAAAATCCCCAACCAAATGATTAGTATGTGTCCCCAGTAAGGCTATGAAAAATCAATCCTTTGGTAATGCAACTTAACCTTCACATCCAAGCAAGCACTTGAGCTAGGCAGCAAAGTGCAAAACAAATTAGCCTCATTTAGCGTGCAGGACTGCAGCACCAATGCTGAGATGCCTTCAGTGGGCATGCTGGGCTCAGTCAGGAGAAAGGTAATGGGGATGAGGTTCATTCCCACAGTGAGATGGAGACCTTGAGGATGCCAGGGACAACACATCAAACTGGATGTCTGAGCCAGGCACTCCCCATAGCTCCTGAGGGTTTGCTCTACTTCCACGGGCAAAGCCAGGGCAGGCAGCGACCTCTGCAAACAGGGCAGCAACTTCAGACTCCTGCCATCAGTTGTCAGGATGCATCAGCCCAGCAGAAGCTTGGGGGAGGATGTACATCCCTTGGCAGCTGAAATGCAGCTGCTGGCATGCCAGGAAAGACTCATCCTGGGGTAGGGGAAGGAACAAGACAGTTATCTTGATGGAAGGAGGATGACACTGAAATGCTTGTGCTCACTGGAAACGGCTGGCTGCTCAGCTCCCTGGGATTCATTGCAGACAGGGAAGGGAATATGAAGATGCTACCACCATTGACTACCCACACATCATAGACATCATGGACCCTGAGCAAAACCATGCAATAAAAGTTGAACAGCAGCAGGAGATTTAGCATGTATCAAGGAGATTCAAAGCTGCTCCTGTTTTTCTTTAGTGCTTACAGGGATCAAGAAGTATCCACAGAAGCTCCACAATGGATTGCCCACTGCGTGACACAGCATACACTGTGGGTCTGTGCCCTGGCTGTTTAAAGTGATCTTGTCCACAAGTTGTGTCCAAATACTTAAAACAAAAATAATCACAGAGAGAAGGAAAAAAGATTCCACAATTTCCCTGGAAATCCTTTACCAAAGGGTGAGGCTGATCCTGTTCACTAAAGTTATCCAGATAGCAGCCTGACCAAGGGAAAAAAACCAAACCCAAACCAATGTTGTCCTTTGGAAAGAGGCTGAAAAGTAACAGAGCTCCATCAGCTTCATCTGGCACATTGACCTCCACTGCATCAGGGTGAGAAGGGCCCTAAAAATAACCCAGTGAAAACTGATAGAGCTATCCTAAAAATCTCTCTCCTGGGCTTAGTCCTGAAGTGTGATACTCTGAGACTGACTTTGGCCTTAAGCCGAGCTTACTGGTACATACCAGTCCAGGGAGATCAGTTTTCTTTCATCTTTATCAGCTTTTTTCCACCCTGGCAGATACTCTGTCTCCTTGTCTACTTCTCCAGTTGCTCCAACATCACAATTTACCAATCAAAACTGTGTGTATTCTCTTTCCAAACATGTAAGCTGATAAAATAACAACTGCTAGGTTGGCTTTACTTTGCAGCAAGGGAGCTGTGACACTGAGATTTATATTCCTAAACAGATTCTGTCTCTTAAAAAACACTCAGCAACAGAAGAAAGAACAAAAAAAAGGAAACCCAGGAACCTCCTCCCTTCCCACCAGGTGCTCTTGCAATCAGCATCTAAGGGAAGAACAAATGCTACAAGCCTACAACAGTAGAAACTGTTTGAATGCAATAGATTTCTCACACACATAATCAAGGTAGAAAGGCCTGAAGTATGACACCTTTCTTGTTTTCCTTAAATATTGTCTGAAAATACCAGCAATTATTTATGCTGTTGCTTCTGGAAATAAATATTCTCACAAGTTAAAACAAGCAAACCAACCAATCATGACAGCAGCTCCAGCACTTCCTTGGAGCTCAGCTTCAGCAAAGTAATATTGGCATGTTGTAATATTGATAAATTCTTTTCATATATTTTTAAAAAATTCTGCATTTCAAGCTCTATCTAAAGGGGAGTAGATGGCACAAAATCCTGCCTGAATAAGAAGAAATCAAGCAAGCTCTTCCACAGAGGAAATTACTATCAAAATTGATGCTTCCTGCCATGTTAAAATTCCAATAAGCATTTATCTCAGCAAATCCTCAGCAGCCTCTGACATTTCTATTATTGGGGCTGACTGGGTTCATCCTGCCCTTATGAGAATAAATAGAGGAACATAACAGGGGACAGGAGCTGCTGCAATAATATGCACATCAGTCATCCACTTAAAGCCCCTCTCTGGCAAGTGAGAAAGTTGGCTTTTCCCACATATGATGCCAAAGGAAACAGGGAGGAGAGGGCAGGTTCAGCAGCTGGATCTCCATTGGTATCTAGTGAGGTTATGGTGGTGGTGCCTCATTGTCCATGAGCCAAGCAGAGCAGCGTGGCTGCTGTTCAGGCCTCTGGGGGCCATGGTTAAGGAAGGTGGCCAGGAGAAAGAGCTAGCCTGCTCCTGACAGGGGTCACCACCCCTTGCCCAGCCCATCTCCAGGTGATCCAGCAGGCAAGGAAGCCTCTGGCACAAACCTGGCCAGGAATGGCTCAAATGACGAAAGCTAGGACAGATCATACCCACACCAGACATCAGCCAGAGCTCAACTCTGCCTGGTATTGCTCAGGATTGCTTCAGGTTACAGGAGAGGCTGGCTGAGAGTCGACAAGAAGGCAATGGTGCTAAGAGGGAAGGCAAAACCCAGAAGTGCAAAACAAAGCAAGCCAGCACAGGCAGGTGTTCCAAGAGAAAGAAGGTCCCTAAGTGAAGTTCATGGTAGGCAAACTGCTCTAGGAGAGCAATTCAGGGATATGAGCTTATCTAGGGGCTGTCCTTGTCATTACAAGAAGGCAAATTACTGCCACGCTGAGCCAAGTGCCACCATGAAGGCTAATTCCCCAGAGCCACATTAGCCACCTGCCAGGAGCAGCAGGAGGGAGCCCTGCAGCTCTCCCTCACTTCTCCCTGCACACAGCTCCAGCTCACACAAGGGTTAGCTTCCTGCCACTGTTAACAGCTACGGCACAATATGCTGCCTGTCACTGCTAAATGAGAGGCACCAGTGCCAAAACCTGAGTGCCTTTTCCTGGCTGAAAACCAAATTCTTTATTTAAATGTTACTTCCATGACTCCTTCCTTGCAGATCTACAGCCAATCTTAATTCTTCTGGGGAAACCATGAGAAGCTGTCTCACAGCCTTTCATCACATATTTGCTCTTTCAGAAACAGATATCCTTATTTTTCTAACCTTCCTTTTGTTTGCTTGTTTGTTCTCAACTAAAACTCATTCAGTTCACAAAATTAGTGGTCAATTTGTCCCTAAAAGTTCACAGCAGTATGCCAGCCAATTCAGAGGAAGAGAACTTGTGGCTCTCACTTATTCAGATTTAGAAAGCCAAGAGAAAAAACAAGGAGTACTGTAACTTCTTGGCCATCTGGAAATTAGTTTCTAAAGTAATTTCAAAGGTAGAGACTCTCCAAGTAAGTGGCTCTGCATTACTGCAGTAATACAGACCCTCATTCCTCACCCACAGTCTGTTTGTTCATTCTCACCCTTTTAATAGGAGCAAGTTCCACAAACCCCTCATGTAAGAGCACACTAGAGTGCAGAGATCAGTCTCTCTTCCACATATATAATCCCAAAAGTCAGAGACCTCTTAGGGAGCCTAGTAACCAGAAGGGCTAATAACAAATTGCCTCTTTTCTACTTATACCTGGTTGGGTAACAAAATCCCTGGAAGTGTTCCAAAAATGCATAGAAATGGTGGTTGGGGATATGGTGAGCATGGTAGTGTTAGGTGGACAGTTGGACTCAATCTCAGAGGTCTTTTCCAACCATCATGATTCTATGATTTCCTTCTCAAAGGTACCTCCATGGGTGGGAAACTCAACAGCTTTGCTTTGCTTTGCCAGCAGGCACTGCCTGCACAGGGAAGCAGCAGCTCTCTCCCCTTGCTGCTGCTGCTCCTCTGCAGAGTAGTCAGGATGAAACCCTTGCTGCTGACTGACCACCTTCAGGCAGCAATATCCAACATGGCTGAGCAGGGAGAGCAAAGCTTCTTAGCCTCTGTATACATAACAGCCTGACAACACTTCAGAGTTTCAGAGCAACAGAATCCCATTAAGATAACACACATGTGATACTTGTGTCAGGAGATAAAATACCAGAGCCTGTGGTAAGTTGGGGTCAGCATGTACCCTGTCAGTGCCTGCATGTGTCCACGTGTCAGGCATGCTCCTGCATTAACTGTGTGCCCAAGCTGCCACTGAGCAGCAGGCAGGTGTTGCAAATAGGCCAAGTGGATCAGCAGAAAAGGGCTTCTGCAGACATGTTAAGTCCCAGAGGACTAGGGCTTTGAATAACCTGGTGTAGTGCAAGGTGTCCCTCATGACAAGGGGGTTGGAACTAGATGATCTTCAAGGTCCCTTCCAACCCAAACCATTCTATAACTCCATGGCTACAAGGGTGGCAAAAGCCTCTGGCATTGCACCACTATACTCAAGACTCCTCTCAGCCCTTTCAGCCCCAGGATTCCTTGACCAGACCTGAATCCATACTAAAAGCAACAGTCTTTTTCTTCCCTTTTTTCTCTTTCCCTTCTCCCACACAATACAATTAAGCATCATGTTATTTTTGGGTCTTGTTCATCAAGATATTAGTAAGAAGATCAAGCACATTCAAGTTCACTGACATGCCAGGAAGGAAGATGCAATCAGCATCATGGCAATTGCTACTAGAGGAGAGTAGGCTCAAGGGGCATCTCCTGAATGTCCACAAACACCTGAGAGGGAGGGTGCAGAGAAGATGGAGCCAAGCTGTTTCCAGTGGTGCTCAGGGACATGGGACAATGAGAGCACAAACTGGAACACAGGAACTTTCATCTTTCCTGGGAGGGTGACAGTGCACTGGAACACGCTTCCCAGAGAGGTTGTGGAGTCTCCTTCTCTGCAGATACTCAAAAGTCACCTCTATGTGGTCCTGGACAGCCTGGTCTAGGTGATCCCAGCTTGATCAGTGGGATTGGACGAGATAACCTTCCAACTCCAACAATTCTGTGATCCTGTGAAATTTTCAATACATGCCAGAGGCTCAAGAGCAGCCTGGCAAAGGCAATGCTTTTGGGGTGAGCACTGATGGCTCACTTACACAGCAAGGAAATCCAGCTCTCAGTGTAAGGCTACAAGGGGAGAAGCACAGAAATAGCTCTGCAGACCAAAGTTAGCTTTGGTCTCATGTAAGCCTATGACTACTTCATTTTTTCTGAATTAGAAAGCCAAGCACATCTTTTCACTAGTAATTGTAAGGAGGTAATAGTAAGGGGGAGGAAAGTTAAAGGAGTAACTTTTAAGGTCTTTGTACTCTTAATAAACTAAGGGCATGGTTAGGAAACAGCTCCAGTAAGCTCAGAGAGCTGCTCTCTCTGGAAAGGCACATTCAGCAGCAGAACAGGACTTCCAGATGTACTGGCAGCTGGGCAAGTGTCCAGCAATGGGGATCAGTATCCAGGAGTGATGAGCAGAGCTGTCACCAGGGAGAGCACCTTAATCTGCTGTCCCTCTACTTTGCTCCCAGTTTTGTAAGCCAGGTACAAAGCTTTTACGTTGCTGCAGAGCTTTTTGACAAGGTTTATTTTTAACTTCTGGCAGTAGGAGTAAACTTGGGATAACCTGGCAGCCACTGCACTCTGTTCCTCAAAAAGCAGAAGATCTGCCTGTAATAGGATGCAGATATCTTCTCTTGCTTACCCCTGCTCTGGGAGTAGGGATGGCTCATTTTTCCCACCAAGCTGAAGCAGTATGGAAAACTTACACAGAACACTTTCAACCTTTGGTGTGGAGGACAAGTGCTCAGATGTCTGCTCTGCAACATTTTATCCAGAATTGGTATTTTTCTCCTATCACAAAATATTAGCAAAAGTGAAAAGTGTGTTCTTCTAACACTCTGGGCTTTACTTCTGCATAGCCTCTGAGATCCAAAACCTACAGTCTTCCCATATCTGTTTGAAGATGGTAGCAGAACTCAGCAAGTCTGTACCTTTCTATTTTTACATTCATTTTTCTTCCCCACTCATACCACAAAGCAATCTCTAATGCATAATCACACCCATGTCAGGTTCCCAACCTTAAGAGAAGCACTTGGCACTCTAATCTTCAAGCAGATTACACATTTCCTGTTAGGGCTTGAAATCTAACCCCATGCATGTGTGTGGGTGCCTGTATGTTTCTTAAGATTTGCTTAAAAAAAACATAAAAGGGGGAAGGATGAACAAAGAGGTGAGACTTCTCTATCAGGGCTCTGGAATTAGTTTCACTGATGATGGAAAAATGAAGTGGAAGTGGCTGCTCTTCCTCCAATCTGCCTGTGTGGCATCAGGGATGCTTTGTGTACAAAGTCCTACTGCACTCACTCTCTCTGCTCCCAATTCCTCACTGCACTAAGTGCTGGAAACACCAAGTCCAAACTCCTCAGGAGACTCTGCAGCACTGTAATTACACAGAGCAGGACCATTTATGATATGAATGGCTGGAAAATAAGGCTGGCTACCCAAGATGGAAAAGTTAGCCATAGAGGAATTTACAGAAGGAAGGAAAGTCAAAACAACAGATATTTGACTGTGAAATACTCCACCACTAAGAGATTGATAAGACAAATTTAGCTTCAGCAGCCTCTCTCCTGGAATGGGCTGGCATTCATGAGCCTGCTGCAGAGCCACTCACATCCAGCCAAAGGGGAACATAAAACATGATCTCCCCTAGCAGGGGTGGGGTGCAGGAAGGATCACTAGATGAGAGTTTGACTCAAGTTCCTGAAGGCTGGCAGAAGCCTTACTAGAGAAGAGTAGCAGAGAGATGAATGATATCAGGAATAAGGGGTTTGAATAGTGAAATCTGACATGTTAGGTATTGCTTTTAAAATTATCTTTCCCTTAAGTCTTTACTGGCAGCATATTAGCAGCAAAGTTACCAAGGCTTAGGACACACAAACTGTGAGCAATGACAAATCACAACTCTGTGCACTGCTTGGCTTTAACTCTGATCCAAAGGGTCTGCTGCTGATGCCCTGAAGCCTCTGAGTTTCCAGGCTCTGCCATTTCCTGACTTTCCATTGAAAGCTACCAATAACACTGTCAGCTGGCTACTTCTGTGATGTGGATGGCTGGCTGCTAGAAACTCGAGCAGGGTCAATAAATCAAGAGCACATACTGGATGCAGATGAACAGCCAAAATGCTGCAGAACTTTTGGTCACCAGCAGTCTGGTTCTGATTCAAACCAGAGGCTTCATGTAGTTCTTAACACAAGGAGCACTTTTATAATCAAGCAATGGAATGAACAACTTCTTTTATGTCAGACCAGAATGGGAGAGACTTTAGCTAGGGTAAAGCTAGAGACTTTAGCTAGGGTACATTAGCTTACATTGGTATTTTGAGCATATATATATATTTATATATATATTTATACATATATATTTTCATACACCCACAGAAAAGAGCAGGATAAACATCTCCCTCCCCTTTTGATGCATTTTGCCAAGAACTAAGTACAGTTCCTGGAGTTTCAGCTATGCTGTGGGCTTGCCACTCCTTAGAATGACAGCAGGATTGTGCTGACAGCTGAAGAATATTCCCTCTCCCAGGGATGGAGCAGGGAGCTATCAAGGCAGGATGGCTTTGACTAAAGCTGTGCCTGCCAGTGAGTCTGATGAGAAAAACATGGTGGTACCTATAAGCTAGCAGTTATGGGATGTAGCACTCCCTCACACACTCATTTTCAGAACTCTTACAATCAAAGAGTGCTCTTAGCAGTTTGCTTTGCTCTATATAAACAGGGGACAGAGGCCAGCAAAGTGTTTTGCAGTTAATCATACAGCACATACAAAATAGCTGTCAGTGAGCTGCCCTCTCTACTATTTATTAAAGGAGGAAAGGCAGCAAGAGTGGTAGCATGTATCTTCAACTAGCTCATCCCTGCTCAGTGAGGCATCTTGGGCCCATAATGCCACCTAATTGGAGCAGCCTCTTGTTAGGTTTCAAGCCCCAATGTCACAACCCACCAAACCAGAGCTGAAATAGTGATCAATAAAATGCAGGTGACAGTTTGGTGTGAGACCCCCATGAGCTGCTTTTTTACAGCACATCCCAGATGGAAACAGGGCTGGCTCACAAGAGAGGCAGGAACAGCTCAGAAGGAATAGCAGGTTTTAGAAAGAAGTAAAATAGGATAAAAACAACGAGCAGAAATGAATTTAGACTAAGCACCAAGGCTGAGATGTGTTGGAAAACACAATAGTGTCCCCAAAGTACTGCTAATAGACAGCTAGTTAGAACTGGGCTGAATAGTCTTGCTCCAGATCAATATGGCTGCAGATCTTATTATGTCTTTCCTGTCCCTGAAGCCTACAAAATATGTAATCACTGTGGCCATTTGCTCCCTGATCCCTTCATAAAGTCAGTCACCACGAAGGCAAATTAGTGCCAGACAAGGTGGGTTTTCCACTCCTCCTTCCAACTCCTCACTTGGAGATGACCCCAGTTCTCCCTGCCATTCCACAAACCCAGGAGAGTGTTTATAAGAGAAGAGCAGGGCTCACAGAAGTGCAAATCAATAGTTTGGAGGTGCTTTTCCTACCTAACACACACACACATATATATGGACACTCTGTACTTAGCATAAACAGCCAATTCTGATCCAAACCACTGGATCAGAAGTGAAACACCTTGGCATGAACAGCCAAATCTGATCCAAACCACTGGAGAAAGTAAACACCTCATACCAAGCAGACTGAAGAGAAGGGCACTTTGGGAGGAAATGGGATATAAAGCTCAAGAGGGCACTTTTAAACACTGACTCTTACCATCAACACACTGAGAACCCAGGAAGGAAATATCCAATATTCCCTGGAGATCTGCTGTCCTGCATGATTACAGAGCTAGTCAGGCAGAGGTGATAAGTGAGCTGGGTGCAGACATTATACCTCTCAGTCTGGGAGAGATTTATTCAGGCCCATCAGAAAGAAATGAGATAGGACTGTGTGACCTGACTTGCAATAAGCTTCAAAAAAAGAAAGTCATGACCAGGACAGGAAATGAATTTGGCAGGGTCCAGGACAATCACAACACATGATATTGGCCCTAAACTTCTTGTTCCTATTATGCAAAGAAACCATGTGAAAATAATAAGTGACCTTTAAGGACTAGGAACAGAGTTGAACTGGGGCAATTCTCAAAATAAAAAGCCTCAAATAATAGGGAATATTATTACCTCTGATCCCTGGCTCCACACCCACAGAAATCAAAACAAACCTTCATTCCAGAAAATTTTTATACAATAGCATTATTAGTTGGTTTGTTTTCAAACATTTACTTCCTAAGATAAGCCTCTGTCAAACTGAAAAGCAAGGGAGTGGGCAATCAGTCTGGAGATGTTTGAGGGTTGCTGTACACAATCAATTCCCTAACTATTGGACTAGGAGCCCCAACACCCTCTACATGGGGGGGAAAAAAACCCCAATAATTCTTACAGAGCATATGTGACTGAGACCTTTACATGCTGTTACATTAAAAAAAATTAAGAAAGTAATTTTCCAAAGACCTAGATACCACTTTTAAGCCAGCTTTGCTCACCTGACTAAGCTGGTGTTAGTCAAAGCTCCAATTCTTCCTTTACTTTTGGTTTTATTGTGTTTGAGCGACAGAGATTGACCTTTGGAAGGAAATGAAATCCTGCAGCCTGTAATACTGCATGCACACACATCAGTGCTAAATGTCCACTAGCTTGAGAAGAGCTAACTTTTGGACTTGATAGTTCAGATCTAATGTGAGAGGTTCTAATCCACATTCAAAGGTTCCAAGCCTGTATCTGCATACTAAATCATCTAGGCTGTGGGCAAATGCTGAGACCATTTTCAGTACTACACATAACTCAGCTGTATCTGATGCTTGGTGTTCAGCACTATCCCTCAACTTACCTCTTCCTAAAGCAGTTCCTTGACCCTGCAATGGAGAAACCCCATCCAGCCCGCATTAATGCAGTGGTTCAAGTATCAACAGCATGCCAACTCTGCACACTCAGGCTCCTAAAGTCTCTGTCCCACGTTTACTAAGGTATGTAAATAAAGGCAAATCCAATACCTGCAGACTCAACTCCAGTTGCTTAGTTTAACTGAGCTAAGGAAAATGACAGCTGTCTAATGGGTATTTCATCAAGTGTCTGTGTAAAGCTGCAGTCTGTAGCCAAACATGCTTCAGAAGTGATCTCCCCATCATCACTATGCTTTGGCTCACGAGGTTATGGCAGTCACACAGCCCAGGAAGGGGATTCCTTTTGGCTGCAACTAAACTGAGGCACGTGCACAGGAGCACACCAGAAATGCCTCTGCTGCTGGCAGGCATTCTGTCCACAGGTCAGAAATAGTCTGTGGCATTAGAACAGGCTGCCCAGGGGGAGGTGGTGGAATCACCATCCCTGGAAGAGCTCAGAAAACCTAGATATGGTGCCTGGGCACATGGTTCAGTGGTGGGCATGGTAGTGTTAGATGGATGACTGGACTTGATCTTAGAGGTCTTTTGCAACCATCATGATTCTGTGATTCTGAACCTCTCAAAAGGTGCACAACATGGACAGGTGGTTTGTGTGCTGCTCTGCTCTGACACGATGTCACTTGCTGAGGCAGCCTCAAGAGTCTCCCCCCATGGGCACTACCACCACCCAGTGCACACCAGCAGGAAACCTCATCTGCAGTACCTTATTATCTACATTATTTGTACAGCATCACACAGAGAGCACACGTGGAAGTGAGGTCTCTGCCCCTTCTGCTTTTCTCTCTGTAGATTTATACTTTGCTGCTCACATCCAATTCTTTCCTACTTTTGTCTTTTATCCACCTCTTTATTCCTTTTAATTCTGCTCTCATTTTCTCTTCCCCATTTCTTTTCTTTTCCCTTTCTCCTCTACCCTCCCTGAGTGCACAGACTCCCTTTCAGCTCTTGGTCTTTGCCTTTTCTCCCCACTGACTTGTATTCCTTTCTCTTTTCATTAAATCTCCTACACTATTTCAGTTGTTTATGAGAAAGGCTTTAAAGTGACTAATTGTTGTTAGGAAACCCCAGTTATGGGTCAGGTCCACAGTGCCAGGTGGTGTGCTAAGATGAAGCATTCAGCTCATTCCTCTACAAGGACTTTACGGCTTGAGCTTTGCACTTCACCTCTGCACCATTACTCCTGTTTGCAGTGTGCCCTCCAACAAAGCCACACAATGTAAGCAGGGGACTGAGGTTTCTTACCACAGCTGGGTGGAGTGTCTTTCAGTCAAGCAGATTATATGGCTGAAGGCAAACCAGAAACCTATGGATGTTGAGGTCAGGCTTCTCTTTCAACCATGTTAAATGCATGTTAAATAGGCATAATAGTCCAAAATTACTATAGGCACCCAAAGGCACTGGACTCAGAGGAAGGAGAAGCACATTACTACTGTCTCTTGAGAAAACAGGTGTTTGCTCTCAATACTTCTTTCAATTCTTTTAACTTTGCTGCAGCTGATAAGAGACTAAACATTTATTACCACAGTTGTATGAGAGTTTCCCTTCTTCTGCTTTACCAGAGAAAGGAGGAACAGGGCAAATAAGATAGAAAAACTAAAACCAAAAATATAAATCAAGCAATCTCTAAAAGCTAATATTGTGGGAAAGCTTAGCAAGCATAGTGACTAGAAGATTTATAAAGGTGTGTAAAAGAGCACACTGACCAAGACTGCTTGCAGTAGACTCA
Organism: Galbula dea; assembly: GCA_013399015.1. Lineage (NCBI taxonomy): Eukaryota > Metazoa > Chordata > Aves > Piciformes > Galbulidae > Galbula > Galbula dea. The sequence goes on along the minus strand of VWZX01001728.1, from coordinate 725,774 downwards.
CCAGAGACATTCTGAGAACAACTGATGCCTCCTTGAAGGAAACCAGGTATTAAAAAGAACCTTATTCCCCTGTATTTCTTATTATTTTCCAATAACCATAAAACACTCCTGTGGTAAAATAGTAACATGAACTTATGCTGACCTTTGATATCTGAACTTGGACCAAAAGAGAATAGGAAATGCCGAGTCCACAAGAGGCCAGAAGTGAATGGGTCTATTCATAACTGCATGCAGTGGGGAGGCTCACCAGTGGTGGCAGCTTCCTAAACCATTCACTAGTACTGCACCCAACACCCCACTCCTCCTGGGAGGAATGGCCAGTGTTTACTGGGCTGCAAAACACACCATCATTGTCACCTTCTTCAATACAGGCATCCACAATGCCTACAGATTGTGTTCTTTGTTTCCCAGGCTGCCCATTTGTGTTAAGGAGTCATAAGCCACATAATTCAAGGTGCAGAGACTTCAGTTTCAACACAGTGCTAATGTTGCCTTTGGTTGGGTAGCACATGGGAGCCAATATCACCCATGGTTAGTTCATTTAAAGGGCATTTGTGATGAGAGCCAAAGAAAAGCATTAACTTCAAAGGTGAAGCACATGAGGTAATTGTGATCCTGCATTCCACCCTCACTTGAAAAATAAAATAGTCACAGTGACATATGATATGTCTGCTAACCTTAGGCTTCTAAGCATCAAATGAATTCTTCCTCCTGCAGGTACCTCATCTGAACATGCAAGAGAAACTCTTCAAAAGATTCTCTGGAGAATAACTTGTCTCATTTAAACTGAAGGTAAGTGGATCTCAAGAGGAGAAGTCAGTCAAACACAGTATCACATCTGATCACACTCATATGTCCCAACAAGACCCTTTGCTACAAATGCATTTGAAGTTTAAAGGCTCCTGCCAACTTCCTAGGGGCTTAACACAAAAAAGGTAGCTAGGGGAGATGCCCCAAGAAAAAAATTAACTGCAGAGGGAAATGAAAAAAGATCTGAGTACAGACCACAGAATGTGAACTGTGCCAAAACATGCTCAGAAGTTTCCTTCATAACCTTGTAAAACACTGGAGAAAGTCAGAAGTGAGATGATTTCTCCTTTAAAGAGGGAAATTTATTCCATTGTAATTCCAAATGCAAGCCCTGTTAAATTTATAGACTTCACATTTTATTCAGTTGTAAAACTCCTGCCCTTAGTTGCCAGATCATGTCCGAGACCTTAGCCCAAGTCTGCAGCAGTGCAATACACTGTGCTGCTGGCAGGGATCTGCAGACAGACAGACACTGCAGATGATCAGCACTGAGACCTGCCTCCAGCTTACTCCACCACACAAGAAAAGGAAAGGATCAAACCTATCTTTCAGCCTCTCCTTTGACAACTTACCCCACAAAAAATGTTGGGTTTTTTTATTCTTCAGTAAATCCATTCTCACACAGTCCTACCAGTTGTGGTACTAGCAGAGGGGAAGAGGAATATGCAGCATGGCCTTAAGAGGCTGGTGGTCTCCCTCCTGTTTGCTGTCAGAGAAAAACTAGGGTAGGCTACAGCTCTGTAGCCAACTCAAGCTCATTTCAAACCAAAATTGGATTACCTGTGGGCAACCCTTCCCAAGGGAGCATCGTTTCAGAGCATGGTTTTACAAGATGAACTGATCTGGACATTCAGTTCAGTTCCCTCAAACTCAATTCTTTTCCCCTGAGCCTGTGGGAGTTCAGCACTACAGTCTGCACTCACATTCCAGGTCTATCCTCCTGAGCTGCTGAGCAACATCAGATGCCTTTAATGACAGTGCCAGAGACAGGGATGCTCAGCCCCTACACATTTACCTAACAGCATTATTGCACACTTAGCCAAAACTAGGAGAGCATTACATCCAATATAAAGGTGAGGTGAAAAAATATGCATGTTAAAAAGAAACTGAGATGATCATCACAACTGCTGCTCCTACAAGCCTAGAAAATGGGTTTTCTGTTGCTTACCTAAGTTCAAAGAATACTGTTCATCCCAATAGTAAGTGCAGCCACTTAAGGTAGGTAAACACTGCTCTTCCAATCGTGCTGCCAGCCAGCAACTCTTATCAAAGCTGCTCATTTAAGTCTGTCATGCTCAAGAAGACATGACACTCCATCTTTCTCCAGACTAATACTGCCATGTCTTTATATCCAACTTCCTAAGACATGTCTGTCTTTTATTTTATTAAATGCTGGAATTATTTTGCTGCTGGTTGAAGGTGACAGACTCTTAGGGTGGACAAACAAAGCTCATGTACCTCATTTGTGATCTGAGCAGTTCTTTGCAGATAATTCAGTTTTCCAGTCAATCTAATTATAGTCTGAAGTTATTGCAGCAAAGACTTTCAAGTACAAAGCACAGAAAATCGAGTAGGAGCAAAAGCCATTCATTAATCCCTGCTGGCATAGGTAGGAGTGGCTTCTGCCCTCAGGCTATTCTCCCCACCTTAGCAGTCAATCTTTATCTTACCTATTATGTGAATCAGATGGTAAATATTTTACTTTCTCTAAACTACAGTAACCCTTACAGTGATCACAGAGACAGTTTGTTTTATTAGATGAATTTCTTTCCTCCAATCTAAAGCATTCCTGAGTATGATCCTCAAACAGTCTTAACTGACACCATGGCAATGATTTACTGAGAAGATGGGAATAACAAAAGAAAGCCTGCTCATGAGAAGAATTTCTGTCTCCATAATACCTTTAATAAAAACAATAATCTATTCATCCTTCTTTACTTGTCATCATCTCTCCCTTATTTGAAGAAACTACATCTGCCACATCAATTGCTGCTAGAGTTTAATTTTTATAACTTCAAGTCACTAAGATCACAAGGTAATTTCAGCCCAGCAGACACAGAACCTCACCACTTCAGGGCATGATTTGTTACAAGGCAGGGGGGGAAAAAACCCAATCCAACACCAAAACCCTGCAGGTACAAATTCTACCTTTTCCTTTTGATTTTGCAGGGCAGACAGTTTGTCTTCTATGATGCAGCCTGCCCCTTGGGAGGGATGACATGAGCCTGTCCAGGCCAGCGAGGTGCCTGCGTGAGCAGCCCACTCAGGAAGGATGCTTGTCTGCCACACCTTTAACCTTGTCTCAGAGCAAATCCACAGCACTTTGAGGGTTTTCCATTCAACACTGCACCCAAAGGTTGCTCCAGAAAACAATTCACCCTTTCTGGTGCAGTTATTGTATGTGGCTATCTGCACTTTTGGGTCTGCAAAACAGCTTATAAATCATAGCAGGGGTGGTGGAGCATTAATAGGTCTCCCACAGTGCTGGTACACCAGGGGTTGTCTGAGGGCAAGAGCAGGAGGCTTGCAAGCCCTCATACCTCATTCTGGGCCACGCTCCTGGAGGCTGACCATGGGCAGCAAGGACATGGCTCCTTTCATCAGGCTGCATCTGTCCATTCAACAGAGGACCACAAAACCCCCTTTTCTCCCTCTCCCAAAGGAGAGCTCCTTTTTCTGACAAACCTGCACACTGAAGGCACACTGACAGCTCTGGAGGAAAGCACAGGGAATGAAGGATTGCATATGGCACTCAATAGGTGAGACAGAACTAGGCAGTGCCTCAGTTGAGCTGTGCTCCTGGTGCCTCACCAGTGCCAGAGACAGGCCATGAGGATCCCAGCTCTCCCACAGGGCTGGGTCGGGGCCAGCGAGGGGACTCCAGCCCCCCTCTGCCACCCACAACCACAACAGCAGTGAAAAGGCATGTGCTGTGTTCCAGATTAAGGCTGTGGCAACCCTTTATGAATGGTCAAAACCAAAAGTAAGCTTGTGGGGTTGTAGCATGATGTTCTGAGCAAAGCCATGACATCAACACCTTAAGTCACAACTTACTACTCTCTTGAAACATTGGAGGTCAGCAGCCATTATGAATATGCTGCTCTGGTGCAGGCTTTGAGCTGCATGTGCCAGTGGGACCACCACTACTTTCACCATCTGCTCTCATTTCTAAAGACAGCAGTCTTTAGGGGATAGCTGGGATTACTAAATGAGCCAGTGGCTGCCAGTTTGCCAACAGACTCATCAGGGACTAACACTCGTTGCAATTCAAGTCCTTTCAACAGCCTGCCTGGTCCTCACAGTTAATGGTATTACAAGAGAGCCAGTCCCAGGGAGTCCCCTGTGCTCAGAGGCAGTTGGACAAAGACCCTGGCACAGCTAGGGCTGAGATAGGTTTTTGTCTGCTGTGTGTCCCAGGACTGCTCCACCTCTGTCCTGCTGGTCATCTTCTGCTTGCCCATGTTCTACGCCTGCTCCCAACCCTCTCCCACAACCTCTTGCCCTTTCCACAGGGCCCACAGAGAGCAAGTTCTGGGGCAAACTGGTTGTTGGGAGCAGAGCTTGCCCTGGACTGCTGGCTCCAGGGGTGGTGGCAGGAAGGAAGCCAGGCTGCAGGGAAAGATGGCAGGTGAGACAGGTGGGCAGCACTCAAATATTTACTCTGGCCTGCAGCCTGCTCCCTTTCATTGACAGAGGTTGTCCTTCTTCCTAAAGTTTGACCTGCTCTGCAGGGGAGCATACACCCTTCAGCAACAAGCAGTGGTTTAAAACCCACTGCTGCCACAGTAGTGTCCCAGGGGTGCCAGATGTCATCAGGGGTGGGAGGTCACCTGAGGCAAAACACTTGGAAAAGGCCACCACTACATCTCTATTCCACACTGATCATCCTTACTCCTCCTTTTCCAGCTTCCAGGCTCTTTTAGCAGCTCCCCAGCACTGCACTACCAACTGCCCAAAGCTTTTCCACCCCCTGCTCAGCTTTCCTATCAGCAACAACCATGTCCTCAGCCATCTGTGCACTGCAGACACTGCCAAATCCTGCTCAGAGCCAGAGGAACTCTTTAGCTGAAGACAGAAGCGTCTGCTGCTCTTGACCAAAGTGCTTCTTTCTAAAGTGTTGGAATTGAGTGGAAAACAGGCAGAGAAACCTGATAGGGCTTTTGTTAGCCAGAGAGCAGAGGTCTGTGCTAATGCTGTACCAGGTGGTTTGTTTAAGGTCTGCATGTTTATTTATCACCCTGTGCTAGCAGGGCAGAACCTTTCCTTTGTGTTGTACTCCAGCACCAGCCAGGCAGAGATCACTTCTGGGAGCTGCAGAGAGTAGGAGACTGACATCTGCTATCCGAAAGGGAAGGGATTCCCCCAACCCCCAAACAAAGTCAGCTAGGAAAGAGGATGGATGCTGATACTGCCTTCAGCACTGGAGCTGCAATCTGCTCTGTGTGGGCAGATCCCACTTCAGCAGTGTTCACAGCAAGAAATGAAAGGAATTCTGAATGACTGGAAGAGTGTCACATCTGGGCACAGAAGCTGAAAGTCCAACTCAATTCTTGCTTATTTCATATGCCAGATGAAGATTTGTATTTAAAGGTGTGTCAGAGAGTTTTGAAAGACAGAACTCATTAGATCTACTTAGCTCCTGAATCCAAGTTTTTTTCAGAAACCTCTCTCTCCTACCACCCATTATTCCTATCTAGCTGTGTCTCATTATTTGTCCAGCAGCATGTAACACTGCTTTTGCTTTTTAAAGTTAGCTGCACTTAACTGCAGTGATTTGCCCTGTCTCTGACTAGGTCTTGCAGAGAAATCAAGCAGGAATCCCAGAGATGTGTACAAACAGCATGGAGCATCTGCCTGCCACCCCTCTAGATGGGTTTCCTATTAAGGCAGGATGGTAGCCATGTGCCTACATAGTTCAATGGCCACACAACTACAGAGTTTGATGGCTACAGTAATATGCTGCTGCTTAGAGGGATGGTGTGCCCATCATGCTGCCTTTTCACCTCTGACGTGCTACAACACATGCTGCACTCCAGAACCACCTCTGCTACAGGAGACAAAGGGCACCTGAACCCAAATCTGATTCCATCAGATTAAATCCTGTCCTCCTACTTAGTTCTGGTCATTCCTCAGTTGTCTGTCTGGAAGGAGAATGAGTTGAGTGGAGACCACCAAGATGTGTCTTTACACACACAGGTATTTCAGAAAGGCTGATCCCAAGAAATAAAAAAACCCTCAAACCACAAAGCTCTCCCTAGAAAACCCTGAAGACAACTAGAGCACCCCAACTGCAAGATTAAAGAAATTACTATAAAACCCCCAAATGACCCAAACATTATATGGTTTGTACATACCTTCTGTACTGTATGTGCCTTCCAGAGCTCAATCACAGAACCACAGAATGTCAGGGGTTGGAAGGGACTTCCAAAGATCATCTAGTCCAACCCCCCTCTGCCAGAGCAGGATTCCCTAGACTAGGTCACAACAAAGCTTCCCTGCTTTGGGTTGTATCTTTTATCTCTTCCTCTTTATCATGAAGAGGTTGTTCTCTATTGTTTGAGGCTGTGTTGTTGGTTTGCTTTAATTGGAGTCAAACTTCTCACAAAGCCCCACTCTTGGCAACCAAATGTTCCCTATCATCAGGCCTGTGATGAAGCCTCATGAATTATCAGTGCTGGGCTCTACATACAGCAGCAGAACACAAAAATTTCCCATTCACATCCCAGCCACAGCATGGCTGTGACAAGGTTATCAGTCACACAGTTAAGCACATGTATAAAGCTGGACTGCTCTTCATGCCTTGTGCTCTGCCAGCCTCCAGGTACATGGATATTGCCACTTGATGTAAACCCCACCAACTTTTCATGACTGCTCTTGACTTTATTGAGGAAGAGCCCCCTTAACAAGACACTGCAACATAAGTTTTGCCACATTAGGAAATAGCATTTCATGGCCTCTCCAAAATAAAGTACATTCCAATTAAACCTGAGGTGATATCAAAAGATACCAGAAATCTGAACCAAAAGGGAGGGAATCAATTAATCATTAAACTTAAAGTACATGCTCTTGATCATATTCTTTGAAAGAATAAAGAGACAACCTCCTTTGGCATATCAGTAGACAAATTGCTAAACTGAACTGATTTCCACCTTCCACACTGCAAAGCCAAGCTACTCTCTAATAGAAGATACCTGGTTATCTTGGCCTTTAAAACACACTGACTGGGAGGAAAGCAATCCAGGCAACACCAACTGATTTCATGAGAAATGCATAGTTTCTGTAGCACTCCAGCACATGCACAGCTAACAGCACCGCTGGGACCACGGGAAACTGGTACCAGAGCTCCCCAAGGAGTTGCTGCACATTCCTCTCAAGTCTGTGACAGTTTTATGTTGGTGCTGGTCTCCCAGGTATGCAGACTCCTAATCAATCACTCTCCTCCCTCCTGCACTTGTATTCTCATGGCAAGTGTTCCCAAATGCATTTCTATGCTGTGCAGAGAGGAACTTTTGTCTTAAATGTGAAGGTAAGTCCTTCCTCAGCAGAAGGTAAGTCCTACCTTAATTATAAACCTTCCTCTACTTAGTGTTGCCTGTGCTTCATTTCTATAAAGTGAGCAAAGATCTTTTCTCCACCCCACAGCTCTGTTCTCAGATAAATTCTGTGTCAGTTAAGTAATGGGCTCAGAGAAGCACTCCAGCAGGTATATACCTAGTGGCCATCCACCAAGAGATGCTGCAAATCCACACTCCTCTATGTGACTAAGCATCAGCTGTCATCTTCAGGGCCTTTACATCATGACCTTGATCTAGTTCATAAACAAAAGGGAAAGTCATTGTGGCTGACTGAACTCCAGCATCTTCTTGATGCTGCTCCTAGAGCACTCTGTGAGTAAGCATCAAACACACACTGGATCTAAGCTGTCCCCAGAGAAACTCTGCAGTCTGTTTACATAGCTACACAGCCTAGAGAAAACATTCATGGCTTTGCATCATAGCCATGGCATAAATTGCCTTCCTATCACAGAATGTCAGGTCAGGAAGGGACCTAGAAAGATCATCTAGTCCAACCTCCCTGCCAGAGCAGGATTCCCTAGAGTAGGTCACACACAGGAACATGTTTGAATATCTCCAGAGATGGATATCACTGCTCTGCATCTGGCCAACATTGTTAGTGATGTCCTTCCCTACCACCAGCTTCTTCTCAAATCCTCTTTTTTCTTCAGTGACACAAGGCAAACCCTTGAGTGAGAGCCTTGCCTAAAGGCCTCCACACATTCCTCCCCTACACCCTGCACACCATGCTGCTCTCCCTGGAGACCTCTCCATCCCCACAGCCCTCCCTAAGCTGCCTGCTCTGCCCACAGCTGGCAGGAACCAGCCCAGTCATGAGGGCAGACTGAAGGACAAGCTGGGGAAAACCACCATGTAGTCCCTCAGTGAGTGACAGCTGCACAAATGACTCCAGGGGTACTTTGAGAGGAAAAAGTGGCAGTGACATGACTCTGTTAGAGAGGATTACACTCAACTGGTGCAAGAACAACCACAGAGAGCTAACTGCTCTGTGTTCTTCATTAAGTTAACAAGTTGCAAGCTACTATAATGCATTAGCAAACAACAGAGGTGTAGTGACCTACACCACCTCAAGATCTCTCCTTCACCACAAGTATCTGGTTACAAGTGTGCTTAAACACAATGTTGACACCTGCACAGCTCCCTCTAATCTTCTATTTCAAGCTGAGTATCAGTGAGGCAGCAAATTTTATCAGGAAAAGATTATTCTTATCAGGGAACTTACCAATGTTTATCAATATCTAAAGGGCAGAGGTCAAGAGACTTATTCCAGTGGTGCTCAGTGACAGGACAAGGGGCAATGGGGACAGATTGGAACACAGGAGGTTCCATCTGAACATGAGGAAAAACTTCTTCACTTTGAGGGTGCCAGAGCCCTGACCCAGGCTGCCCAGAGAGGTTGTAGAGTCTCCTTTTCTGGAGAGATTCAAAAAGAGCCTGGGTGTGATCCTGGGCAACCTGCTCTGGGTAATCCTGCTTTAGAAGGGGAAGTTGGACTAGATGATCTCCAGAGGTCCCTTCTAATCCCTGTCATTTTGTGATCTTCTTTTGATATCATTTATCCTGATACTATAATGTAAGCAGTTGTGACTTCAAACTCTGCCATCTTTACTACAAAAGCCTGAGGGAAAGCCTTGTTCACTGAGCTGGGCAGAGTCTATGTGTATTTCTGTTTGTAAAAGCTCCAACAACACTGAAAGCTGTTGGCTTATTGTAAATAAGACAACATAAGCATACAGCTGGACTGAGGGACATGCAGAGGACCACAACATTGCTTCTCTTCCTAAGTATTTCCATGCAGCCAGCTGCAGTCTGTGTTACAGCACCACTTACACAACAAGGAATGCAGAATCCCACTAAATTTGATGACTAGGACAGGCAGCCTCACAAGTCCTTCACAGATAAAAATTCATAGCTGGTTTCATCTCAATGAACTGTAACAAGCCCTTAGAATAATATCCAGTTTTACATCTCATGAATGTTGCATAATGAAAGCATGGCAGCAAATGGGCTGTGGGGTTGCAGAAAGTTTGGGCACTGAATTTGAGAGATGTCAAGCACCCCCTGCCTCTTCCTGATGGTAAGAGGACTTGTGGGCATTTAGCATGCCTCAGGGTTAACCCTTATGAATAACAACTGAATGCAAAGTTTGACATTGTTGAGGCAACTGGTCAAATTTTGCCAGCTTAAATGGCCACATCTGTAGCTCATTAAAATTGAGAAATTAAAAAGCAAAAAAAAAAAAAAGCTTAACAAGCAAAATATATCCCAACCAGTTTCATCCCCATGGACCAGAGAAGAAATTAAGTGAGACATATGCTAGTCATATTGCTTAACACATGGTTGGAAGGTACTCAGAAACCACAGCGACAGCAACATCAAAACCTGAACAGAGCAAACGAGACATCTGAACATCTCCAGGGAGCACTACAGCACAGCCTATGCCCAATGTCAAAATAAATACCTCAACTGACTACATGGATCAGGAATTCAACAAAAGATCAATTCTGCTTTCATGCAATAAAGCTAGGAAACCCTTTCCTTTTGCACCCAGTGCCTTAGGTATCAATATATTTGTATAACATACTGATTTATTCCTACATGTTGTCCTCCTAAATGCCAGGGTTTGACCTCTTGATCACTTGAGCTCCTTCAGGATTTCTGAAAGCCATAACCAACAGTTACAGTCAGAGGCTGCCACTCAGGATCTCCACACTAATGTCATAAGATCATAGGATTCTCAGAGTTGGAAGGGACCTCAAAGATCATCTAGTTCCAACTCCCCTGCCTGGCAGGGACACCATCCACTAGATCAGGTTACCCAGGGCCCCAGTCAGCTCTCAGTGTTTCACTACAAGAATTTCCCATTCTTAGAGACCATGAAGTGTATTGACAGCTACTGCTTTAGTACCTATGGGCACCAGCAAGAAGTGCAGAAGCAGCTGGGTCAAAAGGAGACAAGCAACCAGCAGTCACTGCTCAGTTTAGCTGTCTGAGAAGACTCCTGATAGAATTTGTAAATGAAGAAAACAAGCAGACTTGCCAATTTGGCTTTATGGGAACCTTGAACCAAACCTCACTCCCTGGGACCTCACTTGCTGGGACTTGCCACTCTTTGATGTTCACAAAGACAAAAGATGGAAGGTAATGACTGTTCTCGCTGCAAGGAATCTTCACAAGATGTGATGTCAGCCCAGCTTGGCTATGAAAGTCCAACAGGAGGGACCTCAAAGGCAGGGAGATGGAAGGATGACATTACTGACAGGGGATATTGCTAAACAAAAAGAAAACCAAAATACTTCAGCAAAGACATCACAGAAGCTTGTATGAAAGCCAGGGAGAAGTGCATAAAGAAAAGCCATAGCATTGCTCATAGGCATTTAATTACTGAATGACTGATTAAGCATCCATGCAACACACCACCAAAGCCATCATTTTGAAAGCAGCTCAGTCCACATCACTGTGCAGAAAACAGTCAAATGCACAGGCCAGATGGCAAATCAAAGTCCCAGCCTGGTGAGCAGCACTGAGGTTAAGCAATGTCCAACAGAAATAACATTCTTATAAAGGGAACAAGACAGGGGAAAGAAAAAAAAAGAGAACAAAAATACCAAGAAACATCAACCATTTCCTCTTTGCAAAACATGAATTGCAAAACACTTTAAAGAGTTCTGACTGCTTAAAAGGGGAAAAAACACAGTATATAAAAATCATAACATTGGCACTAAGTGAAACATAACTAAATGCAGGAATACACCACAGGGAGAGGTATCATTATCAGACTGATGGAAAACGACAACCTCAGGGTCACAGGTCTTCCTTAAAGTCTAAAACTGAAGCTATAAATTAAGCTAAGTACAGATTAAGAACACTACTTATTCTGATCTAGTTTAAGAGAACAAGGCTTGTGGAAGAGGAGGGGGAGTAAGGAGACCCACAATTACTGCCCATGTATATATGGGACAAATGAGGAAACTGGGGAGTGTGTGGGGAAAATCCTATAGTGACATAAACCTCACCATCTTTACTGCAAGTAAAAAAGTCAGAGATTTCATAGTAAGTGAGTATTTCCATCCTCTGCAAGTGACTTCAGAGTTCTGCAGTTGTTTGCTTGCATCCACACTACTCTCACAAAAGCCTCTGATAGCACAAATAAAATATACTGCAGTACAGGACATGGCTGAATGGAGAGATTTTGATGGTTCTACTTAAATCAGGAGGGTTTTGGCAGTGATTGTCATATATGTTTCTGAAATTTTGACTTTCCAATTTGGCATGGCATGCTAATCCTCAAACCTCTGCTGGTCTGCAGAACAATTGCTTACAGTACTAACTGTGGTAACAATGAGGGCACTGATCCACATGTAGGAGGAACTCCCACTTTACATCCAAGGAAAGGGCTAAGAGCTACACTGTCTTAACTTATCAGTTAAGTTTAACAGGAGGTATTGCCTCCCCTGCCAACCTAGCCCTGCTTATGGTCTTTGCTGGCATACTCAGAAAGAGCAGAGGAGATGGCAAAGATCTGTTAATGCTGGGAGAAAAGATGCCATAAGACTCTCAAGGCCAAAATACGCCTTTCTGTATCATGACAGAACAATGCAACTAGAAACACTGCCACAGGCAAGTGAGAGAGACAGAGGTCTGCCCCCCTTGGGAAGAGCCAGACTCAGAGGTTGCTGCTTCCATAGAGTCATTTCCTACTCCTGCAGGCATTAATGTAGACCCTTCAGGTCATTCTGAAAGGACACACAAATTTGTCTTCCAGAGGGAGGGAATGGGAATAGCAAACTGGAGGCAGAGGTTAAAGAAAGCATTTGTTAACAGCACCTTCTACACATGGGAATTTTGCCTGTCTTGACATGCTGCATGCAAGCCAAAATACAGCTCACTAGGTGGAAGCTGCTGGGGGCACAAGGAGCTTGCTCCTGGGGCTCCTTAGGAAGAGCCCCACACAAATGGATCTGAGCATCAGTGCAAGTGACTGCAGGGCTCCCTGCAGCATATCCCAGGCCCCATTCCCCTGCACTCCAGCCAAGATCTCCACTCTATTTCTCCCCCCCCACAACTGTAAGTTGCTCTCAAATTCTCCAAGTCCTACCTCTGGAAATGTTAGATGTCCTACAAGAGAGGAAAAAGAATACAGGGAGGGGATGTGGAGAAAGGCAGGAGCAAACCTTGCAGCACCTTCCTGCAGCTAAATTAGATTAAGCAGAAGGTGAGGCCGTGCTGCCAGCCACCCTTGAGGAGTTCTGTGGCTGTGGGAAGCTCATGCTGCAAAGCAGAACAGGAACAACAGCTAGAAAGGAAAACCATGAGTGATAAGAGAAGCTAACAGCAGCTCCAGCAGCTGCCTGAGGACACACTGGGAAATTTAATGTATTAAAATAACACTTTTAAATAATGGTCTAGTTAATTGATGCTAAATTACAGCTGAATGCCTGTAGAAGTACTTATGACATGTGCACTAATACCATTCCAGTTCATCAGGATTAATACTTTTCTAATACATGCCAAAGGAATTCATAAGTATTGGTAATGTGAAGCCTTTAAAGTGATGTTTTGAAATGGTTTAGCTTTCTTTCCCCTTTTCTAAATACTTAATGGGTGGGTGTCAGGAGAATGGGAACAATCTTTTGTCAGTGGTGCCCAGTGACAGGACAAGAGTTAATGAGCACAAACTGGAACATAGGAAGTTCCAGCTAAACATAAGGAAGAACTTCTTTACTTTGAGGGTGGTGGAGCACAGGAATAGGCTGGCCAGAGAGGTGGTGGAGTCTCTGTCCCTGGGGATATCCAAAAGCCCCTGGATGCCATCCTAGGCAGCCTGCTCTAGGTGAATCTGCTCTGACAGGTGAGTTGGACTAGATGATCTCCAGAGGTCCTTTCCAACCCCTAACATTCTGTAGTTCTGTGATTCTCCTTTCTCTCAGCCCTCACAAAAGCTCATTTGGCAAACTTATTAAAAGTAGAGGTGTTTTCACAAATCTCATCTACTTGAATGATGATGTCCTTCTTATTTTGCTACTTTCTACACCTGAAGACTGGAGGAACACTTCAGTTCTTGCAACCACCAGAAAAAAAGAGGCAGGTCTGGTGCAAAAATAGTGTCCTGTTAAGAAAATATGCCCCAAAATGGAGAAGATGGTATGATCACACCTCTCCCCTTCCCATAAGCAAGAACAAAACCTGAAATATTACCTATTGGCCAAGCTATGACTACAGGAGTAAAACAAAAAGCCAACCCTTCACTCTTCTGTTCACATGCAACTAGGGTTCAATGCCTTCTTCCCACATTGCTCCAGGACAGCAGGCTGGAAGAGAGAGGCAGGCGGGGAAGGACAATAACTCTACCAGTCCACCTCTTCTCATGGTGACAGGACCCACTTGCTGTGTAAGCTCACGTGCCTTGGAGGCAGCAAAAGCAACTGCACAGCTCTTCTAATGGCACAGCCAAAGGAATTACTTCCCACTGACCAAAGCACCTTCCAGAGCAGCCAGTATTTCAGCTCTGAAAGCCACATGCTGGGTTGTAGGTGTTAACTCACAGGCTTTCTGCTGTTATCAGTCTCAAGTGTTTTTTTCCCAAGCAGTGACACACAAGGAGTTGTATCTAAAATCTCATTAAAATTTAACAGGATTTGGCACCCTTAGTTTTCTGCTTCAAAAGTGAAGTCTCCAGCTCACATAGTCAATGTTTTTATTTTCATATATCAAATTGCTTCTCTCACAATACCACACATGCTAGCAGAGTAATTCAGAAGCTGAAAATCAGCCTTTTATACATGCCACCATTCATCACCTTTCACATCCTTTTGATAGTTGCTGAAGATGGTTTCTTTTTCTTTCTTGTGGGTTTATTTTTATGTCAGGGATATCCTGCCCTCAGAGCCCACCTTGTCCTCCATTGAGCATTCCAGTATCAAAGAAGTACTGGAAGAAGCTCAGGAGGAAGGGGACAAATCATTAATGAATGGAAATCCTTGACCTACCAGACAATATTTAGAGTCAATTTGGCATTTCTTAAAATTACCCTGTTTAGGAGAGCTGTGCAGGCAGAAACATTCAGGGTGAGACAGAATCAAACTCATTACAGCCAAGACCAAGAGTTCTGTTGACCCTGACTTGGGGTTAGATACTGAAAGAATCACCCTTTCAGGGGTTCAGGATTGGAGTAAGCAACAGCTGAAGGGAGCATTACTATGTAAAGAGGTATTTGCTGGATATAAAACCAAACAAACAAAACCCAACACATCACCAAAAGCCAAAGCAACACAACACAAACAACCCAACAAAAACAGAGGAAAAAAAAATATCTCACAGCAACCACAAAACCTCACAATGCTCAAACAAATTCACTCTCCAACTCGGATGTAACCCTCTTTAGGTGTCTCCCATGCCAGGTCCTGTGATATGGCAAGTAGAGATACAATTGTGAGGAAAGTGGAAAATGTCCAGTGATGTCAGGATTGACATTTAAAGGCTGTTCCACAGCCTGTTGGAAGACAGAGAGAAACAATCTTCTTTAAAACTAAGCCAGAAAAAGATACAAACCAACACTACTATTGCAGTCCCAACAAGACCATGGACTCTCAGGGAATGTGGTCCATCAGATAGGGTCTTGCTTTATAACTGAGGGACAGGAGCCTGAATTTCAGCTGTGCCACAAGCCAAATAAGTCATCTGGGAAAGTCCCCCTAACCCATGGATAACTCTCCTTCCACTGACACATGTTCTGCTCCAGCATCATTTGAATAGAAACACTAATGTTTGCCCAGTAAATGACACTGCCTACTGCAGTGGAGGAGGCTAGAGGGAGACATTAAAAGGAGGTGACAAATCATGATAGCAAATAGAGGTGGCATCAACACAGACATGAAGGCATGTGGCACTGTGAACTGTTGGGAGTTTTACTACAATGGGGCAACTAACTTAGCAGTGACTGCCCTGCTTCTGAGTAATGTCCTCTTGTCAAAAGCCACAGCAACTGATAACCAGCCCTGACCAATGCTTCTTAAGACCCCCAGCCATTGCATTCCCTTTCTCCCCTGCTGCCTTCTGCACATCAGCAGAGACGTTTTACCAGCATAGAAAAGAGTGGTTGAAAACTCTTCAGAAGACACTAATAAGTAAAATTGAACCTGAAAAATGCCTCACAGTATAACAAATCACACAAGTGTCTGCACTACAGACTGCTGAAAGGCAGGGAGATACCCAAGAGGTTATGTTAAGGTGTAAGGTGCTGCTGTAGATCTGGGGCTTGGGACACTGTAGGATTGAATCACCCCAAAAGCAGTGTGCAGATCTACCTGCATGTGCTCAAGGCTGGTACACCCTTCCAAGCAGGGCAAAACATCCTTCCTTCAATGGCACCATGACAGAGGCCAGGGAGGGGCACATGGGCACCAATCCCACTGTCTCATTGAGCAACTCCAAGAGTTCAACAGAAAAATCTAGCTATGTTGAAAAAAATATACAAATCCAATAAAGAATCCTTGAGCTTCAGTTATTTCTTTGTATAATGCTGCTCCAGTCAGATTTACACCCCAAAATATTATGACAAAGATACATTTAACTAGGAACAAGAAAATGCATCAAAGCTTTCAACATTTTTCTCTCAGACCATTTTGTTTGCTTCTTCCTGGGGAGATGATGAGTTAGCTGTTGTAAAGCACTCCTGTGACATATATGCACAACTACTGAGTCCCTTCCATTTAAATCAGTGTAAAAGAGGAATGAGTGTTAGGTAAGCAATGCATTACAAGCAGGATCCTCAAAGCCAGCTATCAGCAGGCTGACACACTGCACCCTAAAACCCATAGCAGTTCTGCTGGCAGCAGATGTGTAGCCAGCAGGATGCACATACAGGTACCTAGGCTCACGTGCCACAGGTCCAACAACACTGCAACAGGTGCATCTTAAGGCCAGGAAGAGCTGGGGCAGCCTCAAAGATGGAGATCATCAAAACACATGGATTCAGTCACACATATTCATGCTATTTTCCAGTCCTGTTGTTTCTCAGCAGGCCCAAAAGCTGAGCTCTGGGACTAAATGCCAGAAGTTAATACAGAAGATTGAGCAGGCAGGAGTGTAACCAGTGTCAGCCTATCCCTTCTGTGAGCTAAATGCAGATCAAAGGGAAGAAAAACAAATACTCTTTCCAGCAAAATCCCAAGTTGATTAAGGACTTTAAGGAGGCAAAGTATTAGAAAAGACTCCCTCATTCCACGATAAAGACACAAACATAGCAAGCTCTGATAGATGTTTTTGCCCCAGATAAGTATTTTCTGCTTGCACCAAAGTGGCAGGAGTGTCAAGGTGTTGGTGGGCTGCAGCTCCCCAAAGCCCTGCACAAGGGACATCACCCTTCTGAAGTCTGAAGCATGTGGATGAAAAGTTTAAAAACCTCAAACACACAGTGGAATTGATTTGTGATTAAAGGAAGGATTAAATGCTGAATCTGGGGCAATCAATAGCCCTGCTAAATGCTTAGTGCAAGATTTCCTGCTCCAGCCAAACCCCCTTCTCTTTGCTTTGAGGCCATCATCCTTATCAGTGAAAAGATGATCCTTTGAAGATAACGTCTGTCTTTGTTTCCCCACACACGTCACTCCTCAACGTTGCTGCACTACAGCACAGGGGCTGCAATTCCACTGCCAGCCAGGAGACAAACCCTGAAGGATGCTCATGTCCTAGTGGTATCCCTAGGTCTTACCACTCAACCCTCCTCCATCCCCAAATGCCACCCCTGAAAAACCATACACCCCTCTCTTAAAAGGGCCAGAGGCATAAATTTACTCCTAGAAACAGGGGGTTCCACTGGCCTGGGTCCAGCTTTCTTCTCCTACAGCCTGGGCTGAATCTCTGCAGCATGTTTCCTGACAGTGATGTGGGATGTGGCCAGCCCCACTATTATTTTTCATTTATCAGAATCCATAATAACAGCAATTAGCCCCCATTAAGCAGTAGATCTGTATGCTTACACTTCACAGGAACAGATTTTATTTCTTCTCTTGCAATGCAGTCTTTTTATTAGCCAGATGGGTCATGAAATTATTACAAAAACTGGGATGTAAACTCTCTAAAGACACCTAAAGTAATTAATACTGATTTATAAACATTCAGGATTAGAGAACAAATACTTAATTCTCCCCTAATCCCTCAACCAGCACTGCTTTGTTTTCAACATACAGGAATATAGATGAACCAAGCTGAAGTTAATAGCATCTGAAGGACAGAGCTGGTCAGTCATGCACAGCACCATGAGAGGCAGTGTGTTTCCATCACTGATTTACTGTAACCTGTGGGATTAGGACAAATTCAAGAGGCTGTCAATTCCCTGTTCTACTCCTAGCTTTCACCATAAACTCAGACACTGAGATCAAAGATATGGAATCTTTAAAGAGAAGGAAACTGGACACCTTATATATCTAGAAATCAGGGAACTACACTGGGATTAAATACAAAAATTGATATAATAGTATCATTTAGGTTAGAAAAGAGCTTTATCAAGTCCAACCATTAACCTAGCACAGCCAAGTCCACCACTAATCCATGTCCCTTAGAGAACCACATCTACATGTTTTTTAAATATCTCCAGGGATGGTGACTTCACCACTTCCCTGGGCAGCCTGGGCCAATGCTTGACACCCTTTTGGGTCAAGAAATTTTTCCTCCTGTCCAATCTAAACCTCCCCTGGCACAACTTGTCCTAAATATCCTTGTCCTACAAATTACTTACATATTATTTCTGTTGAGTTTCATGAACTGTTTTCTACTCCCAGCCCTACCAATGACTTGCTTTATGACTGGAGGCAAGTCACATCTTGACACCTCTTTGCCCCTTATCATCCTTCCTTCCCCCTCTCCTCTGGGCAGCAGGTAAGACCCAGACTGCCTCTTTTGCTGCAGCACCACTGGCTTTGAGCAAGACCACTAAGTGCTGCTGTAACACAAACAGTTAATAATAATACAAGCCAACATCTGGTACTATTAACCTCCCTTTAAAGCTATGTGTCAGCATGAAGTGCACTGCTTTGGGTGTTAGAAGGAAATTAGTGCAATTTTCTGAAAAGCTCCTAGGTACAACTCACTGAGCCAAAAAAATTCAATCTTCTCTCCTAGCTGGTGGTACTCTGCTGTTCATGTCCCATACATGTCAGCTTAAAATAAATAAATAAAGTCATTTCTCTGTAAATGAAGGCCTTTTTCTTAAAAAAAGAAGCCATTGAGGAGAAAATGTCTGTCTAAAACCTGAGGCAAAGCACAAGAGCTAACACCCTATTGCATTACCCAACAAGTGCAGAGTGACTACCATAAAGCATAAGTGTGGCCAAAGAGAGCTAGGCAAATTCAGCAGAAGGCATCAAGTCTGCTAAGGTAGGAGAGTTTGCCAAAACATTGCATCCACTTGCAAAGAACCAAGAGAGGAGGAGAGAAGAAAAGGTACACAAAACCAATTTACACACTGCACACATTATCTGTCAGTCACTCCATCTCATCTAGGCATTGGGTGGAGCAGAGAGTCCCAGAAGAGAAAAAGCAGAATGAAATATTGTTGTCTTCTGCAGGGAGCAAGACTGGAGCAGCAGGGCACCAGCATCATCAAGAGTTAGCACTTCATTTAACACCATCATCAGTTCAAGGGTTTCAGGTGGTTTACAGCATGACCTTTGCCCACTGTACTAACTCCAAGGTCTCCTGCATACACTCTTTTCCCTTACCAAGTCCACTTTGCCCTCAGGTCAGCTAGGATACATCAGAACCAATTTCCACAGCATCTTTCCCAAAATAATCAAATCCTGCACTTGTGTAGCCCTTCTACTCTCAAAAAAGCATCTTGATATTTTATGAATTTAACAAGATAAAATACACATCCTCTTTCTGGGTCATGTCATCCAGCACTGATGTGAGGGCAGCTCAGGGATGCAATGCTACTGCAGTTTAATAGTTCACTACAAGTCTTACAGCAGCAAGAAAAGACTATCCTGTGCACCAGAAACTGCCTTTGGATACTTGAAACTGGAGGTTAGCCATGCATAAGGGGAAAAAAACCCCACCAGACACAAAACAAGAGAGTTGTGGGTTGTTTGACACCTAGGTTTTTTTCCTTCCTTGCTGCCTAACTCATGTACTGGGAAAGAAAGAATAGTTGTTTGCTTTATCCTCCCTGCCAGACCTTGAACTTGATCTCTAACATAGGTTTGGATGTGCTGCATACTCTCATCTAATGACCAGCAGTGAAACTGCCCTAAATCAGAGCTTAGCACTAGAACACCCTTGGAAAAGTCACAACAAGCAGCTTTAGCAATGCAGAAAACCAGCAAGTATCAGAGCTGAATTAGGTGTTTCACAGAGTGTTTTCTCCTCCTCTGATCTACCACCAGTGGTAGCTGACAAATCAGCTTCTGGACACAGGCAGGAAGCTCCCATTTGCTCACTGGAAGCTAGGTCATGCTTTTCAATGCAAAACATGTTTCTCATTCTCCCAGTTGCCCTCTCTCTACTCTCTATGCTGTCCCTTCAGATTATTTTAACATTATTCATTAAAAAATAGAAAGCATCCCCCATCACCTACCTTTGCTGTCTGGAACAGCCCTCTTATCTGTCAGCCACATCAATCCTCCAGCTGCTTCCAAATGGTCTTCAAAACCTTTCTCTTGTCACTTCCTAGCTCTCTTGTTGGTTTGGGGTTTTTTTCTCCTCTGTGATTTTGATGTGGTCATTCAACTGAATGGAAATTTCCCCCTGAAAATTGGGTCTGTGCCACCAGTTACCTTTTTCACATGTATTTGAGACATCTGATCCAAAGCATACAGCTGCATATAAAATACAGCTATTTTATTTATGAGCTGCAAGAACTAATTCCCAACATTTGTTCCAAGAATTCAAAGCAAAACACCTCTCTACTGCTTTGTGGAGTTGCCATTAATGCTAGTGGATGTAACAGTCAAGGAGGGAGGAAGAGATTGCTCTTGGTTGTAAAGAAAGAGTTTGTTTGGTCAGATGTTTTAGAGCAAGGCAGTCAGTTTAACTCCAAGTCTGTTTAGTGGCTTGAGACACTACAGAGTACCCAGCAAAAGGAGTCTCCCTGTGAAGTTTCAGGCAATTTGGGACTGGATACTGAAGCTTTACTTCTTTATACCAAGTGGGTAAAGGTTTTTTTTTCCTGGGAGATGGGGTCTTCAGAGGTCAGACTGCAGGCAAGTAACAGAAACCTTTTTATATGCTGTTGCATGGAAACTCTGGATAAATACCTCCAGAAACCTTCTCCAAACCAAAGGTGTGTGTGTGTTAGATTGCTCTATGTGGGTAGAGATGCAGCAATTTCAGAACTTCAAAAGCCAATATGCCTGGGAGACCAAATGTATACTTGCATTTAAATTACTGCCCAAGCCACATTATACACAACAAATGCAGGAACCTCATGGAAAAAGATTTCCATGTTACTCCTCATTCTCAGGGGTGAAAAAGGAAGTCAGAGTGAAAGCATTACTGGTTAAGTACAGGCTGAAGATACAGTACCATCACTTGCATAAATGTGACCTGGTTTAGGGAATCCTGCTGTGGCAGGGGGGTTGGACTAGATGATCTTTTGAGGTCCCTTCCAACTCCTAATATTCTGTAATTTATCCTGACAAATTTTAAGGCTTTTTTAGGAGGCTATAAGTGATGGAGACAGTTTACAACCTGGAGAGCAAAAAAAGATCCAAACATAGCCTGGCCTGTGCAAAATACCTGAAACTGGCCTTGGGAATACCTCTCTGTGTGTCACAGAACACTCTGCAGGAACTGCATGAAGTCCCATGAGCTCCAGATCAGTTCTCTGAAGTCCCACTCTGACTGTCCTGCAGTCAGGCAGCTTTACCTTCTCTGACAAAGCAGAAATGCCCCAGGCAGAACCATATTTTGGCCTCACACTTCAGGCATTACTGCAAAAGGAAATGAGCTAATACTCACTCAGTATTTCAAATATTCCCCACACAGGGTGTATCATCTTTTGGTAAACACTAAACATCTCCAAAGTTCAACTTGGATAGTACCACTATCTAGTCCTCTTCAAACCCTCTGGAGAAGCCTGATTCAGCCATCTCTCTCAGATTCAGCTTGGATATTTGACAAGAAGGCCTTACAGATTTAAATTTACTTTACAAGCAATAGCCCCTAAAGCTTCCTGGGTAGTTAGGGAAACTCCTGTACAAATTCTAGGCCTCCCATCTTCAGGGGAGTGACTTGGTCCTAGTTGACAATGAAGATGATTGTAACATCTCCTGAGAGTAAGGAAGAAACATTAACTCCTGAAAGTTTAAGAAACACAAACTTGTGGATTCTACTTCATCAGCAAAGAAATTCAGTGTACAGGTCTAGAGCACACAGGGCAATAGAAACAGAGCCTAGATGTGCCAGGCACAGATCTCTGCATGCAAATAATTCACTGTCACAGACCATGGCTAGCCCTGACAGTTAAAAACGAGATGGGCTGAGGGTCAAGGTAGCAATCAATGCAGATACCTGCACAAGGACATGCTCTGAAGGCTCACAATCATCCATACTAGTTACTTACAACTAAAGTGAACAGAAACATCTCCCACTCTGTAGCATCACTGCCTTAGTGCACTCCCTTTGGGTAGATGCCTGGCTTCAAAGGAGGCCCACAAGAGAAGGCAAAAAGGGATGTCTGTGTAGAGCATGACCATGTCCCAGTGTCAGCATCCTGGTGCAGTCACCAACAGCCTCTGGAGCCAAAGCTGAGCTTTTGCTGTGCACTTTTGTACTGGCCATCAACTTGATGAGTGATATTTGCTGCAAAGCACCTTGTTATGTTCTCATGAAGGATGCCAGGAAAAATAAATGCTAGAGAAGTAATAATGCCTCCTAAAATGAAAACCTGGCAAGTGGCCAGAGAGGTCTATGCAAATTGTATATTTTAACCACAGGATTTCTGCAATAGTTTCCTATTAACCATCAATCACTGGTTTTAAATCTAGTCTGCCTTCATTATAAGCCAGAAACAGAAATGACTGCAGTGAGTGGTCTTCCACACTAAATATATTATACTCTTATGCTGCAATTTACCTTTCTCTAAATAATGCTATTTCTCCCTATGCTTAATATAAAGAATCCTGCAAAGACAGCAATCCAGTTATTTATTTGCAAGGGGAATGGGAAGGTTAAAGGCAAACACTATATAAACAGTTATTATTTATAGACCACAGTGGTGTGCTTTCTACAGTGGAAATGCAGAAGATGCTGTCTATTCCCTGGATAGACTGCATTTTAACTGAAGCAGAAACAACCCTGAACAGTCATAAACAGTACAGTAGAGGAACACATTTTTAAGTTGCCCTTATTTCTACACAGATCTGTACAGTGATTGTGTCCAGACCTGTAACCTCTCAAATTTTCTCTCTCTGTCTGTGAACAGGGCTTTAAAGTTCAATGCCTCGAAGTTCAGTGCCTCGTGGAAGAAGAGCAATTTAAAAGAAAGGCTTTATGCAACTCAGTACAGCCAACCTGACTTTAATTAGGCTTTTTTTCAGCTGAGAGGCACTAGTAAAGTCCAACAGCCAATTTAAGAACTCTTTCAAATTCCTCACTTTTAAAAAACAAGGGAGATATGCAAAAAGATCCAAGAGAATTAGGAGGCTGCAGGAGTTCATGCCTTCAAAATCTGCACATTCAGGCCAGATTCCAACAGCCACAGACCAACCAGGGCCCAGGAGCACTGGTGCAGGAAAACATCTGCACTTCACCTTCTTCAGTCCTGAAGGTACACATACACAGTAAACTAGCTAATTGAACCACTAATGACCTAAGACTGGGATTTTCTTGGGTGTCTTTGGAAGTTAGGTGCCGAAATCCCATGCTAAGTTGTGTGCTCGAAACTAGTGGGGTGCAACGTGGAACCACTTGTATTTGTGGAGTTATTCCTCCTCACAGCTAGGCTCTCAAGTGCAACAGCTAACAGCTGTACCAAACAGGTGCAGCAGAAGTATCTTCACAGCACAAACATCTCTTCTGGCTTTGTCTTCAATTCAGAGGAACTTCAGATGATTTCTTGTGCTATAAAAATGCAAATTAAGCCATCCCACACAGTTTTGTTGCATAGTCCTGTTGAGAGATAGTTTTTTCTTCATATTTTTCTGTGATATAGGATGTGTTCAAGCCTAAGATAACCATTGTACTTAGTGCTAATGCAGTTCTATTAGCAATGAAAGGCACTAAAAGAGTAATAAGCCAAAAATTGGCCAAAGACACAGTTACAAGAAGTATAGCTTGGATCTGAGCTCCTGGCTCACAATGACTTAGCTGCCTCCTCTGAAAAGCAAGGCAATTCTGCAAATGCAAACCAGTAAAAATAACAATGCCCTCTGAGCACCACTGCAGAGGTACTGTACTGTGGCCACTTGTTTTAGTAGCTGAAAGAGCCATGGAGGTTCCTTGACCTTTTCCTCTTTTGTTGGTACAGAACATTCACACCCAAAATTACAAGAACACCTCTGGAAAGCCTCCAAACCTGAGCAGTTTAAAGAACAAATAATGAGCAAATCTCATGCAACATTTCTGAATGCTAAAGGGATTCTAAAGGTGCTCTAGGTCAACTGGCTCTGCTGTTCAAAAGGTAAATGGGATTAGCATAAGGAACAGAAAAGCATCAGCTGGGAGCTCCATATGCATCATTCCATATAGTACATTTGAAAGATGATCCAATGCTTGTACACTGCCATTTCTAGGCATACACTTAAATATCACCAGAAATCCTACAGCTTTCAAAGCCACAGGACCAGCCACAAAATACTTGGTGGCCTGGAGGGAAACCCTCTTATTCCTCACAGCTACCCCAGCTTGCTTTGTCTGCACAGCACTCAGCTATTTGTGCTGTATGCAAGCCTTCTATAGGACTGGGAGCAGATGGAGTACTCTGAGAAGGATTTGGTTTATTATTATTACTGGCCTAAGATCCAGCAGCTCCAGTATAAACCTGAATCCCACTGCACATATGCCAAAGGCACACAGGACAGACATGGCTCCCTGCCCCAAGGACGTTGCTCATGAGCTGCAGTGGTTCCTGTTCCAGCCAAGCTCTGCTGTGTTATGTGGCTTGGAGACCTGGGCATAGCTTCAAAAGCTACAGCAGTAATGAATTATGACACCAGTTACTCATATCTTGCTGTATAAGAAAGTGATCAGAAGTATTTATACATCCAATATGCAGAAATCACTACCTCCCTCCACACTGGGCTAAAGCTGCAGCTGCTTCTTGCCACAAGTAGACAAAATAGAAGGCTGGAAGGCTGAACAGAAGCAGAGGAAGTGGCCAAAGAATGTGACCCAGCTCCTGTTCATGCCAGGACCATCATCATCAGACATACTGAAGGTGGAGGGATTACAAGAAAACCCAACACTGCAATTCTCTACTCAGATCTTCAGCTCTGGGCTGAATACTGCAGTCAGAAGTCTTCAATAGGAATTATGAGGAATCAGTTTGTAACACTGCCAAATACATCTGTTTCCAAAGAGACTGAAAATAAACATACTGTGGGCTTCAGGACCTCCCTAAGTGCTACTGAATTTGAGATGAAGGCAACCCCAATGAAGCAAAAGGGATTTCCAAGTTAAAAGAGCATTAGCTCATGATGATCTGAGACAACGTGAAGAACAACTGGGTCAAGCAAGCCTCTTGAGACCTGATCACACAATTCATACCTGACAAGTATTTTTTGTTGTTTCTATACTCACTAACTGTATCATGCCATTGTTAAACTGAACAGTTTTGAAGTCTGATTCTCCCCAGCTACCACCTGTTCATCTTTCCCCCAGTACAATGATGTAAAACAGCACCAAACAAACACAAGCAAAAAACCAACCAAAGTTCCTGTACAAACTGAAACAAGCACTAGGATGAAGGCCAAGCAGAACCTGCCCTTTGTTCTCCTCCTTTTTTCCTGTCATACTATCATACTACTGTCTGAGCTGGAAGGGACCCAATAGGATCATCGAGTCCAGCTCTTAAACCCATGGAGGACACGCCAAGAACCACACCACATGCCTGAGAGCATTAAACTGATGCCTGTCATTCACAGTCACAACTATTAGTTAAACCCCAGATAAATCTCCACTCCAAACCATGTGAATTCCTCCCATGCCTGGATTTCAGTTAGAAAGCAGACAGATAAAAATGCCACACCAAGCAAATTCACCAGCAGCAGCAATGTTCTGCTGCTGCCTCTTACAGAGAGCTTTGGGCTAACTTTAATTTAACTTTCTGAGAGGGCACAAAAGCCAGACCTCAGGTAATTACATACTCATCTCTCCCTTGGGCTCAATCTTTATTTATTTTAGGACATCTAACAGCTCTCTTGGGCTTGTTCTACAACTCAGGAAAAATGATTACTTAGTGACTGAAGCTACAAACTCTATTCTCAGTGAATTTTACACCCGGAGCTATGCAGGGTGATTAAAAAAGGCAGAGTTTATCAAACTTTCTGAAAGCTTGCTTTGCTTCATGGCTCATCTGTCTTCATAAAACCCACTGAAGGCTGAAACAATGGCTAAAATTCCACCATCAGCACTTAAGTAAGAAAGAGAATGTGTATGCAACCACTTAACTTTATCCATTTTGATTTTTGTTTTCTTTTCATAGTAATTGCTAAGGGTTATTTTTGTTTTGCCTTTTTTTTGTTAAACAAACCACCTTATGAGGCTGTTAATAACAATTCACAGCCCACTAGGAGTCTTCATGCCACACTCAAAGGGATCAGAATCCATGGTTTGAAATCTTCTTGGACTCTTATGAGCTTACGCCGATGGTTCAATTTCCATCCACTAGTCATTCCCCTGAAACACCCAGCAGCTTGTCTCTTCTGGGCTTTAGAGCCTCCCTCAATATCAGAAGGACTTCCTCCCCCCACATATTTTATATGGCTATCATCAGGAGAAAGGTCCTTGTGTAAAAGCAGATGTTTTCCCACCAAGAAGCTACATTGGAGGTCCATTTAAAAAACCATTACAGTGGATATATGAACATACAGAAACA
The DNA here is from genome assembly GCA_013399015.1 of Galbula dea. NCBI lineage: Eukaryota > Metazoa > Chordata > Aves > Piciformes > Galbulidae > Galbula > Galbula dea. Next base: position 699,356 of record VWZX01001728.1, on the reverse strand, counting down.
TGCAGGTTTGGGTTTGGGTGGGTGGGTTTTGGTTTTGTTTGGGGGATTTGTTTGTTTGCTTGCTTTGTTTTTGTACTAAAAAAAGTGCTGGTTCAACAGCTGGAACCAACTTAACAACTAGGCTACACTAAGGGGATATCCCATTCAGACACATGACAAATTGAGCATTTGTGTTGATGTAAGCCCTGCTTTTCTCACACTCTAGGAAAGTGGGGTCTATTATCTCTTTGTCTGTAATTTGGGGGTAACTGAAATGAAGATTAAGTGAGGCTGACAAGGACCTTTGTCTTCCTCCTTCCTGTACAGGCTCCATGTGCAGTTTTTACCACCTTTCCCAACACAGCACTTCACTGCAGATGGACAGTGGCAAGCCTTGCTCAAAGCCACCTTTCCATGAGGAGCAGAGAGAGATACCATTTGTCTTTGGCTCAGGCAGTAAGTCACCAGAAAGCTGGCAGCCAAGCTTCAGACTGCAGCTTTAATGTGTGACAAGCACAAAACAGTATCAGTGGGAAACTCAACTCTACCTGCAGCCTTCCCTTCTGATCAAACAGCCTGACTCTTCTGCCCTCACACCAGCAATGCAAAGTGACCAGCTATATGGCATGTTTGGAAGGAATTCACCTACTTGCTTATGGGACAATTCAGCACAGGGGAACCCCTTCACCACTTGGTTACACTGGAGACTTGCTGAAGGCCATCTGCACCTCTTGAATGTGTTTCATCAGAGCACAGTTAAGAGGTGTGCTTGCTGGTTAGCCAAACCATGCTAGAAGAGGTGCTCAACACCCAAAAATGCTACAGCCACCTGCCCTAGAGAGCTGCTGAAGCCCAAGCTGAACAGCCCTGCATGGCCCAGGCTCTCACACTGTCTTCACTACCTTCACCTTGGAAAGGGTTTTACTGACAAATAGCTCAGGCCATGCCAACATCCTAAACCTGGCCAGGAACACAGCCTAGATCCTGATGATATCACTAGCTAAAAATCATTGTATCTATTCATGCTCTGCACTAAGGACTAAAAACAATACAGTTCATGCCAAAGTATAAATCAGGTAAGAGCTGGTTGTCACTTAACATGAACTAGCACCACCACAACTGTACAACGGCTGTTATTTAACATTCCAGCATGCTAGACTGTAGAGCAGGTTTTACCTTCCCAGGCTCCTTAGAGCACCCCTGAACATTTTAGCCTGGCTGGCCTCCTGGAGAGTCACTTCTGGGTCTCCAGCTTGGGAACAGCTGGATTCAGTCAGCAAATCTCTCCTTTCTGGTGTAGGGTGACACAGCCAGGAAGAACCATGCTGCTGTCCTGAGACAAAGCAAGATTCAAAGCAAGCTTAAAGCTGCACTGGTGCAACAGGAGAGAGGAACCACATTTTTGTCATGTGTATTCAACAGTAAAGTCTCATTTTATTCTTAGCCCAGCTGAATCAACCACTTATCTCTGACCATCCTGTATCTCTTATTTTTATCTGTAGAAGCTTGAGAATACAGTAAAGAGTGAAACCATATTAATGACAGTCAAGGAAATTAGGAAACATAACCCTGAATACCTAGCTCTCAAAGCAACCTGGAGCAAACCATTCCACTTCACAGACACTTGATTTCCCCATCCACAAAACAGGATAGCAAATGGTTTCCTGTTACTTTGAGTGGCCATTCTGAAACTTCTTAGGATATGCTTCACAGATGGAAAAGTTGATGAGGAGATACATATATAAACACACACACACATACAAAACGTGCAGATGCCCCCATAAAATGAGCTCCAAACACAGCAAAGGAGCAATGGCAATGATAGAGAGTGAAAAATACCATTCAACTCATGATGGTAGCTTTGAAAATATAACAACTTGAGTTCCTTCCTTCCACAGGGGCAATTATATCCCAAAGAGTGCCTAGGTAAGTGAGGTGGATCTAATTCTACCAGCTATGACCAGCACATCCTTACTGCTGGTCACTAGCAACCTCTGAGGCTGGAGGAATAGAACGAAATAAATACCTCATGTCAAAACAGAAGACAACAGATTTTTTTATGATTTATGGGAACAAAGGTCCTAATAAGTCTTCCAAAAATTGCAAACACATCTCCAGATAAAGTTTTTAGCTCTGGGTGGTGCACATTTCCTAAATGCTTAATATCAAAATTACCTCCCAGAAGAATTTCTCCATGTTTTGCTAAACTATTCAAAGACAGGCAGCTAAGATCCATGCAAGAACCTCCACCAAGGAAATCCTTAGTCAACTCTAAGTTAAACATGTGGTGACTGCTGAGGGCCAGAAAGTGAAAATACTATTAGTGAGGGGCAAGTCTTTACTAAGCTTTCCAGGGGTGTCTAGAGGGCCAAGTCATCAGCCTGCCACAGCTGTGCCAGTCAGGAAAGCAAGTGGGAGGGGATGTAGCTCACTCAGGTCCATACAGACACCTCTATGAGGCTGAAAGGCAAGTGTGCTCCCATGAGTGGCTTGCACTGCACAGGGCACAAACAGCTCTGCTTTCAGAGCCTGGCGTGTTCCTATGGGAATCACAGAACCATTCTGACTGGAAGAGACCTTTAAGATCTTTAAGTCCAACTGTTAACACAACACTGCCAAGTCACCCCTAAACCATGCCCCTCAGCACCACATCTACATACCTTTTAAATATCTCCAGTTATCAGCCTGTTCCAATGCCTAAGCACTCTTTCAGTGAAGAAGTTGTTCCAAATATCCAACCTAAACCTCTCTGGCACAACTTGAGGTCATTTCCAATTGTCCTATCATTTATTACTTGGGAGAAGAGGCCAACCCTAACCTTGCTACAGTCTCCTTTCAGGCTAGGGAGTGAGAAGGTCTCCCCTATGCCTCCTCGTCTCCAGACTAAACAACCCTACTTCCCTCAGCTGCTCCTCAGAAGACTTGTGCTCTAGACCCTTCACTAGCTTTGTTACCCAATGGACACACTCCAGTACCTGAATGTCTTTCTTGTAGTGAGGGACCCAAAACTGAACCCAGGATTCAAGATGCAGCTTCACCAGTGTCAAGTACAGGGGGAGACTTGCTGTCCCAGTCCTGCTGGCCACACTACTGCTGATACAGGCCAGGATGCTGTTGGCCTTCTTGACAACCTTCTGGGCACACTGCTGGCTCATGTTCAGTCAGCTGTTGACCAATACTCCAGGTCCTTTTCCACTGGGCAGCTTTCCAGCCATTCTGCCCCAAGCCTGTAGCCTTGCATGGGGTTGTTGTGATCCAAGAGAAGGACTTAACATTTAGCCTTGTTGAACCTCGTCCCATCAGCCTCAGCCCATCCATCCAGCCTGTCCAGATCTCTCTGTAGAGCCTCCCTACCCTCAAGCAGATCAACACACCTGCCCAACTTGGTGTCATCAGCAAACTTACTGAGTGTGCACTCAACACCCTTATCCAGATCACTGATAAAGACATTAAAGAGAACAGGCCCCAAAACTGAGCCTTAGCAAGTGTTTTATGGAGGCCAGAACATTAGAACAGCTAATAGAAATCAACAAGCTTAGATTTAAAAATGAAAAAGGAAATACTTCAGGATTGCTTTATAATGCAGACACATAAACCAAATGATAACTATTTAAAATACTTCATAAAAGCCCTGAAACTAAGCAGCTCCTAGAGGCAAAGCCCTGACAAATCACCCAGCCACCTACATGCATTTGTGGTTGTGGCTGTCCAGGGATCACTTAGAACTAAACTAGCAATGGAAGTCATTAGCCAAGGAATAATTCCAAGAAACTGGAGTCTCAGTAGCAGAAAGTGAATGAAGAAGTCATATGGGCAGGCAATGGGGCAAAGTGACAGCACAGCAGACAGATTATTTCCTCAATGAAAGGAATGTGAATTGTAAAAAAGTCAGGCCATCAGCATGTGGCAAAAGTGCCCTGGAGAGACTACCATTATTTTCCTCTTTAGGCTGCAGAAGGCCATTTAAGCAAGAAGGCACATGATGAGGTCCCTTAAAAACCATGAACACAGACTGTTCCCAGCCTGAGGATTGCTTCTGCCAGGTGTAATTGCACTGCCTCGGTCCCATCAGGCTGTGGGTAGCCAGCACCCACCCAACAGCACTCATCACACAGAAATAGCCAAGCTTTTCTGCAACAAATTTATCTCTTAGCAGGAATGAAATTCAAGGAGACTTGAAATTGAAGAAGGGTATGTGAACAACACTGCTATTTCCTGCACCCTGTTTGGCAAAATGGGATTTGATATTTCAGATGGGCAGACCTCTTCATCTACTTATTTTGTGACAGGATGAAAGAATTTGTGCAGGAAATCATGTGCTATGTTTCTCCATCCTGCTGCAGGATAGACAAGGTGCTTGAAACTCCCTTAATACGCTATGTGCTCTTTATTCCACAGGCCTAAAGAGAAAGTCCAAAAAGGCTATTAAGTCCTTAAACATCTGAAGCTACAGATCTCTCAAGTCTGGGAGAGTGTTCTGGGGCAAATGATCATAATTCTCACCCTGGTCCTTCACTCTTCCTCCAACATCTGCACTTGGTGTCTGTCAGAGACAGGAACTGCTGAACCACGTCAATGTTTGCTTTGATGGGTTATCCCTTCTCTTTGCCTCTCCTCCTCCTATCTCTGATGTTTGACTCCACACGTAAACCATGAAGGTGGTACCAAGTCCAACTTCAGCCCAATTTTCAGCTTGATGTCCCTAGGGCAAGGCAGGTGTGTGCCATAGAGCCAAACAGGACAGGAGGGAAATGATCAGCAGCGCTTGTGTGGCTCTCCCAAGCACAAAATAAATTCCTGGTGATGACTCCATCCCATCCAGGAGAGGAGCAGCTGTACATCTGCCAAGTACTGCAAACCACAGAGGCTTGATCAAATGGAAGCCCTTACTGACAGACATATGTACTGAACTGGGATGGCACTTTTTATTATCTCCTCTGTCACTGACGAACAGGGCAGAGACCACAGACAGTTTGCTCTGGTGAGAGCTCAGTCCTAGTAACAACCAGATCTGTTGCAGGAAGCCCCCAGCCTGTGTTTCTCAGCCCTCTGATAGCTACAAAGTCTGAGTCCAGTTAGGCAAATGTTGCCAGAGCAGCCCTACCTGTATACACACATATGCAAACCTACTGTCCTGTCCCCAGACACAGACCCAAACACACAGACACCTTTCTTCTCCACATACCATGGTACCATCCATGGTAGTGTGGTTTGTAAAGATCAGTTTCTATTTGCCAAGGTTTCACACTCCCTCCCTCTCCATGGCCTCCTACTGCTCACCTCCCTTTCCACCAGCATAAAATCACATCCCATCTCTTTCTACTGCAGAGACAGAAGACTTGAGCATGGGCAGATCCTGCACACCTAATCCCTTGTAGATGCCAAGGCACAAACACGTGGCTCCCCACCTGACTAAGCAAAAGCTAAGCTCTGCCATGGATGTGACACTCTGGGACAGCCCACACTGAATCCAACACTGACCACATAGAGAACTTGGGCTTAACATTTTGTGGATGCATTTGTTAATAACATCTGGTGTTCCTTATGTATTGCTGACAAGATGCTTCACTAGCAGAGTCAGGCACTTGTGATTCTAGGTGATTTGCAGGTTCCTCTATGTGCACTGTGTCTCTCTAGCAGTGGGTGCAGGGCTGGGACTGCAGACTGCAGCTCTGGATGTGCTACATACAGGTCACACAAGAGACTTACTTATATTTAACTGACACACATAGCCCCAGCCTTGGTTCTAAGGAACAGGCAGCCTTTCAAAGGGCAGCATGAAGTAAGATCAGTCAGTGGGCTGCATTATGTCCAAATGAACAGACACAGGCTCTAGCTGTTGGACTGGGATTGCAAAAGCAATCGTTCCCAGCCCAATGGTTTCCAGTGAATTCAAGAAGAGCTTCAATGGAAACAGTTCACTCAATACCAAGTGGTTTTGAAAATCCTCTTCTTAAATGGATGCCAGCAGCTGCTCCTTGGCCAACTGAGAGGACCTAAGAGGCTTCAGCCCAGTTGCTTTCCCCCATTTTTTCGAAGCACTGAAGCTCCCACCTGGCCTGAGCCTTAACTGCAGACAAAAGTGTATGTAAGAGGATGCAACAGTCACATGAAGACTGAGGTCTGTGCTTTGCTCAGAGTTACTAGGGAGGTTGTAAACTCCTAGCTGCACGTTTCAATTGCAGAGAGCTTTCTGGCTCCATTACCACTAGTGCATATCCTCTCTTCATGACTCAATTCAATAACACTCAGGACTCTGACCTCTGTGTGTGATAAGTCAGATTTTCACCTTGTCAATCCTGATGAAAGGTCTTTACAGACTGTCCTTGCACACTATGAGCAGCTGTCATGGGGTCTTACCAAACACTGCAGAACTACTGCTGAAAAGAGAGGAACCCAGAGAGACAGCTGGTTTGGGAAGCTCTGTAAGCTGTGACCTGGACATGCAGGAAGCAGATCCAATCTGTCTAGACTTCTGGTTTCTTTACAAGAGGCTGGTGTTTACATAAACAAAGTCAAAGCAGAGGCTACAGTGGTGACAGACAGCCTTGAGAGATTCAACAGAGGTTAAGACCTAGGATCAGGTTGCATCTCAGCAGCACTTTTTAATAGGTACTGTTAACTCCCAGATTGGACAAGGTAGAGAGCTTTGCTTTATGAATTATAGATAAGTCCTCAGATGCAGCAAGAGCCAGCTATCCTGATGCTCAGCTAAATGCAAGGGAGGAGGGAGAAAAATCATGGAGAATGAGGTGTCTCTGCAATCTGGTGTGAGTTTATAATCAAAGATCTTCAGAGGCTAAGGGCCAGACTTTCAACAGTGCTCCCATAAGGATCTCAACATGCGGTTAGATCTTCAAAGCTCTAACTCAGGCACAGAAATGGACAGATTAAAACCAAAACCCAGCACAACCCACACTGAGACAACAGCAGCTGTCCATGTCCACAAGCAGCTGAGTGAGAATCCCACAGGGGAAAGCTTTGCCAACAAGCACTTGGGTCAGAGTCATCCAAGCCCATCATTCCCATTTCGGGAGCCTTATCTAGCAGTGCTGCTGGGAGCTTCTGGGAGAGCCTCATTTCTCCTCTGAGGTGCTGGGTGCCAAGTGCTTTGCAAAACTTGGCCAAGGGAACCAAGTGGGAAGGTAGCAGCATGGGCAAAGCATCAGGAAATCTTATAGGCCATTGGGGGATGATCCTGGCTCAGAGGTGGGTAAGTGGCCTTACAAAGTATCCCCTCTTTCAGTAGAAAGGATAAAGGGTCCCATGGCATCTGGCAACCACAACATTCATGGTACTGCAAACAAACACTCCAGCTTTTGCAGATGTCTGTGAAGGACTGTCAGGCAGCTGTGGAAAAGGAATAGGAGGAAATTGCCCATAAGAAAATGGTTAATTCAGACCAAAAAAGGCAGAAGCAAGAGAGCTTGGCAGATCTTCTGAGGGTAAAGCTACAGACTCCACTTATTGAAAGGCTGGATACCGGGAAACTCAATCTGATAGAGTTAAAAGACACTATTTTGGCCTGCCAGAGCCCTGAACCAGCCAAATTCAGCCCAGATGCTGCTGTTCACAGCTACAGCAGCACCTCTGAGTTGTGAACTCCTAGAGAAACAGCTTTCCCAGCACATCAAGGACCTCTGAGCAATGCTGAATAATTGTACACCACCAGTTAAAAAAACCTCCATATTTATTTAAAAATAATTACATATTGGAAAAGAACCTCTTTCTTAATTTAAATTATGACAGTGCTGGAACAGATGAGGTTAAGGCATTTTTAAATGATTTCATCTAGTTAGCAGAAGGTGGTGGTGGATTCCTTTCTTTGTTTTTGTCTCCCACCAGCCCCTTGCACTAGCAAGTCAGAATTGGCTGCAGAAGTAAGAAAAAATTATTTTTCAGGAGACATCCAAGTTTTCTACTAGCAGTTTTAATAGCTGGTTTCCTATTGCCAGTGCTATGCTTGGCTCTCTTGACCTCCTCTCCAGGATACTTCTACCACTTCTCATTACTAGCTAGACAGCTTCAGGACCTCTGACAGATAAAAGCCTGGAGACAGCCGACTCTTTTACTAAGGTTGACAAGATGCTGAGAATCCTTTAGTTCTCCTACTCTAACCTGACTCCATTGTGCCAAGGATCCACTGCAGATAGCCTGTCCTGACCTGAAGGGGATAACCTGTGTCAGGTTTCCTAAGTGGATTATAGCAAGAAGCCCAAGGTCAGAGTGGAAGCACTGGGACAGCCCCAGGTGCCTAGGGATGCTGCTGACTGGTGTGCAGGGTTTGTCAGCATACTGCACTCAAGGAAGAGACCAGTCTCCAGGTCTTACTCCATTGAGTAGCAGAGATAGAGTGCTAGGAGAACTGAAAAGCTGCTGTCTCCTGAAGGAAGATAAGTTTTTCTTTACAGTTTCTTTTCTAACATGCACTGGGACACCAGTGATGCTCTTGATCTCACCTGCCATCTCCTCACCATTGGCCTTTGCTGTACTTCACAGCTAGTGGTGGCTGGGGACACATGGAGGTGGTTCAGCAGACCTTCATGCATTAGGCTGCTACAGTGGACTTCTTTTCACAACCCAGCTGTCCTTTCCAACTCCATACCCCCAACAAGCTAACCTGCCTGACCATTATTCCTTCTTGCTGAAGGCAGGTAACTCAGTTATCAACAAAGGACCAGCTACATTACTGTAGAAAATAGACATTCAGGCTAGGTGTGATTGCATAGACAGCTAGTTTCTTGATAACAGTCAGCTCACAGGCTCATCCCACTGCTCTGCCTTTTTCCAGCTGAATTTACAAAGCAGGTTTTTGAGCTACTGCAAACATGTTTCTATTCCAAGCAGCATCCTTTCTTGTTGCCTCAAACCTAAAGGCTGCTCTATGCAGAGTCCTGGAAATAAGAGATAGGGCCTGAATGTCTGTCACTTGAGAGGTTAGCTTAGATTGTTTTTAGTAGTTTGTGCTACTCATAGCTGGTTTTAAACTGACAGGGGAAAGTGATAAAAAGAATAAGATCTGTGTTTCTGAGCTCACATCAAAGACAAGCTTTAAAGAAGGAGTAAAAAGGCTGTCAGAAAAAGAAGGCTTTACCCAGCAGCCTAACAAAACAACCTTCAACAGAGCCCAAGAAAGGGTGTCCCAAAACAGATTAACCAGATAGGCAAAATGTTAGTTGGAAAGTAAATATTTAACAGGGCTAAAAAAAACCCCAACAAACTAGGAAACAAAATTAAAAACAAGCTTCCCAAAAAACCAAACATCACAAGAGAGATGTTTTTGCTGCAGGAAGAAAGGATGGCCATAGGATTTGGAAGTACTTACAGTTCTTTTCTGCACTACTGCCTACGTTAAAGTCATCAGCCTGAGATTGGCTCTCCATTACACTGCACAGAGGCTTCAGATGATTTACTCCCTGACATGAATTTCTCTTACAAGGCTTCTTTAAACTTCCCTTTGTACCCTCAGCTTTTTAACTGCCATCACAAGCCTTCAAGATTTAACCCAAGGAGACAAAGCAGCAGTCTCCAGATCCAAAGATTAATGCCACTCCACAAAGGAGTGCAGATCCATGAATTATTCACAGCCCTCTCACTCTGACAGAGCCTTCTGCCCAGAGCAGTTCACAAGGCAGGTACAGACACACACCCAGTGCTGGAGCAGAGCCGACTCCAGGTGAAGGGCAGCAGCCAGCAGTTCTCCCTGGTTGTTAGCTTCCCTCTGGATCTGCAATGCACAGAGTGAGAGCAGCTTCTAGAGCACTTTTTCCTCCATGCTGAGCTATCCCAAAGCAGATGGTACCTGAAGCTGTGCTTAGCAATCCCAGAAATGCTTTCTGATGCATACTTCCCCTCAACTGTCTTTGCCATTTCCTAAACTAGAATTCAGCCTCATGGATAAGCAGCTCCTCAAGTCACTAGGCTCCAAGAGAGCCCATGACCCAATTCAGGCAACTGCTGTTCACTGTAGAAGCAAAGAGAGGTTCTGGCATCACCCACTCCTGTTAGCCAGGATCTCCCAGGTCCTCAAGTCACTCCAAGCAGCTCAATTTCCTTTCTAAAGCTGCACTACAACTATCTGATCTCATCCCCTTCCCCCAGGCACTCCCCAGGGAAAAGAAGGTATGATCACTTCTCCAAATCTTGCTTTGCTTTTTGAATCCAACCCCTCCTTAGCATTTGGGCTTATTAATAAAAGTCCTTTTATGGATTCACCTGGCCAGATGATCCAAGTGAAGAACAGCCAAGCAAGCTCAAGGGCTTTGCCAGCTTAAAACAGACAAAAGAAAGTGCTTCTTTACAGAGCAGGAGCTGAACTTAGGGAGCTTGCTGCCCTGGTTGTTCATGGAGGAAGACCATAACCAGCAGGTTTGAAAAGAGATTTGACAGATTAATGGACAAAGGGTCTGTAAAGCACAGGGCAGGGATGTACCCCCTGACATTCCCTCTTCCAGAAACTGTGGGTGTTTGGAGTACAGACTGAGACACTTCAGAAAGTTGCACAGCCACCCAAATGTCTTCTCCTAGCACTACCAGACAGAGATTGCAGGGCTAGATAGACCATGGGGTGACTTAGTCAGACATGATCTCCAGAGGTCCCTTCCAACCTCTAACATTCTGTGATTCTGTGATTTCTTATGTTCCTGCAAGGCAACTGCAGAGCACCAAGGCCCCTGACACACCATTCCTAGCCCTGGCTATGAAAGTGAGAATGAGGTGTCCTGTGAAGATCAGCCAGACCTGCATAAGGGTACAGGAAACCCTCAGAAGCTCCAGAACCCTGCTTCTGCCCCATCATCAGGCAAAACACATAGTCCAAAGTACTGGGTGTAGGACACTGCAGAGAAAACTCAACTCACGAGCTGTCTTCACCTTGCTCAAGTTCTTTGTGCACACATTCAATTCTAAAGCCTTGTCTCAGCTTGGTGGGTACAGCCCAAGAGTGGTTCCAGGGAATGTGGGTGTACAGGGGATGGTCATGTAAGAACATTCATACACACTGAGGGGAGGAAAACAAATCAGCCCATACCTGTCAATTTTCATGCCAGCTTGATGTGTTGAATGTGTGATTACTGCAGAAATCAATGAGGGTAATCACAGCCATCTGCACCCATTACTGCCATTTGTATGTGTATTCATAGTAACTGCAAGTTAGCTAGGCATGTCATTGCACAAACACATTAAATAGCTAATTAATTAAAAGAACAGACCTCTGCTTAAGAGGAACCCATCACCCACTAATCACAAAATACATTTTCTCCATCTGTTATATTCTTTGCCCCCCTCCCCAAGGTTACCAGGGAAGACGCAACTGGCCTGCAGTCTAGAGAAGGCTCTGCTGGGGTGGTGAACTTTCCATGTATGTGACTTCCTTTGTGTAGAAAGGCTTCAGATAGTGGCTGCTTCTGAAAACAGAACCATGGCACTTCCATGGAACAGCACAGTGCTTTTGGATTACCTCAGGTGACCTTCAGATTAGACACCAAGCATCTTTCCACCAAGCACAGAAGAGGCTGATTGCATTCACAGGGCAGCACACCAGCAGCCCAAGTGCACATCCCACACACCACCTCTTGCCATGCTGGCTCCTCTTGGGGCTCCTCTTCCTACAGCAAACTCTTGATGCAACAGCAGATTATAAATACACAGAGGATGGCTGTGCCCCAGTGCTTCCCTGACATATGGTTCTGTCTTCAGTCAGAAGCTATGGATTTAAATTTAGGGTTGGAGCAAGGAGGTTAGGTTTCAAAATTCCAAGATAAATCCTCCTGGAGGAGGCAATGAGACCAGAATTTCATCCCTCCAGCACAGCCTTACAGCAGATGGGAGCATGGAGTCAGTGCTGTTGAGCAGACACTGCTTGTGCAGCTCCAAAACGCTGTACCCAGCTTTCAGCTGCTCAAAGACTGCTGTAGCTCCAGCCCTTTGTACCAGCTGCTGCTCCATTAGCACCAAGAGCTGTCAAGACTTTTACTGGACATCCATTCTTTGGGTAGAAAAAATTACTCCAGCTACTGGCTTATAAGTAATTCCTTGTATTAGAGCAAAGGCTAGTGATACTCTGCCTTGGGCTGAACCAGCACCTTCATTAGCTACCCATCCTTTTCAAAACAAGTGCTAGTGGAAAGGGGTAACAAGCTACAGGTAATAAGCTAACAGCTCTGGCCATTTTCCATTTGTGATAAGAAAAAAGAAACAAATAGGTTTCAAACCATTGTGAAATATTTGTGAAACAAACCAACCCCCTCCTTTCTGCACACACATAATGCAGTGCTGAAGAAGCCACTACAAAGCAATAAAGTGCAAAATGCTTTCATCATTTGGCACTGGAAATGCTCACCCTGGTTATGAGGTAGCTCAGGACAACTCTACAGTAAGTTTTACTTTGGTTCTCCTAAACCTAGAGACAATTCTCTGTCTTTATGTGCTTTAAATAAAAAAAACAAAAACAAAAACCTGACCCAAAATATGAAACCATTTGTATTGCTCCAGATGCTGGCAGACAGGCTGCAGCTGATGGTGCTTTGACAAACAGGACCTGTGGAAATACTGTCCTTGGATCACTACAGCTGATCACCACTAGGCAGTCTGACTGCTTTATATTTGATAAGAAGTTTTCTAACATCTCCTGCCCAACCTCCAGATTTCTACAGGTCCAGAGATGTCCTAAGCTGTGTACAGCAGAAAAAGGCAGAATACCATGGTGCAGCTCCTCTGAACTGCTGCAAAGGATTAAGGGAGGACTGAGGGTTGAAGCAAGGGACCACAACACATAGGCTCTTTGATCATTTCTAGATGATTCTGCTGCAGGACCATATCAGCATTGCTGTACATGTGCATGTTTCACACACAGACACACTTCCCTGATGCTCTTCTCCAAGCACAGACTGTTTGACTGTTGTGCAAAACACAAAATTATGCTGACTGGATCCAGTACCTTCAGAATTAAGGAAAAAATGCCTTCAAAAAAAATTGCATTCTGAGCAATGCTGTCTCCCCTCACTCCTCTGTCTCCCACCCCTGAGCTCCTGGGAGGCACAGACCTGGGGCAAGACTTTCAGGAGAGCCTGTAGCCTTTGGTGCTCTCTTCCTGCCCATCCCAGCCAGGAGGAACTGCTCTATAGGCAGAGTCCTCCTCTGGGCATTATCCTCAATTTGTGCTGCTTGACCACCTTGGCCTTGTTGAATCCAAAAAAAGTCATCTAAACAAAACCTGCCTTCCTCAGTCCTTCAATCATAGAATCACCAAGGTTGGAAAAGACTTCTAAAGATGATCAAGCCCAACCACCAACCCAACACCACCGTGCCCACTAAACCATGTCAAAGTGCCACATCTACGTGTTCTTTCTGAGGATGTGAGAAGCAGTAAACGTGCTGAGTTAAGTGCAAGGTCAGCAGTATTTTTATTTGTGTTAATTAGAGCTGCTCATCAAGTGAAAACAACAGTGATTTGCTGCAGAACTGGTACAGGTAGTTGTTGCATAAGAACATTCCTGCATTCTTGGCTACTTTAGGACTATTTTTTAATTAACATTTTCTCCTTGGCTAAAGCAAATCATAGAAAATAAGGAAAGAAGTTTCACACAAGGACACCACTGAATCCCTCAACTGCCAACAACATTTTTTTTCCCCCCCTTCAGGGAGGATTTTAAATTAAAAGCAGATTGCCTTCATTAGCTTTACCAGAAGCCATGTAACTGCCAAAGCTGACAGAAACACAACTGTGATTTGCAAATTTGGCAAGTGTCATTTTCTCTTTTGACAAATGTGGGTAATGACATTCATATTAAGAGGGCTTTCATTGGGGGACACTGTGCAAATATCTCCAGAGCAGCAGTTTAGTATTTTAGGGCACCCAGGTTCTCTCTCCTTATTTATTTTTGCAAGAAAGAATATTGCATTAACCTTGTGCTGAGAATCATCAGATAATAAGAGTGCTATGAAGTGTCTTCTCCTGCAGACTGAGCAGAATACACTTGCAAGCCAATAATAAATGCTGATCTTTGACAAACAGCCATACCCAACCTTTCTGTGACATGCTGCCAAACCCTCAGGAGCCACTTGGCAGTTTGTCACCAAAACCCCTAGTCTCTTGACTTCATGCTAGCTGAAAAAGCTGGCAATAACCTGATGGGAAAGTTACCTTTCTACCAAGGGCAACTGTACTTCCAGGCTTCATGGTCTGCTCCAGAGTCTTAGCCTTGGTGACAAAGGGAAAGTCTTGGTAGTACTTCTACACTTTCCAATTCCTCTGTGAATAGCTGCAGAGCTGAGGGAGGCAGGAGGGAAGCCAGCCTGCCAGGGGGTAAGAGCAGGCAGCAAGGGATGAGCAATCTGCTGGTCATTTTCAGAGTGACTCCTCACATCCTACTCCCCTCCCTGGGGTACTGTAGTCTCCCTAACCTATGCTTACTCCTGAGGTCAGCAACAGCCTCCTCAGCACCACCACTGTCCCAGAAGCTGCCAGTGACACAACACAGTGGGACAGCCAATGCCTGGTATGTATGGTTCACCAAGTCTGCTGTGATGAAAAGACAACAAAAATTGGAGGATAGAGAAATGAGTAACCTCCAAACACAGCCCACACATTCAGCAGCCCAGCACTAGAGACCAGAGCACCCCTGAGTGAACCAAGTATTTATTCCCCTGGCTGCAGCTGAACTGGGAAGGTCTGAACATGCTATTAAGCTCTGCAGGAAGTAGTTGAACACAGTAAGTGCTACCACAGTCACAAATGTAAAGTCTGTCTGTAATAATTAGGACTGTACTCCATATGATTTTATTAGACGCTGTCTTATAATCAAGACAAGAATAGGCATCTACAAAGCAGTCACTAGTTTCTTAACTGTCTAAAAATAAAGCAACAAATGCAATGCAGGCATGGAACCAACTGAAATAATGTTAACCTATCTTCAAGCCTGCAAAGGTAATAGTGGTAGACCCACTGGTGGCCTTCAATCTAACCTGGAGTTAAACGTTCAGTGACTCTGCAATTTTGGTTTCTATGTTCAGAAGAACCAGAGAATCCAGTTCTGTCTCTAGTCCAACTCTTTTCCAACACACAGCAAAGAAAGGTCATTATCCATTACAGGCTGAGGGATCTGGGATTGTTCAGCCTGGAAAAGAGAAGGCTTCGGGGGGACCTAATAGTGACCTTCCAGTACCTGAAGGGAACTTACAAAGAGGCTGGAGAGGGCCTGTTTACAAAGGCCTGTAGTGAGAGGACAAGGGCTAATGGTTTTAAATTAGAGAAGAGTAGATTTAGATTAGATGTTAGGAAAAAGTTCCTTACCATGAGGGGAGTGGAACACTGGAACATGTTGCCCAGGGAGGTGGTTGAGGCCCCGCCCCTGGAGGCATTCAAGGTGAGGCTAGACAAGGTTCTGAGCAGCCTGATTTAGTTGGGGGTGTCCCTGTTCACTACAGGGGGGTTGGACTAGATGACCTCTGAGGTCTCTTCCAACACAGATGATTCTATGATTCCACTGAACTAAATACTAAGTAATGAGTTAACAATAATTAAACTGAGATACAGATGAAAGGAATTTATTCTCCCCCGATCTGCCAAGCAAAGTGTTGAGACACTTGCAATCAATGAGCAATGATGAAACAAAATAAAAACTCCACAAACCAAAAGAGCCAACAACAGGCTCATAAAAATCTGTTCAGCAAGGCACATGTACCATCTTTAGGTCGAGCAGCACAGCATTCTAATCAACAAAACCCCTCTGTCTTTATTCATCACGAGAACAGAGGCAGAATGTGGCCCTAAATTATGCTGTAACTGTTTATTATTCATGTATCATGGGACTAATGAAGATTTATGGTCCCATTGTGCTAAGTACTGTATAGTGAAATACAGAGAAATAGCAAGGCTTGGTACTCCAGGACTTTATAATTTAAAGACAAACTGCAAAAACAAGATATTATAATTTAAAGATAGTAATGAACAGATGGGGAGAGAAGATACAGACAGATTGAGCTACTTGCCCAAGGTCATGCCAGACACATGTGCCAGAGCAGAAAATTGAACTCAGCTCTCTGGAGCACCAGCTCAGGTTTTTACTCACGTAGGAGAACATTGCTTCTCCTCTTTGATTTCACTAGGTGTCATATTTCATAAACTAATAAGTAAGTTCAAAAAATCCAAATGTTACCTGGCAGATCTGGAAGGAGTTCCTTTCACCCCTTCTCCTCTGAAGAAATTCATTACTGAAAGAGCTTCACCTACATGTACACCCAACTTGACTGTGCATAGCACAACTGCAGCATTTGCACAGAATCACAGGATAATTTAAGCCAAAAGGTCATCTGGACCCATCTTGTCCAACCCCACACTCAAAGCAGGATCAACCAGAGCAAGTACCCCAGGGCTTTGTCCAGTGAAACACTAAATATGTTCAAGGATGGAGATGGAAATTGCACAACCTCTCTGGGCTCCTGTGCCAGTGTTCAATCACTCAGGTTGCAAAAGTCTTTCCATTTATGAAATGAAAATTTCCCCAGTTCCAACTTGGGTCTGCCACCTCCCACCCTGCCTCTGGGCACCCAAGTCAAACTCCATTTTCTTTATTCCAAACAAGCAGTTGCAGACAGCAATGAGATCTCCCCTAGCCTTCTTTCTTCTAGCCTTTACTTCTCAACACTGAAGCCAAATTTCACAGCTTCCTCTTGTACATCACGTACACTAGCACCCTAACCATCTTGGTGGCCTGTGTCCAACTAGCTCCAGGATAGACATATCTTTCCTCTACAGGGCAGCCTGAGATGGGACATCATGCTCCAGATGCAGTCTCACAGTCACTGAACAGAAGGATATTAGGCACTCCACACTTTTTCACATCTTGGGAGGTTGCTGCTCATCTGAGCTCAGGCAGGGAAATCTCATCCCACAGGGACAATGGCACAAGCAAGCTGTCATGGAAGCAGCCTCTCCCCAGCTGGGACTGAACCAGCAGCAGGTCCAAAAAAGGCTTACATCCCTTCCTCCAGCCAAAATTGGGAATGGTCCAGACTACAACTCCTAGAGCACAGGCTCAAGAGCTACTTGTCAGATTTCCCTCTCCAGAGCTACCACCCCACATACAGACACAAACACGTGTGTGTATATAAATATATAAGCCCCACGACTTGCTTCCAGCTTCTTGGCAATAAACCATAGCCACTCTTATGGTGTTATTTCACACAACAGCAGCAGTCACCTTTTCAAATAGACAGAGCTGTGTACTCCACTCCTTTCAAACACAAAATTGCTCTGGGTGCCAATGTCACCTGTATACCAAGACTGCAAGTAAAGCAACAGAGCCCCAGCTTTGCACCAGGGCGAGTCATGCCTCCATGTATGGCTACATTTAAAGCCATACCAATGATCCCTTATGCATTGTGAGAGCAAAGGTGCATGCTACATCAAAGCATAGCTATCACATCATACCCAACAGATGACTTATCCAGTTGCATGACAGGTGTGTGTGTGCTTGTAGACGCTGAGCACATGGCCAGACAATGCTCTCATCCATCACAAGCCCAAAGTATACCCACCACATCCCTGCAAAGTTTGTATTTTGGGCATAGAACAAACCTGCCATGAGTCATAGAATCATTTAGGTTGGAGAAGACCTTTAAGGTCATTGGATCCAACCATAAAGCTAATGCTGCCAAGTCCCACTAAACCTTGTCCCTACGTGCCACATCCACACATCTTTCCACACATCCACACCCCCAGAGCTGGTGACTCCACCACTTCCCTGGACAGCCTGTTCCAGGGCTTGACAACCCTTTTGGTGAAGAAATTTTTCCTAATATCCAATCTGTCTGGACATCAGCTACCTAAACAAGTCCTTTTCTGGCATGATTTAGCTCACTCCTCACACTCTGTTAACTGGTCAAGGAAAACACTTGCCAGGTAAACCTAATCTAAAGAGCAACTTACAGCACTCTGCTTTGCTCTCCCACTCCTAATTCCAACACTCCACATCTAACATCATTTTGACCCCCTTGCATTAACATGTCTAATAAATGGTATCACATGTTACCACCCCATATAAACTCTAGCACATAGAATAATTAAGCCACATTTTCCACATCCAAATTTTTTCTGCCCCTAACATCAACGTGCAGCAGAGATAACTTATTGTTTACTATGAACTGACCAAACAAAAAGCAAATACCACTTCCCAAGACACAGGGAGTCCAATGGATACTGTTCTAAAGCAACTTAAAGCAAAGCCTACAAAGAGGAGAAATGTGCAAACTCACCTAGGAAGACGTAACATAGTATCCCACCACTGACTCAAGGGCAGCACCTCCATAGCAGCAGCACTGAGGAACAAGGAGGTTTCCCTACTCTTGTGCTCTGTGTGGGGACTCCACTACATGACACATTACAGCAATTCATGCACAGATTTATATAACATCATATCACTTTCTGCTTATCTGGGTTCACATTCATTTAGGGAACATGCTAGTGGCAGATAAAAGGCAAAAAGCAAACTGGAACCTTTCTCTAACATCCCCAGGCACCTCCCGATCTCTGCAGAAGCAGCTGGGGTGTTGCTACATCCTACCACCATCATAGAGGATGGGGCACAGGCCCTGGGGAGCCTGTGGCTGAGTCAGTGGGACTTCTACCCACAGGTTCCCACTATTGTGCAGCCCTTCCTCAAATTCACAGCAGATGAGTCTCTAGCTATGGTTTGGCCTTCGAGAGCCTCTCTAATAAAAATTCCAGCCTCCTTCTCCCTCAACATGGAAGCCTCTATGAGACCTCCCACAAATGAAAGGAGAGCAAGAGGAGGGGATTTTTTTGCAGGGCCTGTTTGGTATTCTGTCACAAAGCCAAGCAGATGTTTGTAACATCTGAACTGGTTATACAACTGTGTTAAACTCATGCAGCTGTGCAGAGGGAGCAACTGCATCCAGGAGAAGACCACTGCTCTGTTTCGAGGCACTCTTACATCTAAGGGACTACAGTTTAATAAACCAAGCTGCCCAGGAGTTATTCAAGCTTGCTCCTTCCAATTGAGTGTTTATTGTAGAAGAAACTGCTGAAAAAGAGCAAAGTGAAGTGGCTTTTCCAGCTTCATGGTGAATAGCTACAGCCAGATGGGGACTAGGAGCAGACCTCCCTCCTGGCAGACCCATGTGGTAACTACAGCACCCAATTTCCACCATTCAGCTTATCTGGGGATAGACAAAAGATGCTAACACAGCAACCCTCTGCTATGCTACTCATACAAAATTCACCTTACCCTATGCTTGGCCCTCACTTCAGGATCAATTATACAATCAAAGGACTGCAAACTTCACTGCAACAACATGAACTGAGAGCAGAAGAGACTGGAGGAGCCTCTTTTTAACTGTAGTTTTAAAAATGTAAAATTAATCTTCATTTCAGACAGCACTTTTATCACAGCTTTATTTACAGAGAAAGATTTTACAACTGAAAGACCTTCTAAAATATTCATATTTTAGAACTCTGGCTGGCTGCTCCAGCTAAAAGGCAAGAGACTTGGGTAACACTAGTGGAAACACTCCAACTAAATTATACAGCATAGTTTGACAATCCTATAAAATACCAGTTTTTTGAAAGCCAAAAGTATCTGCATTTCAGTCATCTAAAAGATTGACTGTCTGCATAACTGCTATCATGTTGCTCCCCAAAAACACAGTAAAACCTTTGTTGTTCTGGGGGGGTTTTATTATTTTTTCTCTCTTTTTTTAATACTTCAGAAGAATGCAAGGCAATTTTAAAAACTGGTTTACTCCTGTTGCCAGCACAGGAGTTTCTAACAGCTGGGTAATTCTGTCCTTTTGATTCATGCTGCACTGTAGACAAAAAGGCACAAAAAATTAAATTAAGTTTTACCATCCCTCTACAGTCAACACAATTGTGATTAATGTATTTCCTAAAAGTGAGTGAGAGCCTTGTCCATAACTGTCACAGCACGTTGCTTATTCAAACTGTAAAGAAAAAGAAAGAAAGTTTTCTATATCTGAAGAATTCCAAGTAAAAGAGGAATGCACTGCTGGCCAGAAGTGACTGACCCAGCTCACAGCTCTGTCACATCCAGACAAGCATTTTAAGTGTCTGCAGTCTAAAGCTCCATTATTTTTCACAGAACAATCTGGCAATGGAGGTAACCTGATTCCCTGGGAATCAAATGTTACCCAAAGCCAGGTTTCACCTGTCACAGATATAACATATTCTGAGCAACCAAGTGACAGGGAATAGACATTACAGGAGAGGGCACTCTGTCCTTCAGCAGTATGAGGGGGAAAAGGAAATTTTCTGCTTTCAGAGTCTGAATGGTATTTATTTATTGTAACTTTGAGGGGAAACATCCTAATGCAATGGCAGCTACAGCAGCTTTGTGCAACCCAGTCACAAACCACGATGGAATAATCTTCAAACAACTGCTGCAGGGGTTCCTGCAAGCTTTAGGGTCTCCCTTCCCTAGGTCTCTCTCTTAATTGTGATGGGGTAGAGTTATTCTCATAGCTGTCAGGTAGACACTGTCAATCCTTGTTCCACTGACAGGCAAGGAAGAATGTGACTTTTCCCAGGGAGATTTAGAGGTGAAGAGATTCTGTATGTCTGTCCCACCAAGCTGCCCATTGAACCTCTCCCTCCTTCTCATAGCTGTGCCTGATAATGTTTGGAGAAGCACTGCAGAAGATGGCCCAACTCTGACCCAACTCATTCAGGCAGAAACAAGGAGGGACTTGCTTAGGATTTCCAGAAAGACTTAATCTATCTATGCAGAATGTTCAGAAGAGGCAGATGAAAGTCAGCATCAAGTGTCTTCCTCAGACTGTCATACAACCAGAAGCAGCACATCCAACTCCCTTCTGAATTAACACTCCACTAAGGAGATGCTCTTCCACAGGAAAAGCCAAAAAGGTGACTCTCCACATTTTCTACCTGCCCACTGCAGTGCAGAAAATGCAAGGGGATATGAGAGGACCTCTGCTTGTACCAAAGGCAGTTAGAGCCAAGCCCTGCTCTCACAGGCAGCAGCCCTGCAGCATGCTGAATGTGGGGACCTGGCTCTGCTTCTGGCAGCAGGCACCCAGCCACGGCAGGATATGATGCTTCATGAAGACCACTGTCTGCTGGGACTTTTCCTACTGCTTCTCCAAGCAGAAGCAACACGTGCACATACCCTCTTGGAAGCTGCTTGTTGATCTTCTGCTTGCAGTAAAGCAAGCAGTCACATGTGGAGGTAAGGTTAGACAAGTTGGGCAGAGCTGGCAGGGCCAACTGTACATCAGGGCAGCATGCTGTCTTGACACCATCCCCTTTGTAAGGCTAACCACCTGCTAGAGGGACACAAAAACACCTCAGGGGGAAAAGAATGAAACCAAATATACATAAATATGTTGCATTCAGCAGGTTCCAGGGCAGCAAACAGAAACTGAAGTTGTTTTCCTTATGGAAGCCTGTAGATTTCCACAGAACTGAGATGTCTATTTCCCTAGTCTTGGCCAGTATTTCCAGCTGATCCCCGAAAGCAGACACAGAACTTCTCCCTGTGCCAGTGACACCTGCCAATCACCCTCCTGCTCCCCCCGCCCCTCACTTTCACTATCCCACAAGACAAGCACCAGGAACACCCAAGCTGCTGTCAGGGGATCAGAACTGCAGCACTGGCCCCAGCCACACAGTGCAGAGACTCCTGCAGACAGCAAGGTCAGGATTACTGCTCAGAACAACAGCTCTCTGACGCTGGGGCTATCCTTTTATCCCACCTTCACTTTCCATACTGTGCCTAATGCAATTTGATGCTGCAATAAAAATAGATGATACTTAACTCCCTCCCAGTCTGATGGGCAGGGGTAGGAAGGGTGTGGAGCCTGTGCTCAGCTGCTGCTGCTGGGCAGGTGCTCTACAGCCTCTGCTTTCACTTGTCATTGTTCTGACCCACAAGCAAAAGAAAACCTCCCTCTCTAAGTACACATTTTTGATAATCAAGTTAGCAGCTCCCTCCTTGCCTTTGGTTAAGTCAAAGCATGCTTAATTATGGACTTTATACAGAGGAACATATCTATCTGGTTCCCTCAACGTGAGACAACTGTACTGAAAGCAATGGAACATTAAACCAACTGCTTCACAATCCCTGCCAAAAGCCACACATCTCCTATCAAACCCCTCCAGAGATTGACTGACATGTTCTTAAACACAGCAGGGCACTCATAGGGCAAGAAGAGAAACAGGAGAGATGAGGTGAGCTCTGCAGCTTCACACAGTGGTGGTGGTGGGTGTCTCCCATTAGACATGCATGTAATTTTTATTTTTTTTTTTAATAAAATATCAGGCTTTTGCTTCCCCAACAAAAGAAGCTGTTGAAATAGTTCTGTCAGACACAGCTGATAAGGATAATTATGTGGTGAGAGCTTAGTCATCCGGATCACAGTGACAGAAAGGCAGAGTCTCTTAAAAAAACAATGTCAACACCATGAAAGTCTAAAGAATAACTAAGTCTAAAGCTTCCCAGATGTCAGACCTGGCTCAGGTAAGCCCTGGGTGTGCAAAGGCTTGGGCTGCTCCTGGCCAGAGCTGGCACTAGCCACCAGAGGGAGCCCATTTTTCTCCATAAATCTAATTTTCATAATGGTTTTGTGTATGCACACGCTCTGCAGGCACAAATTAACCAAACAATCACACAGTGTAAGATATGTAAATGTCTCTGTACATTTGAAGTTAAACAGAACTGGAGATACACAGGTCAGGCATGGCCTCCTCTAACATTCGTGCCAATAAACTTGCCAGATGGAGGAAAAAGCACAATTCCCTCTGTTTTGCCTCATCAGAAATAGCACTCTAAACCAAGCAGGCTACAAAGGTCCTTCCAATCTGCCCCTAACAAATTCACTAGTGTAAAAGGGTTGAATATCACATTTGGGAGTTCACCGCAGAGCAGCTAACCCTGAGAAATCCTGTCTGCCTCGAAGAACTGCAACCCAAAGAGAACAACCACCTCAAAAAGTGCTGGAGCAACAGTGTCCCCTATCAGTTAAGGGGTAAAGATCTTTCCACAGGAGTGGATGAGCTCCAGATTTTATTTTTCATACCACAGATGCAGGTTTGCACATCTTTCCATTGATGCCTTCTGTACTGCCACAAGTCAAAACGTCCTCTCCAGTACTGGGTTTCATTACCCCCTTCACACTCAGAGAGAGTCTTGTCATGCCCCATCCTCTAGCCAGACCTGTTCTCTACTTAACTAACACTCCTCCAAATGGCTCTAACACATACACTTGACAATGTTTTCATTAGAAAGCCAAATTAAACAGCCTAAAAGCACCAAGAGACTAAGAAAACTTGTTGTTTCAGCTAAGGAAGCATACGCTTGACTGGATGGGCAGCAATATGGTCTGGCAAAGTCCAGCTGGCTTTTTTTTCTGTGCCCTCCTCTACTTTTGCTGTTCAACCTAGCAGCAAGGCAAGTCTAGCCAGGATTAGTCTCAGGAATAAATAAACCAAAGTAAAAGCCTACCCCAAACAGTGAGCAAGGACTAAGGACATTCACATCAAATTGCAGCTCTCGAGTCTTCTCCAGTACACGAAAGAACCATCTGTGCTTGAAACACTGGGGAGCAAGTCCCCCATCCAACATCACTAATCCTAAGCCACTCCATCAAGCCATCAGGGAACACTGGACATCCTCTTCAAAGTGTAACATTCTCTGCCATAGGCTTGCTCTCTTCCCTCACAAAGCATGCTGTGAGCCCAAGAAAACCAGCCCTTAGCACAGGCACTAAGAAGTACACCTAGAGCATGGTGCTGCTTTCCCTCAGTCACCTCAGTAGGGGACCTGTGATCATAGAATCACTAAGGTTGGAAAAGACCTCCAAGACCAGCAAGTCCAACCAATGGGGTGATGGTATCTGGGCAGCAAGAACACAAAGAAAGTAGGAACTGAGACTTGCTCCCTCTAGAAAACTTGAGAGAAAACAGAACAACTGGAAGCTCTCAGGCTGATTTCCCATCTTTTGTAGCAATCACAGAAAGGATTGGTGTGGATCATTCAGCTGGTGAGCAGGAACACTCTCCAACACAGAGGAAAACTAAGCTCAAGTTAGTAGATCTTATGGAAGCAAGTGTCATAACTTTCCCAAACCCAAGGTGTAGGGAACATTTCTCCCAGCATTTGAAACTTTCTTCTAGGCAGATCTTCACCTGAGACTCAGGATTACTAATACCAGCAGATGCTTCTTTCATGTTTGGGAGTTTTGCCACTGACTTCAAAGTAGTGAGATATAACACCTTGCATATTTCCTAAACACATTTAACAGCACCTGACACATTTAAAGTGCTTAGACACGTTAAAGTCATTGTATAACATAAGCAAAAAAAGCAGGAACCTCTGTCTAGGTGGTTCATGAGAAATTTAGTAAGCCAAGACTCTACCCTTGGATCAGATGCTTATCTGTTAGCCAGCTAATAACTGTGCAACTGCTTCTCTAACTGATCTGTACAGTCATAAGCAGGGACTACCTTCTGGTGAGCTCTGGAGATTTTATATTACTCATAATCCTCTTAAATCATAACAAAGAATACAGATTAGAAGGTGTAAAGCGTCAATAAGCGTTCTCAAACCAACATAAACACAGCCATCTCAGCCTGACTCAGCACCTGCTTCATGGGAGCTTACTAAAATCCTTTTGAAGTCAAGTTCTGGGGGTGCAAGCAGCATGTGGTTTGGCTCCTGGTGCCAGGCTGGTGTGACAGCTACACATACCAAGCAGTGCCTGGAGCCAGTTCAAAGCAGACAGCAGCAAGGTCAGCCTAGCATGGCAGCACCACTTCAGGGGCAAGGCCATGGGGTTAAGAAACGAGTTTTCCTCTTTACTTCAGGGCAAGCAACGGAAAGAGAAGGAACAGCAAGATTCTCTGGAAGAGAAAGTGAAGGGCTTTTGTCTGCAGAGGGCTTGGAAATATGATAAAAACATGGTTCTAGGGGTAGCTCTTGAACCTCTATGACAACACAGAGAAAGCCACCATCAGGAAACCTCAGCACAGGTCCAACTGCAGCCATCACTGAACTACCTCCATCAGCATTTCTTAACTTGGCCAAAAGTTGTCATGCTTTGGTGTGTATGTGTTTACAGGTGTCAGTCAGGGGTAACCTGACAAAGCTCCACACAGACTGCAACCTCCATGGGTCAAGCAAGCTGAACTAAAGCTGTTGAAACTAGCCTAAAGAAATTATTCGACAAAACATGGAATTACAAACTGCATGATCCTGCACCTACTGCACATTGGGATACTGCAGGAGGGTCTCAAGACTCTTCTCTTTGGAGATAACAAAACTGCTGCACTCACCTGCACAAATGCTAAAAAGCAGATGTGATACACAACACTATACTTTATTAGGAACATTTCTGAGGTTAGTATTAACATACCTCAGTGTTTTAACTGTACCAGGTAAGTACTGCAGCAACAGAAAACTGCATTCCTGGCTATCTCTCAATCAGAAGGTACACATCATAATTACCAATGAAAATCATTAATTTCATTAGCTGTTTTAAACAGGGTACTAATAATAGCAGCAGCAGGTTTATGTGTGGAACCTTCTTCTCTCAAGCACTCCTGCATGTTACTTTCCACGTGGTATTCCTCATGGTTTTATAGCACTTATCTGTAGTTTCCCTCCTTACAGTAACAACCAGAGGTACCCACTTCGATACTAGAATTTTAACTGCTATTGTTTAAGACTGCCCATCGTACACACTCGTAGCAACAAACAGCACAGCAGGAAACAAAACTCCTGGTTCCTAGCAGTCTGTGTGTTCTCCCTCACGTTTTTAACCTCAACAATTTGTAGGCACAAGATGTTTTACTCGCTGCTAACCTGTGATACGTGATACTTGCAACCGCAGCTCACGAGCTCCTGAATGAGCGCCCCTGGAGTACTATCCCTGCACACAACACCGGAGCCATCTCCACGAGTATTTGTAAACATTTAGTCTACCAACAACTTCCCACTTGAAACATGACGGCTAATGGGCTTCACGTTTGTAACAATTAGATACAAATGTACAAAAAGCCCCTTTCTTGCTCAACTGAATTACTCTTCTTTTAACGGTGATGTTCCAATGATACTGAAATTCTCCACTGCTCAACTTCATTCTATTTGGGAAATTTACTCCTGGTTGCAACTTGACAAAACCAGAAAGTATTAATTGGTTCACATTTATGAGACACATATACAGCTCAGCCTTTTCCATTCATGGATCAGATAATGAATTGGTTTCCCTGGAAAACTACACCATGAAATATTCAACACAAGGCATTCTGTAGCTTAGATGTGAACTACAAACTGCAATTTTACTGGGATGTCCCTGTAGGTTGGCTTTGGCACGTACGCCTGCATGTTTTATGCTTTGTCTGAAGGAGGAAGCTCCCACAAGTGAGGAGAAAGCTTTTGGATATGGGTCACAAGTTGGTGTATCAAAACTTAGATGAGAACTAAAAAAAAAAAAATACAATAGCTCAGCATATTCTCTCCAAGCTCTCGGGGGGGGGGGGGGGGGGGAAGGGGAAAAGAAGGAAGAAAAAAAACCCCACAACCCAAACCACCGAAATAAACCAGACCTTGAATATTCTTTGGTATTTCTATAGCTTTCTGCAAAGAGAAGGAAGCTAACCAAGATTTGTCCAAAATCAGAAAGAAAGCAAGCAAACACACTCTGCTGTATGTTGCTCAGGTTTCCTCTACGCTTTACAAGCTTGACACAGGGTCATTTTACTCCTGCTTCATTTTGAACAAGTGACAAATGCCATTTATAGGTTTGTTTCCCATCCAAACGAAGATTAAGAGGAATCAATTCTCCTGCCTCATAACCTCGTGGCACTTTCCAGCTCCCAAGACCAAAACCCATTACAGACTGATCATCTTGATTTCCGAAGCAAAACCCCGAAACCTTTTCGATCGTACTCAAAACAGAAGAAACGAGACAATGAATAAAAAAGAAATCCACTGCTGCACCCTGGGTGCGATCAGCCTCTCTCACAGCTCCGTTCGCATTGCCACAGATGGAGCAAGATCCCTTCCATCCTGGGCAGGGGCTGCGAGAAGGGAGAGAGGGTGCTCAGCCCTCGGGGACACCTCTCGGGTCCATTCTTCTCGCCGCCCACCACCCGAGACAAACTCCAGCGGCGGGTGGCTAGCGCACCCCGCGGCACCTCCGAGCTCTTTCCGGGGCACATCCAGAGTGCAGCAGCCCCGCGGGGAAGGCTCCGCACCCCAGGGCCGCCTTCCCCCGCCCCGCCGCGCTCCGCGGGACTCGGTCACTCACCGGAGATCTCGGCCTGGGGCACGCCGCTGAGGCTGAAGCCCTTAGCCCCATACAGCTGCCGGACCTCGGCGCAGCTCCTCGCCTTGCTGTCACCGCGAGCCGGGGCGGAGGCGACACACAGCAGCCAAAATCCCCACGGGAAGAAACGCATCCTTCTCCGCTGGCCCCGCCACCTGCCGTGCGAAGGGCAAAGCCAAGGTCCCGCGGCGGGGAGGGAGGAAAACGGCCGGGGGTCCCCGAGGATCGCGGTGCCGTGCCGAACAGTGCGGTGCGGAGCGGGGCGCGGCTCCCTCCCTGCCCGCGGGCAGCCCCCGGCGGGACGGCAGCACGGAAAGGAGCGGCGGCTCTCAGGCGCTGCCGCTGCCCGCGGCGTGCGGAGAAGGCGCCGGGGAGTTCAATCCGGACGCCGCCGCGGCTCGGCGGAGGAGGAGGGGCAGAGGTCCAAGTTTAGCCGAGCCGAGCCGTGCCGCTTTAAAGCCACGGAGCGTGACCGCGTTAGAGGGCTTTTGTTCTTAGCGCGGCTGCATCCCCGGGCAGTCCCACTGCGATGCTGCCGGCTGCGGCGCCGCCGGGCCGGGCGGAGGGCGGAGCGGAGAGCGGGGCGGGGCGCAGAGCTGCTCCCGCGGCGTGGCTGGACTGTGCTTGGCGGGTCGGTCCGTGCGTGCGCCGACACCGCTCCACCTGCGCGCCGAGCCGGGCGGCGCGGGAGGCTCCCAGCGAGGCAGGGCTTCCCCCGCCGGACGTGGCATCACGGCGCCCCGCGCCAATCCCGCGCAGGGCGCAGCCCCCGCCCCGGGACCGGCTCCGCCCCTGCCGCCACCGCCCTGCGCCCCCGGCCCGGCCACGAGCTTAACGCCAGCGCGGGGGCCGCGGATCGGCTCGGGCGGGGAGCTGTGGGTGGGTTCCTAGAGCGAGGAGCGTCGCCAGCTCGCCTCTGCGGCGGGAGGTGTCCTTCCCGGGAAGGTTTCGAACCGGTCTTGGTGGAGCACGGGCAGCGCTCGGGGGTCGGCAGTGAAAACGGCCGTTAAGCTCTCCTTTGTCGGCGTGCTGGGCCAGGTGCTGAACTTGAAGCCCTCTGAGTTTCCCCAAATTAGGTGGGAAAACCACCACGCAAGAAGACTTTAAAAACCGCTTAGCCAGAGCGGTGAGTAGAAAGGATCTTAGAGAGCCTGGGAATCCCAGCAAGGTCCTGCGGAGGCTGGAAGTGCCCCTTTCAGAACAGATATGGAAAGAGAGGCGATTTTCAGCTTCTCAGCCTCGGAGTTCAGTTCCTCTAGCAGCCTGCCAGCTCCTGGAACTGGTGGTGCTCTGCAGCTCTGCAAGCCGCGTTTGAAGCTGCTTCCCACGGAACTGAGGCACCTGTGAACACCTTGTGTTAAGGCCCGTGTGTCACCCCTAAAATAAGCTTGCAGCCTTTTGGCTACTATCTAACACGTTTCACAGCAGAAAAGGGACCCGAAGATCTCTCCTCTGAGTCTTCTGAGAGCAGATGTTTTCTGTGGAAAAAGGAGAGGGAATCTGCCCATGCCTCAGCTGAAGCACTTGTGTGAGTTTACACCTCACTAGCCGTCAGAAACCCCACGCAGAAACACCTCCACCACAACCATCCCTCAAAAAACCTCAGCAACATTTATCACAGATTGTACCTTTTAGACTAGTAGGTCACTCAGACATGCAAAAATACGTGGGAAAGTCAGGTCGTTCATCTTGCTGCTTCAAGAACTGCTTATTCT
Organism: Galbula dea; assembly: GCA_013399015.1. Classification (NCBI taxonomy): domain Eukaryota; kingdom Metazoa; phylum Chordata; class Aves; order Piciformes; family Galbulidae; genus Galbula; species Galbula dea. The sequence goes on along the minus strand of VWZX01001728.1, from coordinate 670,344 downwards.
CCTGAGGAATGAGTAAGGGAGAGGTAAGTGACAGCAAAGTAATAGCCCCAGGGAGGGGAAGGATGGCAGCGAGGAAGAGAAAAGTTGTTGCTTTCCTATGAAATTGCTTAATGATTTCCTATGAAATCTTCCTAATTAAATTCATCTATGAGATACAACAGAGCAGATTAAGAGACTCTAACTGCAAAGACAGGGAGAATTCTGTAATGAAGATCATGACAAAGGTGACACATCATCATCACCAAAAAGTAACAAGTATGTGTCAGGTACACCCCAGACACCCCAAATCTTAATTCTTTTACAGGTGATGTTGTGCTTTTTGGTCTTGCTGCATCTCTCAGTGATGCTGGTTGGAAACCCAAGGCTTGCAGAGTCCCAAAAATCTGTTACACCTCAGCTAGGAGCTTGCTTTGTGGGCTTTCTGGAGCATGCAAATAGGTCTTGTTCCTGGAAGTATGTGGGAAAAAAAGTCTCCCATGGATGATGCAAAGTCTGACCTACCCTGTTTTCTTGGGATCTCTTTTGTAAATGCAAGAGCACCACACATATATACAACAGGTTACCAGGTCTGTCATGTTATTTCAGCCCTTACCCCTTGGTGTTTCTTCTGATTTTATAGCCATAATCCTTTTCCCCACCCCAGGCTTTGTACACATCACTTGGAGATCATCTTTGTCAGAGATCTCCTCTAATTAATCCAACTGCAATAACAGCAGAAAACAAGCACCAGAGGAATCCACAAATATAGTGCCAGGACTACAGGAACACTAGGACCTTGGTTCCTCCTCCTGGAAAATCAAAGAAGGAAAATCAAATACTTACAGACACACAGTTAACATTGGGTCTGTTGAGGGGAATGAACTCCAGGAATGCAAACTCCAAAGAGATAAAGTACTTGATACAGAAGAAAGGCAGAGTCATAAACCTCTTAGCTGGTCTGGTGGCTACAGAACAACTCAGGATGACACAGGGAACCAAAGTAGTACCTCATTTTCTCTTTTCCTTTGAAAGCCTGGGGTTGGATACTTACTGCCATTGTGTATTGAGGGCTTTCTCCTAGCTCTGCCTGAAGTGACCTTGGGGAAGCTCTCTCTGAGCTATGGCTGCACCACGAAGCCCTCCACAGACATACAGCTGCTGAAGCACACTGAAATACTAACTGCTGACAAGGAAAGAACCTGGACTGAAACCATTGGGTTTTGGCCTTGGAACTATCCCCTAAGCTATAGATCATTTCACAGGCTGAAGTATTTCCCTTCTTTGTATGCATCTCACTCCCCCAAGCTGGGTGACAGCAGTGCCTGGGGCAGGGACTAAAGTCATGTCATTCCTGATAAAATCCTGAGAGACCGCAGCACACACTCTGCTTATTCACATACACTCTCCTGCTCCTCTGGTGAAACACTAGGCTACAACTGCCAGCAGAGATCCCCCTGCCTGCTCCCAAGTCCATTACAGGAGCTACAACTGAAGTACAAGCTCTGCCACAAACCTCTGTGTTTGAGTGACCATCATCAAGTCACTTATTTCCTAAATTGGGATAAGAGAGCTTCTTATGTGACCACCTGCCTGTGAGATGCTCACATACTGCCATAATGAGAAGCTTCTAAGTAGACAAATTAAAAACAAACCTGAGCTGAGATGGGCTTTTCAACAGAGAAGCTATCAGTAAGTCTGTAGAGAATCCCATCCTGAGCAAACAAATCTTAAATGATGAGGCACATCTATTCACCTTGCTGTCGAGTTTGTATGCACACATGGGATTTGGGCTGGGTACATTGTAAGCAAATTGAAAGAAACATCTTCAAAGTGTCATGTTGAAAAGGTATTTTTGGCATCCATTACAATTTTGATGCCTTCTGTGTGTATTTGAAGACCAGAGCCACTTTCTGAACATTCTCAGTTAAAAGAATGGAGGTTGGCAAAGGCTGAACAAAAGACTGGTGGGCAGAAAGAGCTAGAACTGGAGAAGATAAGAAAAAGCACAGAGAAGCAAAACGATGAGTAGACAAAGTGCAGAGGAGGAGCCAAACACACAGACAGCCAGAGAGACAGAGGGAGACGGAAAATCCATCCTTCTGTGGAGATCACCTCTTGACAGTCCTGACAAAAAGCCCTGCCCACTGAAAAGCTGATCCAAGCATTATAAGGAAGCCAGAATGATGAAGAAGAGCCAACTCGTCTGGCACAAGTGGGGAAAGCTACCCTTAAAAAACCAAAACAAAACACAACACCAAAAAAACCACAACCCCAAACAACCCAAAACAAAGAAGTGAGCAGAGGCTTTGTACAACCTCAGCTTTCACAGGGATGTCTTCTTTCTCTAGCACTCTTCCAACGTGCTGCGGTGCACCGGCCATGCTTCTCTTTTTCATGTTGATGCAAATCAAGAATTGTCCAGGCAGCAGTGAAATTGCATCCACCAGATCTCCAGCTGGTTCCAAAATGGACCTATGCTGAGTTACAGCAACCTGTAGTCTGACAGCAAAACCAGAGCAGGAAAAACCCCAGATAACCTTACCAAATTGCATTGTACCTTTGATGCTATATAAAAGAACAGAGCATTCCCACTTGAATTCGGTTGTGTTTCCACCTTTTTCACTATGTATCAAGTACAGAGCTCACTAGAATGGGGGGTGGGGAAGGAAAAGAGGTGGGCAAAGCCTAAGTGGGCTACAACTTCCTCCCTCTCACCAATGTCATGTCATGAAACCTTCAGCACCTTTTCCTTAGCCACTTTTATGCTGCTTTGCTTCTGTGGAAACATAGAAAATTTGGCACCTTTACATTAAATTTTTTCATCTAAATTTTTTAAATGAAAATATTTTCATCAAAATAAGAGTATCTCAGTACCTTTTCTTCCCATTTCTTTTGATCTCTGCTCTGTGTCTCCTATGGGATTCATGAAAGCTCTCCCCTGCTCCATTCCCCACCCTCCCAACACTGGTTAGTGTTCAGTAGAAGCTGGATGTATGTTTTGCTAAATCAAATCTAATTAAGTTATTCAGAGGATTTACTAGATTACACCTTCCTATCTACAGCTACTTACTTGTTCACTGGATCTTCCTTCCTTAGAAATCTGGCAGCTCCTCCTCCCCTCTGTGCACATTCTGCCATGAAGCTTTCCTGACATGTGCATGAAGCACATCTCTGGTTGTTTTGGTCACCAAAATATCAGAGCAGTCCCTCTGAATTGCTGGAACATCTCTGTACAACTGACAAATCCAGCTAGATCTCAGTTGACTTTGTAAGAAACCATTTGCCTTAACGAAAGGCCAAGGCTTTTTGGGACTTGTCTGTCCAGATTAATTAATCAAGAATATTGTTCTATAGATATACAGAGCTGGGGGGATCCTTCCTAGGTCTCAAAAGAGCCAGATTCAGGGCCCAGGGCAAGGATGATCACAGTTCTGGCTGCTGAAGAGAAGGAGGAAGGCTACGTGGAGGATGAGGCTCAGCCAACCTGCTGTTCAACCCTTTGGTGCAACAGACCAGTTCCCTTTGAATGAAATGCTTCATCCCCCCTCGTGTGTGTGGGTAGTATTCTGCAGAGGGAGATTATGAACAACAACATAATTTCAGACAGAGAATCTGGCTAATGCAGGTAATTGCCACCCTGTGCTATATTTTGAATTGAACAACCCAATTTTACAGCAGTAACTTAAAGGAATGTGTTGCTTTAATGACCTCTTACAAATGACTCCACCCTGCAGGACTCTACTTGTATTCTAGATGAGTCAGAGATTTCCCAGTAGAAAGAAGTCTTAAAGGCCCCAAAATAAATAAATGCCATAAACTCATTAGAGAAACTGCTGCTAATTGGGTCTGCCCCAGGAACTACATTTCATCCTTTCTGGACATAACTTCCAACAAAGCTTTTCCCACTTCCAGCTCCCCAAAACATGTGCAACAGTGAACAAAGAATATAGACATGGCACTGAATCTGCTTTATATTTGATAAGCAGAGCTTAGCTCAATAGTATGAGAAATGGCTCAAAATTGGCTCCAAAATGACTAGGTTAGAAATGTGTCATTTCATGCCACTGCAGTGATATGTAGGAAATTTCTCCTGCTAAAGTTGGATGGCTTCCTCTTATCATTCAAGAGGTTATATCCAGAAGTTGCTTGGCTTTGCAAGGGCTTTTTCAAGTTGAAATCTTCCCTGATTCTCACTGTCATCACTCTTTGGGCACTGGCTTAAGGAAAATGCCCACAGGAGTGTACTCTGTTCCTAGGAATGCTAGCACCACAGCACTGGTCCAAGACATGTGGATGTGGGACAGACATCCCAGACTTCTGTGAGGTAAAAAAAAAAGGTATAGCCATGGAGAAAGATATGTGTGGAGTCACAACACAGGCATCTGACAATGCTAATGAAGCTGCTCAGCTGACACCTTATCCTCAGCTGTTGCTACATTAAACACTAGAGACTAAAGCATTTAGAGGAATTAATACAATTATCTTGCATTCTGCTCAAGTGTTTATTTTTTCCTTCACATCCAGTTAGGTCCAACATAGCCTGTTGTTGTAGAGAAACTGACTATGAGGAAACACTGAAAAGCACCCAACACCTTCAGTTGTGAGCAGAGGCTCTTCCACCCCAGGTTTGTCTGTGCTAAATAAAATGCCTAGTGCTGAGCAAGTGTCAGCCAGAGGTACAGGTAAACTTGGCTTAACACCAGCAATCTGGCAGGACAGGTAGCAACAACCATTCAGCAGCCTTTCACACATGGAGGAGAGAAAAACCTGACTTTGAGTCTGGAAATGCAACCTTCCCATGGCTTTTTCTCTCCATTGTTAGGAAGATAATGACAAGGTGAGACACAGTTTTAGCTGTGTGCCAGCTTCACTTCTGATGGAACTGTACACAGCAGTAGAGTTACAGCTGGAATGACTTTGGGCCAGTGTGTTTCTCATCTTAAGATCTATGCATTTAGCAACACAAAGATGGTGAATGAATCTGCTGTGGCTATGGAACTCTAAAGGTGCTCAAAGACCAAGGCCTCAGAAGATAGAGTGGTGCCAGTGAAGGTACACCAGCTTATCCTGGTTGAGGATTAAGCACCCTCATAATCCAATGTCCCTGTGTAATGTTACTGTCTCTTTGGGTACTGTTTCTTTGGTCAGAACCACATAAGGAGCCAGTGTTGGATTTTTCAAGGTGCCAGACCACACAAACCCATCTTCTTGAGATTAAAAATAGAGCTCTTCATCTGATTTATTTTCCTCAACCTGCTAGAAGCCAGAGAGCATGAATACAAGGAGATGCAGAGACACTAGGTGTTAGAAATGCTGGAACCCACCAGGATATTTACTAATTTCTTAAAGGGTTTTCTGTTGGGTGGTTGGTTTGTCTTTACAGTGCTACTTTTAAGCATAGCCTTGAAAAGAGATTGTAATAGCTATGGATTTTTACATCACATATATTATTTTGCCTTAGGCAGGACTTTTATTTTGAGGCTAAAGGAGCAAAGCTTCGCTCCTTTGCCTCTCTTGTAGCAGATGAGAGGGGCATTGCTTTTCAAAGCACTTGAAATAGAAGTTGGTGGACTGGGGGACCCTGGATCACCCTTTCAAATCTTCCTTGCTGCCTTACAAAAGCTAAGCAGCTAGGTGCAATGACTCACTCACGCTGACATTTTTGGTAGAGAATGATGCCTTTTATAATAACATTGATATTCCTCCATTGATGTCTCAACACTGGCTAATTTAGAAAAGAAACATGTAGTGCAAGGTTGAAAGGTCACAGGCCAGCCAAAGAACTCATGAGATCATGAGACCATGAAAGAGGCTCTGGCTTTAAAATAAAATAGCTTTTTTTTTTCCTTTTTGTTTCTTTTTCTTTCTTTTTTTTTTTTTTAAGAACAGCCAAACTTTTCTGAAAGGCCAGGAATTTAATCTGAACTCTTCTTTCACATACTGTACAAATAAAAACTAGACTGCAGACCTACTTGGGGGGGGTTCAGGAGAGTTTATCTCCAAAGGTCACTTTAATCTCTATTGAGTAGAGAACGAGAGGGAGAAGGAAGAACACACGGTCACTTTTAGAAAGCTGCCAGACCTCTTTAAGCTCTGATGTTACCATTGTCAAGCCAACACCCTTCTTAGATTATCCTCCCCACAGTCTGCAATGCCTCTGCCAGTCTGAGTGTGAAATTAAATTATGAAATATTGGATTATTTGTGGCTGTTGTGTTCTGCCCTATCCACACTGTTCTTTTCCTTCTCCCAGTCTCCTGATTTTTCCCTGTCAGAGCTAAATGAAAAGACTAAAAAGCTCAACAGATTTTAAAACAGATTCAGGTTTGAGACCAAAATCAGGGCCAGATCTTCTGGCATTAAGCCCTTTCAATGGNCCCCCCACCCCTAAGAGGATTCTGTTGGTTTCTTCTCAATATTAGTATATGTAAAACTAATTACACTCTGATGGAGACTGTACTTCATATTCTAAATGGAACTCCTTTCCTTTATAAAGGAACCTGAAAAAGTTAATATTGGATTGAGAAATGGATTTGCAAGAACACAAGAGGCCCAATGTGCTGTGTTCCCTCCTCCCTCCAGTGCAGCAGCAGCAGCTAACAAATAGTATTTGTTGATGTAATATATATAAACCATATATCTTTAGTATGAGAATTTGTTATTAAACCAAAGCAATTAAGGCAGAGAGTGCTTTCATAACTATAGCTGCTCAAACTGAAAAAGACAAAGTGGTTTCTTAATAGAACATGCAATTGATAAGAGAAGAAATTACTCTTTCATAGCTCAAGTAGTTTTCAGAATTTAAGAAAATAAAGAGTAGCTTGTACATTGGGGCACTAGACTTTAGCCTTGCTGTCCTCCCAGATTTTCATGATAAAAGGCTTAATTTCTCTACTTTTCTTACCTCTTGTTTTTGCAACTTTAACAAGGTTCATAAACTCTAAGGGAACCAAGTATACCTGTAAAGCCCACTGACCAGTAAGAATAATTTACTTTTGGGGCATATTCAAAACCACTGTTAGAAACTGCATGCATCTGCTTCAGCAAGCAAAGGCTTGTACTGGATCCCAGTGTACCCCCAGAGTTCTCTCCTTAGAAAGAGACTGATCCAGTGTCAGAGGAGAGAGAGAGTTGCAATCTCTGCAACTCCAGCCTGGTGGAAGCAGGATACTCTGTCCTGACTCTCTTGACATATAAATGCCTCGATGAAGAAGCTCATGAAGTACTTCCCTGTAAAAAATTGTGACCTGCCTTGCACTGTGACATCCTGTTGCAGGTTAACACTGGTAGGCAGCTAAGCACCACACCACAGTTCAAAGCCATAATACTCACTCTTCTTCCAGGCAGAGTGCTATAATACACTTCTTTGACAGTCAGAATAGAGTTCACAGCTCTTTGAACAGGTCCTACTCCCAGTCCCCTCTATCCCCAGTATTTCAGGGTTATTTCAGTTAGTTAGTTGTATGAAGAGTTGAGCAAAAAAATGAACCCCAATCCATTCCAGCCCAGGCAGCATCCATCATGAAAACAACTCTAAAAGACTTCAGTTTTCACTCCTGTGGTTCTCCACTACAAGAACAAGCATGCTGAGCACCCTGAGCACCATTGAGCACCCTGCAGCAAGCCCAACAGTCCTCATACATGCTATGGGCTCTATTAGCCAGTCTGTATCCCTAACATCAAGGGTACTAGCATCAGCCTGATAGCTCAAGTTCAATTACAAAAGCTAGTGTCATAGTTTAGAGTTGTTGACATAATAGCTGCTAATGCTCCCATGTCCTCGAGGCAGACAGAAGTTGACCCCCCTATGGCTTGATGGGTCACAAGGTGAAAACACTAACTAGAGTTGTGTCCACAATGACCTTCTTGGGTATCAAAGCACAGCAGTGGCTGTAAGTCCTTATAAACTATCTCAGTGTGCTGGCTAACCTTCTCACACATGCTTAGACAATTTCCTCCCTCCTCCCATTGCTCATTTTCCACAACTCACAAATGTCTGTTGCACACAAATAAGAAAAATGAGCTGGCAAACACCCTGCCTGTAACTCAATTTTAAGGCAGAGAAATACAATTTCCCCCAAATCTTTCCTTCCTAATGTTTTGTGAAATGAACTGTTCAAAACTATCTATTCAGAAGGAGCTGAAAATCCTCCCCTCCAAAAAAAGTAGCATAATAAATGTACTCTTCACTCTCCAAGAAAAGCAGCATAGCCCACAAGGGGAAGTCCTCTTTTTCTCCATTTATGGATTTTTGATTGAGCATTCTGGTCACATGGATTTGGAATTTTTGATGTCATCCTTTTAGCTGTTGCTTTTGTGTATGAAAAGCAAAATTAGAGATAGACAAATGCAGATAAAAAATGGCAAAATTATCTTTGTTGGTTCAGTAGGGATGGCTGGAATCTCTTTTCTCAGACAAACTCCCCTTAACATCAATGAGAATTTTACACAGCTATGAAGCACAGATACCACTGTTTGCTGGCAAAATCCTGAGGCACAGACTGCTGGGAGCTCAGAGGGTGTCAGTGTGAAAACACTGCTACATGCTTTTCCCTATAGATCCACTACTGGCCATTGTCAGAGACAGTCCTTTGGTGTGACCCATTCTCATGTATGTTTTCCAGAGTCTCAATTTAGTAATCTGGTTATCTGAAACCATTAAAAGTTACAGCTACATAAACAACAGCATTAAGAACTCAGGTGATTCATAGGGAGGCTCTCTGTGCACTTAGATGCCTCAGCAGCAGCACTTTGGTTTCCTGGGATCAAGCAGCTTAGCTCCAGGGAGCCTGCACACATTGGGGGGTGACACTGAGGACAGTCTTCTGCCTCTTTCTCAGGTCCTGCAGTGTACAAGGATCCTCCTGTGAACAGCTGGGCAGCATCAGCTCTCATGGCAGCCCAGAGGAAAGAAGAGTGCTTGTGTGATCTGATACTGAGGAATACATTTGGGCCAGCAATAGATACAAAAACCATCTGAGTCTTTGGTGTGGTTCCCCTTCCCTGAGTGATATTTGTTTGTAAGACATGCAATGATGCCAGCAAACAACACAAGTTACAGATACTCTAGGGAGTTCATAAGATCCCTTGATTCATCCATCACAATGGTGCCTCCTAGCATGCCTGAGCAAACCCTCCAATAACACTGTCCATTACCTTTCCCTTCTCCTGCTCTCCATGAATCTCCCTGCTTTCCCTGCCTACTGGTTTTGGTCATTACTAAGCCAGAGAGGCTGCTGTTATGATCCTCTTGCTCCTATCTAGGCAGATTGCTTTGCCTTTTTCCTGCTCCCCCTGATCCTGCCAGTCCAGGGAGCATGAGGCTCAGAAGACGAACTGAACCCACACCTTCCTAAGAGCAATCCCAAAAACTGAGGTGGGTCAGCTTTCACTTGTGTTGTTTTGTATTCACTCAGCAGTGATCCACCAGCCATGAAGAGAGGTATTTTGTGTGTGATAATCAAGCAAGTCAAGAACTCACCTCAGAACTTGCTCTGAAGAACTGCTGGTAACCATAGCTGTGACTCAATGATTCATCAACTCATTTGATTGACAGGGTTGAGAGAAGGTGTTGAGGGCCCTCCTGAGAAGCAAAGCCAATAGAAAATCAATCCAGGTATGAAGATGCCCTATATCTTTCTAGGGCTTCTTTTACCTGGGGACTAAGCTCATCTACTTTTAATTTCATATAACAAGAAAGAACAGACTTACCTTAGTAAGAACATGGCAAATATTAATTAAATACTAGAAAGTAAAAGGAATGACAATAGCTACTGGGGAGGATAAGTCTGAGAGCGTGGGGTTTAGAGAGTATGAGGCTGAAAAAACAATAATAACCAGAAAGCATGGAAATTAAAAGCAGAACTTGTTAATCAGGGAATATTGAAAGCATCAGGGTGATGAGAAATGTCCAGTTTTCACCTGTGACAATGGAGACAACTCCTTCCTAAAATGAATGCTCTGGTCTTGCTGTACATAGTCCTGTCAGAGTGGGCTACTAACAACACCACTGTGCTGGGTTGCTTTGCTGATCATATGCAAGCATCAGATTGTGCCTTAACGTCCTGAGAGAGGGTTTTCCCCTAAACCATGCAGTGATTTTGAGCTGACCTCATGGAGCTGAAATACCCATTTGTATGAACCTCTTCTGGTGGCAAATGCTGACATTCTATCATTATTGCTCCTACACTGGCAGAATTTCAGTGGGGACACCTGACTGATTTGCTCTATCTGTGGCTTCCTTTCCAGCTGAGCTAAAGCAGTTAAGGGCAACTGAGGATCTGCATCACTCTTCTGGTTTCAGGCAGAAACCTATTTTATTAGGAGGACAGAGACAAACCCACTATAAATAAAACTGCATAAGGGCTTTACAAGTCAGTGTTTTAAAACCTGAACTTTTCATCAACCTATCTGCTGCTCTGCTCTCTGTGATGCCACTTTATCTCAGCAGAGACACAGGCAGCCTGTATTCTTTTAACCTCAGCAGGCTGTCACTGATCTTTGATATAGAAGCTGTCTCATAGCTACCACTAGATTTCAATTAAACCAGGCTATATTTAGGGTGAAAATAGGGCTATTTTAAACTGCCATACCTGCCAACTTTTATTCACTCTCAGCAGTAGTTATTTGATGTTCCTGGTTTTAAGCTGTGCCATCCATAAAATTAAAAAGATACCAGAATCTGTGATGTATTTCACATTCACAGCACCAAAAAAAAATCTATTATTAAAAGCAGCACTTCTCCAGAGGAGAACACACTTAAAGATGATAAATAATAAAATGCTTTCTACTCATACCCAGGGTTGCTATCACAGCCTTGCCATGGTGGGACAGTACAGATGATTTTCTGGTGCCAAGGAGAATTAAACTCAATACTTTTCTTTCACAGATCACAGGTGTCTATTGCTAACATGGCAAAGAAATGGTGTGGGGGATGTCAGTGTAACCTTTCCATGTTGTCCAACACAACATGCTTGTCTTAGGGACAAGATTATGTGATTTGGGCTAAAATAGTTACCTCTCCTCACATTTTCACTTCAGACAGTCAGCCTATTCCTCCTTCCCCATCAATACTGCATCCTTCATATTTCATGAGCAGGTAATGGGTGAAAGCTCCATCAGAAGACTGACCACAATCCCCATTCCACTTTCCAAAATCCTGGCATGCTCAAGCTGTGCTCAGCATAGTTCACTCTCCCAAAAATGCTGTTAAATCCACATATGTGAGCACACATCCAGACACACACAAGCTGTGGTGCTAAGCCAGCATTAGGAGCACATTTCTGGTGTAAGGTGTGTGAAGAACCCACATTTCTAGATAATGCAATGACCTGCATGAAAAATGATGGTGCCCATTTTGATGTGAACAAGGAAGAAAATCTTACTTGAGTCATCTACAACTGAACAGGCTATGACCCTAGCTAAAGCAAAAGATAACTCTCTCATGCAAAAGCCTGTGCTCATAAACAGCCTACAATTACACTTTTGGTTGAAGACATGGACTTTATGAAGTGCAAGAGCTGTTTTTCTGCAGGAAAGCCTACTGGAGGGTGAACTAAACCAAGCATGGTCACATCCTGACATGCATAAAATGCTGATTGTCTCACTCGCCTTCTATGCCAAGTGCTTACTCTTGCAAGGTATTTGGAGCTGTCAACACCAGCTGAACTCAGCGAGACAGAGAGGTGCTCAGCACATCTTAAAACTCCCTTGGCATCAGCAGCAGGCCTCAGACACACTCCATGTTTGCCAATAAAACCTACCACGGGAATGATGGCAATTACAGAGCAACTCTTTGTGTGAGCGTTACTGGAACTCCGTGCCATCCTTCAGAGAAAGCAGGCTGGTGAGTTGGAGGGAGGGTACCAAAGGGCTCCAAGCCCTGCCTGGAAGGCTGCAAACTAATCTGACACTCAAGGACTAAATAAAGTGTACCTGTTTGGCTCACTACCTGCAAAATACAGCATGAAAACAATGCTGCTTAAAGGGTCAGACAGAGACACTCAATAATAACATGATCTTTCGAGGTCCTTTCCAATTCCTAATATTCTATGATTCTATGATAACAATTCCAGAATGGTTACACTTAGAACTTCTCCAGTATGTTCAGCCATATCCTTTAGGTGTGTATTTTGGGGTATATTTATGGTCTGTTTCAGCTGGGGCATAGCCTGGACAGTGTCTAAGCATTGGGCAGTTAGTCAATGTTTTGGTTTAGCCTTGCTCTTCTCAGTGAGGCCCTGAACACTGCCTTGTGTGCTGTATTTTTACCAAGCCCAGCTCTGAAGGCAGAACAACTCATTTTTATTATTATTAGTTTATTTTAAATGGCAAGATGGTATCAGAGCACTTCAAAACATCATGGAATTTATTTCCATAACAAAGATACATCTTTCCAAATGCTTGTCAAGGCTGATTTTTTTGGGGGGGGGTGGGGGGGTGGGGGGGTAACATTTACAAACAAACAAACCAAAAGATGTGTTTCCTGCTGCTTATTCCTGCACATGACTGAATCATTTTGGCTGAAACTTCCAAAAAACACCCTCCTCCAAAAAACACCCTCCCCCAAAAAACAAACAAAAACCCCCAAACAACAAACAAACTGTAAGCAGTCACTTACCTTGGAAAATAACCCTGACTGGAAAACCAACCTAACTGGTTTCAGTTTGGCAAAATGAAAAGCAATTGGAAAGAAAAGGAGCTTGCAGTGAGAAGCATCAGGCAACCTTTATATATTCCCAAGACTGTTAAAAAGTGAGTTTAGTGCTAAGTCTGTATGCAGAGAGGGAATTTCTCAAAGCAAACATCTTCATTACCTAGGAGATAAAGGCATAACAAAACCCTTCAAATGGGAACAATTCAGATAAGATGAGGATGAGGTTTGTTTTTTTTACCCACCAGGGAAGTAAATGTGAGAGCAACCCATTCAGGGGTGTGTTATAATTTCCATTTCTTGAAGTTTTAAAATCTCTAGCAGACATCCATCTAAAAATACAGTGATTGTAACAGGTGCTGGGAGATCAAAGCCAGAATCTTCCAGTGCAGTGGCCAAAGCTGGGTTACGGAATCCCTTCTGCCCCAAAAGCTAGTCTTCCCACACTGCACACCCTGAACAACCACCACTGGCTTTTCAAGTGGATAAGATTGTTTTCTGAAATGTGTGGCTATGGCTTTTTGAGTAGTCAGAGGTCTTCTGATCTTTTCCCCTTTTGAATATGCACAGCAAATCTCTCCTTCTTTTAGGAGTAATGCCATAACTGCAGCTGATACCACACAAGAAATTAGTGCAGCAGAAAATGACCTACTGAGGTTTCAGAAGAGTTGTAGTGAGTATGAGGTTAATACATGATTAAACTATTCACTCAAAACTCACTCCCTGCTTCCCAAAACTTTGTCCATGTCTCTGGAATCACAGACAGACACACAGCAGTTATTTTGTACATCCTTCTGGCTTCCTATGGCTCCTCATCCAGTACTAGCCTAGTCTGACTGAAAACTTGTGATCTGTTTGTCACAGAATCATTAAGGTTGGAAGAGACCTCTTAAGATCATCAAGTCCAACTGTCAACCTATCACCACCATGCCACTAACCCATGGCCCTAAGTACCACATCTCTATGCTTTTTAAACCCCTACAGGGATGGTAACTCCACCACTGCCCTGGGCAGCCTGGGCCAATGCCTAACAACTCTTGCTGGGAAGAAATTTTTTCCTGATATCCAATCTCAACCTCCCCTGGTGCAGCCTGAGGCCATTTCCTCTTGTGCTATCACTGGTAACCCAGGAGAAGAGACTGACCCCCATCTCACTATAACCTTCTTTCAGGTGGTTGTAGAGAGAGATCAGCTCTCTGCTGAGCCTCTTATTCTCCAGACTAAACAACCCCAGTTCTCTCAGCCATTCCTCATAAGGCTTATTCTCCAAATCCTTCACCTTTGTGTTTCTCCAACTACTCTGCCTCAATTGATTCCACCTCTGATCACTCTGTGCCAACTGCCATTTTTTCCCCTTGCTCCTTATTGTGAAGCTGACAAGGAGCACAGCAAAACTGACAAGGTGAGGCACAGAGATCCTGTGGGAATGGCTAAAAATTGACAAGTAATGGCAGCCACCAGGTTTTAACCCTCAGGTTTGATTTCACACTTAATGTTCCTTGAGATGATGTAGGAACAAACAGATATTTTAGGTTTACTCCTTTTTGTGATCTCTGTTATAGAAATATGACCAGTTTGGATCTATTGCTCAGAGGAATCTCAGTTTTGCTGGGATTATTTGACTGACCCTGGGTTCCCTTTTATTTCCTAGAGCCAAAGCAAGAGCTATATGAGGAGTGAGATCTTGAGGAAGGCCAGTGGGCCTGAGGAAACCTGCCTTGATGTGATGGTAATGAGTGACCAGGCAGAGACAGCAAAGACCAGCTCTTCTGGCCTGTTGGAAGCTCATTAGTGTGCTGGGAACAGCTTGAGGTTTTGGCACCAGCCCCCAGTGCCTGCCCCATGGGCACACTCAGCTGTCAGAGTGACAAGTCTGAGGAGCTCGCTGGGGCAGCTTCCTCAGTGCAGAGGAATCTATCTATAGAAACAGCTCAGGACCCAGTCTCCTTGTGCTCTTCCTGCCTGGAAGACACTTGGACAAACATAGAAAGGACCTCTTTTTGTTATTCTAAATAAATAGTAGCCATCCACTGTAATCACTGTCTTTGTTCTTCCCTACTGCAGCCCAACATATACCACTTCCACTACAGTCTGACCTTAAATCTCAATTTACTCCCAAATCCCAAGAGAGAGAGAGAGCTGTGTGAGGACTCTGGGAGACAGGTTATGAAATTAGCATTTTTGTCTCATTAGCTTTTGAAAGCAGCAGTTATAGTACAAGGGATTTGGCCCAGTGATGTACCTACATATGCACAGCATGCTTCTACTAAACCCATTAGAGCATCTGCCCAGAGTACATTTTTCTGGCCAGAATCCATAATATTAATCTCTGCTGTGTCCTAAATCCAAAATCTGATTTTTCACCTACTGTTCTGGGAGATGCTACATGAATAAAGGGATATGTCACTCTTTCTCCTTTTGCAGATGGAGTAGCTCTGGGTTCCACTCCAGCACTGCAGGATCCACAGGCGAGTTTGGGGATGACATGGGGGCCAAGGGGACAGCAGAAGCCTGAAGTGGGGTAGGAGTGGGTAGGCAATGAGACAAAAGGAACACAGCAGGCATAGCAGTAGTTTTGGGGTGAGGGAGATGAATGGGGGTGCTACCTAGAAGGCTGCACTATTGAAGATCATCTGTGAGAAGTTTGGCTAATACCACCGCAAGTGGCACACATACATATATATGTGTGGGTTGAGAAGTCTCTCTTTAGCCATGTTTGCAGTCACTTTCATGAACAGCATACATGGACATGGAGACTGAGGCAAAGAGATAATTCTGCAAGTTGTGCTTGCATTAGGGCTAAAAGTTTAAGCACAAGCTCCCAGAATGACTTTCCAGTTTACAAAACTCTCATCTGGCTGTTATCTTGGCAATAATTACTACATAGAAAAGAGATTTTGTGTCAGCTTGTAAAGCTATTGGTGCCTCTGCTAGCTGGTATGAAGCTGCAGTCAGGACTCACCAAGTGCACGTAGATATGGTGGATACATCTGGGGCTGTTGCCCCAGTGCATTGAATGTGCTTAACTGCACAGCCCACCCTTACTTTGCATGGAGATCACACAATATCAGAAGGAAATCTGGTGGCTAATGTCCCTACTGTTGGCCCTGTTTTTCACAGAAGGTTGGAGCAGCTGATCTTCTTTCTAACCTAGTCTTTTCTGACTGCATAAGAAAGAGAAGGGTCGAGATTTTAAGTTCTTCCTGGGAAAATGTGCAGATAAAAAAAATAAATGTGTAGAATACACTGTTCTGGATAAATCTGTTGAAAAAAAGACCAAAGTACCTTGTTCTGTTAATGGTGAAGTTTCTAAACAGTTAGAAAATTTGATTAACATGTCTAATAGGACAGACAGCACCTAACAGCTGTCAGTAACTATTTAGCCTCTGGCTGCCTTGCTTATCCTGAAAAGATTAAAGAAGCTGCAAATGTACTTCACAGTGGAGACAAGGAACTACATAAGATTATTAGCTTTTATGAGAATGAACACTTCAGCAGTAAAAATGACATAGGAGAGCTCAACTCTATTTCTTGAACCAAAAGAAGTCACTACTCTTTATAAACTTCATATTTCACAAATGTCAAGCTAGATAATCTTGGGAAGAACTGTGGGATCGAGTTAGCATCACAGAAACAGTGCTCCCCAGTCAAACACAGATACTGCCTGTGATGCAGCAGAGGAGAACTGGGCATGAATGTGCATGTTTTGCCAGGAGGTGAAGAAACACCATTCACAAAAGGTGTCTGTGCTTAACACTTTCTTCAATTATGGTATAGAGAACAGAAGTTATTCTCAGGACCCAATTTGCTTTGCTTTGCATAGTGGATATCTGTCATTATCCTGTCTGCAGCTTTTGGGGCTGTTTTACTCCTGATAGTTAGGAGTAAGATTGCCATTAGCACAAGTTTACATCTAAACATTGGTACATGCTGAATCCCATGTTCTGAGGAAGATTTATGCCAAGATTTTGGGCCAGGCAGTGAGAAATGCTGTATTCCCCGTACAGCCAGGAGAAGAGAGGTGGAAATGGACCGAAAACAGTCAGCAGGGAATCTAAATGATTAAGGGATGGATGTCTCTGCCAGGCTGTACCATACTAAAGGTTAAGCCAGGTTTTAAATGAGAGACTACACATTTAAAGCACCTCCCTCTATTTAAAGCTTATTACAGAGATCTGGGAAGTCAGTGAATTGCCTTTGCTTACATCTAGGAGACAGGATCTTTCCTCTTCTAAGGATTTGCACAGCATCCAGGACCAGAAGAACTATCTTTGTTGGAATTCAGGACTATAATGAAAAGCAAACAACAGTTAACAGGAGGTAGCTGCTCAGTGCCACTGTTACCTTAGGCAAGCATAATGTTTTGTATGAAGTGAAAAGTGATATTGAAAACAGCTGAATTAACCCACTATTAGAGGTGTCTATTCCACACCACACTGTGCTTTGAGGAATTTGTGAGCTAAACACATTTCTTGGTTACCTACTCCTGAAATGTTGACGTCAGAGGACAATAGCATTAAACATTAACTGGCTCCCCACAGGGCTTGGAATGATTTATTTCTGAGCAAGCTGAAAACCCTACAGTCAAAAATCATGGCTGAAATTCTAAAATTCAGCAAGTAACATTGAGTTAAAGTGAAAAACTGGAAGACCAGAGCTGATGGGAAATCATCTTCCCTAGCTTCTTGTCATCTTCTCTGTCACTGTTTCCCTCTTACTAACACAAGGAATGGTGGGTGCCTGCTGGTATTCAGGTGGGTGTAATATGTTGCACCTTAGGAACTGTAATTTAGCATTAATTAGCATCCACTTTAGATAATGTTAATGGCCAAGGTAGTTGTCCATTAAACAAATGAAACTTGAAATTAGAGCCTAATTGTCAGAGTCTAAAGACTGTCTGACAGTTTGTATGGTTTTTTTTTTCCCTTAATTCAGATTAAAATTGAAATTAATAACCAGATATAGCACAACCTTTGGGTTTATTTCTTGGGTTTGTTTTTTGGGTTTTGTTTGTTGGTGGTTTTCTGTTGTGTCTTTTTTTTATCTTTTACACAAAATTAAATGCACTGATTCTCTTTAAAGTTTAAATCTCATAAGGCAAGAAGTGCTAGCTGGGCTTAGCAAAACAATGACATATTTGTGGAATGCTAATTAAGAAGCCCTAACCCAAAACAATTGTCTCCCTTCTGTTTAAACAGAAGATTGGTGCATATCGAACTCTGTCATCAGCTATTATTCAAATTGAAATAGGTCAGGTCCCAGAACACCTGTAAATTAGCCTGGAAATTCCCTCAATTAATGAAACCTTGTCTGCCTGAATTTATCCTGCCTTCCCCATAACACTTGGACAATCATAGCTGTAGCATGTAAAATTAATCCTATTCTGTTACTTTCTGTGGAAGGGCATTTTGATTGCGCTCTGACCCCTGAGAAAAAGGTTAATACTTGTTCATTCTCCTCCACATATTGCTCAGCAGACATCCAACTCCTGCAGTCCAAACCAGCAGGCTTACTTGAGTCAACAATCATAGGACCTGAAGAACTGGGCTGCCTGGCTAAGACCTGAATTTGCAGTTCCCCATAATGTGTGTCCCTAAAGCGAGATGTTTACCCTGGTATAAAGAGAAACCAGTGCAAACCAGTATCTTATTTTCTTATTCCCACTATATGAAGTTTAATATTTCATTTACTTGGAAAAATGATTCTTTTTTTAAAAAGTCCTTCAGTTTAATCAGTTTTTCTATGCCCTTCTTCCCTTTCTAAGGGCTTGTGAATAAGGTTTATTCTGGAGCAGCTATCACCCCTGGGATTTACAGGCAAATCCAAACACAGAACCACAGAATAGCCAGAGTTGGAAAGGACCCATTGGGATCATCTAGTCCAACTCCTGTTTAGGCACAGAACAATGTTTACCTCTTCTAGTGTTTGCTCCAGGGTTTTTTTGGTGAGGTTTAACTTTGCTGCTCTGGGTGTGAGGAGTTGGGTCACTCACTAGCAACAGTGCTGCTTGTAACTTGTTCTTACACTGTCAGAGATATGCACTGTAGAAGCTGAGAATGAAGTGAATGTTCTCCATTAAATAAAATGCTATCAGCTTCAAGCAATAACAGAAGTGACACTGATTAAAAACAAACAAGAAAGGTGTAACACAAGTTGCTGAAGTTTAGTGGTAGATAAAGTTATGCACATACATAACACTAACTCCTCTGGTACTGGTTTTGTTTGGGTGGTCTTCAACAACCTGGAAGAAAATGCTCATTTGTACTTACTGCCAATGTTGAAATTTCATAGCCAGGAAAAAATAAAGTCATATTGGAAAAAAAAAACCCAAATGTACAGAAGCAGGAAATGACTTTGTTGAAATACTGGGCTAGGATCAGAAAAATCCATCTCACCCTCAGAGTGGGCTTTCCCACCAGGAGAGAGAAATGCATCTCTGCCTTCCTCACCTACACCCAGGCTGCTGTGGCCCCAGCCTGGCTCTGTCATAGGCTTCAAAGGGGACTTTGGCCAAAACTTTCTGTTTGCTGCTCTGCCACCAGCCACAAACAGCACTCTGTTCCCCTTCTCCTGACCTTACCCTTTCTGTTCCCAAGTTTTCACACTGCAGGTACTGTCCCTGTCTGTCTTTGTGCTGGCAGACTTCTTCCAGCACACTCCTGAAATGGAATTTGTATCCTTAGGCCCTAATTCAACTGTTCTGCCAAAACCTGGTGTTGAAGATAACTGCTGCAGAAATTTATCACAGTGCTCAGTCTTCAAGGAAGACTTAGTTCTCCTCACAAGAAAGAAACTTGTCCTTTCCCTTCTCTTCTAAATATTGGAAATGTTTTATCTAAGTGAACCTGAATTAAACATGAGTTTATACAGAAATATGGATATATATATATAAAAATAAATATAATGGCCCTAAGGGAGCCATCAGACATCAGCTGAGAGCAAACCTGGAATGGTTTAAGATGTTTCTGCTGGTCAGGACTCAGCTGAAACAAAGATTACTCACATGATGTAAAACAAGTTAGTTTTAAGTCACCTTCCCTGACCGGAGGTGCTCCTAAATCTCTTTAATGGGGTAGTCAGATATGCAATGAAGTTAAAAGAGCATATCTAATTTATATGCATAATTATTTCAACTATATATGCAAATTAATCCCCGAGGGCCAGCCCTTAAAGAGGCAGAAGCAAGAAGGAGCTGATACAGGACTTGAGAGTAACAAGAGTTTCAAACTCAGGTAAGCACAGAGCTCAGCCTTGTGGCCAAGCCCCTTCCTTTGAAAACAAAGCCTGGTTATGGTACATTTAAACTTAGGATCTGATCTTGCAGGTTACAGGGGCTCCCTGGGCTCATACACAGCACCACTGAACTCAGACCACGCTGGTCAGCTAGGTACAGAAAGAACTAGAGGCAAATGGGCTCACGTTGACCTGTACTGCAAAAGTGCTCCTTCCCTGCAACATCACCTGCTCCAAGGGCAGCTCATCCCAGGCAGTGATATTTCTAGACAGGCTGTGCCAGAGTAGCAAAAATCCAAGAGTTTAAGAAAAGTAGAGCATTTTGCTTAGGAACTGTCACTCATTTGAGGTTCATCCTGCCCCACTCAGCTGCTGTTCCCATCTGTACCTTCTGTTTGGTTTTCTGTTCATGTTCTGAAACCGAACTGGTAAGCAGAAAATTTTAGTGACTGAATAAACTCTTGCCAAAAATCTCTAAAGTATACATGGAAGAGCAACAAGGTTGCTGTGTGATAGGCAAAGAGCAATTTCCAGTCCAGAGGAACTCAAGAGACAGATTCTCAGCACAGGTGTGGTTAGAAGGAAAGTCCTTCGCAGCTTACCAGGGAAGTTGTAACCAGTGGCTCCTGGGGTCACACCCCTACCCCCCTGTGCCTCTTCTAAGGGTGCAATTAATTTCATTTTGCACTTAGTGGTTTCCACTCCTTCCACCAGCTTGTTGTTCCTGCCTTTTATTTGATCTAGCAACCAGTTAGGTCTGGTTTTACATCCAAAATTTTGACACTGAGTGCAATGTATCCTTAAGAAACTCTCAATCTGAAGGCACAAACCTTAGCAATGTTTCTCAGTGGTGAACTGCTCCCATTTGATAAAGTTAATAATAATAGTTACACATTTCTAAATAAATATGAACTCTTTGATAACATTACATAAACATTTTAAAATTAATTTATTCTAATTTAAATTTGTCTCCTGTCAGCTTTGAGCAATAGGTTTTCATAATATCCTTCTTTGCTGGCTTAAAGAAATCCTTACTAGATGGTTTTCTTCCCCCATGAAGACATTTCCCACTAGATAACTCTCCCCTCTCCTCTTTTTGATAAGCTAAACACACTGAATTCTCGTATACACACACTTATCTCTAATTGCTGCCTTCACTGCAGAACCACAAAAACCTTGTATCAAGTTATCCTCTTCCTTCCCTGTAGCTTTCTAAAAAGCTCTTCTTGCACAACTTCCAATCTCTTCTTAGATTTTTCTCCAGTTTGAGTGCTGTCCTCTTAATTGTCTTTGGTTGGAAGAAAGACAGTGCTTCTGAACCATCATTTCTGGTTGGAACTGCCACGTATTGGCTCCCAAGCCCTAACATCTACATAGTAGTCCTGGTTCTGGGGCTAGTGTTTTCCCTTCACAGCAGGGTCCAGACAGGACTATCCTGGGTGATGCTTCTTGTATTAGAAAAACAGTCAGTTGTTGTATGGTGAAGCTACATCTCTTCTGTATATGTCACTGCAGGATGCCAAAGTTTTGGTTGTGTTTCCTATAGCCATCTTCCCATGAACATCTGGTACCAAGTTTGGCTCATGTCCTCCCAAACAAGCTCACATGTTTAATTACCAGTGGGTGTAGGGGAAGAATATCAGAGATGACTGCAAAGAGATAAGAGCATGAGAGTAACCCTGGTGTCTAACCTGTAGTTCTGTAGGACTTACAACATCTTTCCTGCATGAGATGGAGTGCAACACAGGGATCCCTAAGTAAGTGAAAGCTCAAGGGAGGAAAGAAACTCATGGTGAAAATTCTCTGGTGGGTCCTCAGCCTTGCTTTAACTGCATGGGAATGACTTGACTCAAACTCCCAGCGGATCTTTTCATCTCTATGACAATGCCTAACCAACACTCATGTCCAGGCCTGAGCTTGCTCACACCTGGCCACCAACCCAGGCTCTGCTGTCTTTTCATGCAGTACAGCAAGCTTAGAGCTGATCTCACTGTGAGCAAGGACAGATCCTCAGCAGCAGAGTCCATCAGGTCACAAAATTTGTCCAACAGGCAGCGGGTGCTGTCCCCATCCAAAAATTACATCTCATTTTCAGCAACAGTCTCTCAGTGACTGATGGGATCTGCTGCCCAGGAGTCTCTGCTACCTGGCTGCTGCACATGGAGCAGGTGCCAGTTGTGAGTATCTAAAGGGCTGACATGGGCAAGATTCAGTGAGCTCTCAAAACCACACTTTGTGTAGAAACTACCCTGAAAGGGCAAGATTTCTTATGGCTGAGAATCTTGCTTCAAACTGAGTTTTCACTTATTTCACTGTGATGCCTGAAATTCAGTTATTAGGAGCATTCAGCTTATCAGTTAAATGGATTTTTGAGTAGCTCTTCATCATCTCCCTTCAATATTGTCAGGTTTTGAGGGAAGATGTTTATAAGCCATTACATAGAGATATCTTATATGTGCTGAAGAGCTCTTCCTCCAAGATCTTTACACTCACACTTCAATGTATAATCAGCTTTTACAGCTATATTAAAGTCTTCAGAATAGGTGGTTGATTTTTATAGTGGAAATCCCTGGTATATCCTTAACTACACCGTTGCTCAATACAAGAGTATAGGAATACATTTAATACAATACACACAATGTTTTACCATGGAAGCAGCAATTATTTTCAACAGAACAACCAGAAAAGCTGACCTGACTGTTGTTCTCTCAGCAAATGCTGAAACCAGCACTTACACATTGCAAAATGCAAGAGAACCTCTCCTCTGACAGGACAAATTATACAAACTAATGTTTACACTGTAAATAGGCTTAAATGCCACATAACATAGGTGTAAATTAGGGTACCATTAGAGCTACAGTCATTTAGGCCAGGCCTCTAACTAGCCTCTAACCCTGTGTAACTCATAGTATTAATTGCTGGTGGTTTTTTAGTGAATGGTCTATTGTTAGTCCTCTCAGCAGGCACTCAGTGTTACTGTGGATTGCCTCACACTTGCCCGATACACTGAGAGTTACAGCATATCCTCTAACTTCCCCACAAAGGAAAGTTGTTAAGTGCTGTTTCTTATTATATCTCAAAATGTATTTCCTTTGTGTTTGTGGAGAGAAAAAAAGGGGAAAAAAAAGGAAAATGACAGTGATTTCATAATACAGAGCCTTTTACCAATCTTTGCAATCAGATCTTTGGGACTTCTGCTGCCATCAGACACTGCAATCACTTGATACACATGAGAAACCAGCACGGGGTATCCTGATAAAAAGTTCAGTATGTAAACCAGCTAAGCCTGGGCAATCAATCTTTCTGGCTGGTGCTTTAGTTTGATAACTGCTGTATTTGTGTCCTTTCAGATAATATTTGTCTAACACTACCGTAATCGATCTAATTTGAGAGGCAAATGGAACCCCTTGAAATCTTCACCTCACCTCCGTGCCTGGTGTGCACTCTGCCAGTGCTAACAGAGCTGGATGCTCTCAGGCATATTAACAACATCTCCTCTGCCATTTGCTACTTGTGCTAGAAGAACTTTCTTGGAGAAGTTCTGCAGCCAATTCCTGACGCAGAACAACTCATTTCCTACCATAATAAGCCTCCAGTCTCAGGCTGAGATGGTTGGTTGCCAGAAGAAATGGCTTTCTTAAGAATGGAAGCACACAATTGCCTTTCTTAGCTGCCCTATTATTCATTGTCAATCCAATAACCTTGCCATTTGTTTTTTCAGTGTTGATTTGGTGGTTTCTTTTTGTTGAAAAGGACACATTGCCTTCTCTTTTCCCTCCCCTCAGATAATTCTCTTTATGTTGTGCAACTACTCTTTTTCACAACAGCTTCTTAACTCACTCTTGCAAGCTCTCCCTTATGGCCCCCCTATATTTGTGTATTGGCCAGCTCCAAAATCAGCATATGCTGACCTTATTCCAGCCATTCTGACTAACCCCCTCCAAATTGTGTCCAAGTTTAACACATTCCCCAAAGTTATCAGGTAGCTACATCTTAGAACATGAAAAAAGAAATCATCCAAAGCTGCTATGCATACATTAATAGTAAGTAGGAAGGTTTATGGGGTAACCAACATGGTCTTGTCAGGAAGACATGCATCTTCAAACAGTCCCAAACATCTCTTTTTTAATGAGCCTCTAGGAGGTCTCATTTACTCCAGAACTTTCCCATTTTTCTTTTCCCCATTGCTGTGTTACTTGGTCTAATAAAAATATTTCAGGTCTCTTTGCCAAGCTTTCTTATAATTAGTAATTGTGAGGGAGCTAGTTGATGTTATCCTTGGACATTCTGGTGAGACTTGGGACATGAAGCCATAAATTAGGTCACCTGTCCTCAGCAGACTATCTCCTTTCTGTACTTTTATTCTGCTTCTGTGAAGATCCTCAGTTCAGAGAAAGAAGAAAAATAATCCCACTGAGAGAAATTTTTAAATTTAGGTTAAAAAAAGGGGGAGAGGGCACAGGAATATTTGAGCATTTTACACATCTGTGCTTTCTGAGGCATCCATCAGTGAAAGGATTCCCTGACCTCTGTTTATTTTCCAGGATATGAATTCAATTTTTCTGTTGGAGTCCACTGTGTTTTCTGTCCCTTTTTGGGGTTAAACAAAGTGGTGTTTTTCTGCAGCTTAAGAATATCTAATCATTTTCAAATATCTATCACTCGATGAAAATTAGAGCAGTCATTTTGCTATAGTAGACATTTGTTTTCTTTTATAGCTTTCCTGGCTGCTCAAGGGTACAATCAGAACAGAGAAAGTTCTGTAGTCTTGATATTTGCTGATGATTTTGCTGTAAATTTTCTGACAGTCTTCTGTTATTGCATTTATCTGCACATCTGAGCAAAGGAAAAATACCTCATGAAGTATTCAATTCAATCCTGGCAGAAACAGCACAATGCCCTTGGACACTAATGCATATTGCACCTAGTAATATCATGACATGACCCGAGACTAGATTTTCTCCTTCAGCACCCTTGAACAGCTCTAATATGGCAAGGAGCTAGATCTTGTTATGAACTCATTCATACTGAGCCTTCATTTCTTTCATTCTTCTCTCTCTTTGGGACAACAAAGGATTGTTTTGCATTACTCAGTTTTAGCTCTTTTTATAGTTTTAAACTTTAATTTAAGGAACATGCTTCACTAAATACAACTTCCTTTGACTTGCTGTCAATGTGGAGGAAATGGAGCCAAGTCTGTTGAAATGAATCAACTAAATATCATGAACACACACTCACCTCTACCCCCTCACACACACAGAACAGGCATCAGCCCTAGCTATTGAGACACATAAAGGAAAACAGTATATCACAAATCACGTTTTTCCTTACCTACATGAACTTGTTATGCCTGCCCTAAGTGTGCTGAACATGCCCAGTGTCTTCCCAGTAGTGCCTCTGAAGCCAAGTCCCTGTGAACAGACAAAGCTTGAGAGATAGTGGCAGGAAAATTGACAACTAACTCTGCTTCAAAATATGCATTATAAAAACAAGCATTTCTCTCACACTGCTAAACAACATCTCTGAGATAACACTACAACAGAATCCCAAATAGTCATCTCAGAAGCATGCAGGTTTGCCTTGGTACAAGTGACAGGAACTTTTGTTTAACCCTTACCCAGACAGACTAAAGCAATACCCCTGAGACCAGGAAACATTGGGTAGTGATAGGACTAGAGGGAATGGATATAAACTAGAGAAGGGTAGATTTAGATTGGACATTAGGAGGAAGTTCTTCACTGTAAGGGTGGTGAGATACTGGAACAGGTTGCCCAGAGAGGTTGTGGAAGCCTCATCCCTGGAAGATCTTAAGGCCAGGCTGGATGGGGCTCTAGGCAACCTTACCTAATGGGAGGTGTCCCTGCCCATGGCAGGGGAGTTGGAACTAGATGGTCTTTAAGGTCCCTTCCAACTCTGGCAACTCTATATGATTCTAAATTATTCATAGACAGACAGGGTCCAAGTCCTTTAAAACAATGCAGATTGAAGAACTTCATTTTTACTGACACATTCTGTTCTGAAACCAGTCTTGATCATAATACTCAGAACATACCACTGAGTATAAAACCATCTGGAAGGAAAAAAAAAGTTTGACTCTAGTGCTTCAGTGTAACTTGCAAGTACAGACACAAGAGACTTTGGCTTACTGTCATTAAGAATGAATTAGAATAAACTGTGAATCCCAAAGCTCCAGTTAGTAGAAGCATAAAGAGAAAATTGGCAGGTAGCAGTTAGACAGTGGGCTGTAATGGCTGCCACTGACAATGCCTATAAATAGATTTTTCACAGATAAACACATTTTATTGCATACAAACATAATGCATTTCCCCACTCTGGGCTAGTAAGAGGTGCTTATTTTTTAAGAAACATGGAGAACAACCACTTTACAAGTTTGTCACAAGAGCAGATTCAATCACTGTATTTTTATTCAGTTTCTCATGCCTGTTGGTCTTTGATGCAGAACAACATGCTACTGGTGTGCAGTTCTAAATTGATCTTAGACATGCATACTGCAAAACTACTTTTATAAGCACTTTTGAAAGCAAATCTTAAGTGTCTCATGTTAAGTAGAATCTGAGCTTGAACAGAGGTAGGTCATTCAGTGCAGCTCCTGTACAATGTTCACTCTCCAGCTTGGCTTTGCCAAAAGCACCAGCCATCACTGTAGGAGGTGCCTGAAAACTGCCATGAACTAGTGCTCTTAACATCCTTAGTCATTAAGGCTCCAGAATAGCAGGACAACTGTGGAACACTTAAAGTGGGATATTCAAAACCACTTGGCATTTGTCAAACCTCTTTCCAGTGAGGTCAACAGTAGTTTTACCATTGCAGCTAGAAAGAGCATAATTAGAGCAGTGCCAGAGTGTTTTCAAATGCCTAATGATGTCCACACATGACACAGAATCACTAAGGTTGGAAGAGACCTTTAAGATCATCAAACCCAACTGTCAACCTATCACCACCATGCCACTAACCCATGTCCCTGTGTACCACATCTGTAGATGCAAAATGAAGACTCTCCCTCCAGACACCAACAACAGCCAACTGCAGATTTGAGCACTCTGGCTCATTGAAGCATCATGGAGATGGACACAAAAAGGTGTCATGCTCTCACTGTGAAAGTCCAAAGTAGCTGACCTGTTGGAGTGGAATTACAGTATTTCCCTCACTGAACCAGCCTGAGATCTTCAGGATGGAAGGTGCCTTGGAAGAGAAACTTGAAGGAGGGCATAGGAGACTTAGGCAAAAAGAGGAGGCAGATGAAATGCTCAACAGGAGGTGGTAAAGAAGAAACAAAGATATGTCATTAAAAAAAGAAATTAAAAGGGGGAAAGCAAGACTGGCATGCAGCACAAAGCAAGGACATGAAGCTGAAAGAAACAGGTCTCTTCAGCAACCTTTTGGGTAGTGCTGGTTTGCAAACAAACATGTTTATTTAGTGAGAGCTTTGGAGGAGTTTTTGTTCATTCATTTGTACCTTTCAGAAATCAACAGCTTTCAGCCTAGAAGTCTGAGCTAAATTAAAAGGCTTTGGAACACAGGCAATAAAAAAATGACATATAGCAAAGAAAGGAATATTTTGTTGTAAGGCTAAATGCACCATGCAGACAGATACAATTACTCAAGTTTCATCACATGACCTATCTCAGAAAAGCAATATTAAAAGAAAGATAAAATAAGTGAATGTCACTGAAAAATCCCTGTAGTTACACTTCTGTGCCACACAACACTAGAAACCAAAGGTTCAGATGCTTTTGTTTGGAAAGTGATGTTGTAAGCAAAGAGTTTAAGGCCAGCCACATCTGCCTTCTCCTTTGCTGTACTGAGGCCAATGACTGAAGCTATCCACACCATACATCAAGCTTGCAGCAAAAACACAATTCAGGCAACAATCCTGGACTATAAGGAATAATGTTTTCAGAGGTCATTTTATTGAAAGGCTGTTTTGCTTTGGTGTGAGCTCACACTGTTCCAGTGGTGGGAATGACAATTACTCTGAAGGCTGCAATGAAATGCTAAAAACAACCTATACTTGTGGCCAAACCTCTCAGTTTGGGATAGAGGTGAGAAAGGCTGGCTATCAAATTTTCATCTAAATAGCTGACTTCATAGTCCAGTTGTCTTTAACTCAGGGAAATTACTGTTCTGAAGCCCATTGGAATCAAGAACTTGATGAAACTATACTCAAGATTGGATCAGACTCAAGGGTTTTTCCTTAGCAAGGTACAACATGGCTTGATGGAGAGAATTGGCTTGATCCAGCTGCTTATTAGAGAATCTACATTCAGGTACACAAAAAGCTATGAGCAGTTCTACTCTGTGTCTCCAGGGAAATCAGTTTTCATTGTAGGTGTGCTGATGGATGATAGGGCAAGAGCTGTGGCACACAGGATGAGCTGTTAGTGAGTTTGTCCCATAAGTTATCTGCACTTGAGATAGAGAGAAGAAAAAGTTTTATTTGCCTTAAAGGCAGCAATGTTCCACCAGAGTGGAATGATTGACTGACCTCGGAGCACTAAGGCTGATCATTTGGCACTAGTGTCAATGAAAAATTCATCATTACCAATGATTTTTGGCTGCCCTAGAAAAAGCTAATATTAATGTGGTTTAATACAGCACAATTGAAAATCCAGAATGCAATAAAACTTTCATATCATGCTAGCACAGGGATTTCTTTGTGTTATTCCTTCAAAGAGCAGGATATTCTCCCTCTCTATTTCAAGTCATTCTTTCTGGAGCTGAAACAATATGATATTGCATCAAGTACCTTTCACCCCCTTCTCAATATATGGACTCACAGGTATTCCTAGTCCTTCATAAATGAGAAAACTTTTGTCCTCATCTTGCCACAAATTCTAAGCACAGGCTCCTTGGATTCTTTGCCCAAGAAATACCTGGATACATGCTGTATAAGTAAGGCCTTCTGTGAGGTACTGCAGCACTAGGAAACTCCACTCCTGAGTAAAAGCTGAGCTAGAACAAGGGATTCTTTCCTGAGACAGATGATGGTGACCTTTAGAGGCTTAGAGCTGATAAACAGCCCGAGTCTATGACGTACAATAGACCCTCAAAGGTCACCAGTCAAAGACAAGATTGCATATTTTTTCCTAACCTGAAATTGGGATGCCACTTGTAGAAAAGGAATAATAGCCTACCTTGAAACAGTGTAAAATATGAATTAGCCACAGGGGGTTCACATTTTCTAATTAAATGCCAATTAAAATCAATTAAGAAGCTATAGCAGTCCTGCACTAATGAGGGAAGTCATATTATTACCTCTGCATTAAGTACTGTATCATCCACTAATTCCATTTAACCACAGTGAGATTTTTCTGTTAATGCAAGGACCTAGACTAACACTGCAGCAGATCTGGACAATGAATTACACAGGTTCAACGTTTCCTAGCCAAAGTAACACATTTTCTTATATACTACATGCATCAGTGACTCTAGATGTGATCTTGAGACAATTATAAAAGGTGTCACCTCCATGTTTTACTTCCTTCATGTTTTAAGTCCTTCATGTTTCAATAGTGTTTGGGAACTCTAGGTATTGCTAGTAGCAAATTGTACTTGTCCTGTTAAAATGCAGGTAGAATTATAAACCATTGTGATACAAGATTTACAAAATCCTGTTGCTATCTCTAAGGCTCCAGTAAGAAACAAGAAAAAGCACAAAGATGAAGCTAATATGTAATCAAGTAAGAGAACAGAAATAGATCAAAATTTTAAGGGAGGAGACAAAAGGGCCCAAATCTTTACAGCCACAGGATGTCCTAACTTTAAAAATACAAGTATTGTGAATGAGCAAGAAAACAAAGCTGGATCTTTCCATTTGATTTATACAAAAGAGCAAATAGTCTTGTGGCCTGGGTAGCACACACCCAACTTCAAATAACAGTAGGAAAGAGGTTCCTTCAAGAATTCTCCAGGGTACATTAAGCCTGGGCTAGGCTCAAACAGCTAATTAGCCTGCTCATAAGCAACTGAAAGGCTGCAGAAGTTAAAGGATCTCTCTTATTCAGTGTTAACTTTGATAACATGCTCTGTTGGTTTTTTGCTTTGTAATGTAGTCCCATTATTGCAAATCTGTCTTCTCCTACCAAGTTATAAAGATATAACCTGTAGATAGAACAACATCCTGCTCCTTCAGGAACATTTGTTAGTCATGGGGGCACTGGGAAACTCCTGGAGTGTATTATCCCACTGGATATGGGGCTGGCAGGTTTCTAAATGTCTGGAAGAGGCTGTCACAGAGCTGCACAAGTAAGTTTGTAGGCATTTAACACATCAGGCCCATTCATAAAGAAGAATGGCTTGAGCCTCTTGAGAAGAGGAAGGTAAAAACCTGAAACTCAGAGCTCAGGCTTTGTATTTCCCTGGTTGTTTTATTCCTGGTACCCAAGTTGCTACTGTTTCTTGTCAGATTCACTTGTACAAAACCTACCTGCCTTGTTGAAGCAGCTATACAGAGTGTCAGTGTTCTCTTAGGCAATGGAGCCTGCAAGGAATGCAGAGCCCAGCATAGCCAGGGCACTCCTTAAAGAAGCATTCACCAGTGTGTCTATCAGAACTAGATTATAAGCTTCTCATTCTTACTGGCCACTAAACATCAAATGTGTCTTAAAATGCTTTATAGTGATTGTAGTGCTAGGCTGAACAGTGCTAATGATTTATTCATGGGTACTGATACAATTTTTAATGTGATCTCCATGCTTCACCAAGCTGTTTCTTTTCCTAAAGTGCAGCCTCTCTGTAAGGCTTGCTGCTTTGCTCTGTAATTACAGAGAAAGCTGGAACAGAAGAATATCTATGACTACTAGAAACCTCACTGAAACAAGAGTGGGAAGGGGAAGAAGAGCTGTTAGGCATTGGCACAGGCTGCCCAGGGAAGTGGTAGACTCACCATCCTTGGAGGTGTTTAAAAAGCATAGAGATGTGGTTCTTAGTGGCATGGGGGTGATAGGTTGATGGTTGGACTTGATGATTTTAGAGATCTCTTCCAACCTTAATGATTCTGTGAAATACTGTCTTCCAAACTGGCACTGCTTAACCATGTGAATACATGACAGGGAACAGGTATGATTGCTGCACTGCCACAAAGCCTTCAGGAGCATGGGTCCTGCCATACTGGATCCAACCCAGGTGGTTTTGCAGCCCAGCTCTCAAGGCTGCCCCCAGCATAAGCCAGGAAGCTGGAAGAAACTATATTGATCACTGTTTTAGAACATAAAGTCATGATCACTATTTTAGAACATAAAGTCATCAGTGCAAAGCCAAGAGTTCCTGGCAGATGAAGAAATATTACACTTATCCCCAACTTAGAAGGAAAGTGGTGATGCAGAGAGGATAAGCAACTCATCCAATGATTTGTGGTGACTCAGGGAGATGAACATGGGATAAATCTGGTAACATGACTCTTATTATTTTGCTGGAAATGACTATTGTACAACTCTGGATGTGTTCTCTTCAGGATGCTCAGACTCTCCTGAATATTGCTGAAGTCTTTACTGTGGGGACCCTCTGGAAGTCCAGGCCCTGCTGTGGAGATCCCAAGCAGAACTTACCAGCCAGTAAAGGCTGCAATCCTACATACCCTGGAAACCAAGGCATGGATACTGTAGTCATCCATGTGCTTTAGGGAATGAGGAAAATCAGAGGAAGAAAGAGAGGACCACTAATGAGCAAAGTGATGATCTCTAAAACATCTTTAAAATGAAACCTGTAGCATTTCTCTCTCTCTCTCATCCTTGGGAAACCTACAGCCCCTCCAAAAGCTTCAAGCAGAATCACCAAACTCAGCCTGGACAATTCAAATCCTTTCTGTTCAGTGAGAGGTAACTAATCCACCTAAGCTCTCCTCATTTTGGGATGAGCCTTTATGCCTGGATGAAGATGAGAATCTGAAGAGGGATTGGTAGTACAACATGCTACTGACAGGAACAACATTTTGAACAGTGTATGTTGTCAAAAATTTGTCCATGTTGGCTTTTATTCAACAGCTTGCTAACCCTTGCTAGGACTGACAGAGAGGAGGAAATGTCTTGCAGCACTCAAGGCTCATACTGCAATTGTTGCACTTTAGAGCTCATAATTTTCCCTCCTATTATTATTCCTCAGCCTGCTGTGGCTGACACTATGCATAACCAGCTCAAAATCATTTCCTTATCACATTTGATATCCTATGTTTCACCCTGTGGATTTTATCTTGCTAATGAAACCTAGGCTATTTGTCCTCAGGTATTCAGATGGTCCCCAGTGCTAGAGGGCCTCAAGACCTGAACATCTTAATGGAGCCTTACAGATTCCACTGGCTGCTCCTGAACCACCAGAGATGAAAATAAAGACTTTAAGTCATTCAGGCTGGGTCACTGGTGTTGTGTATCAATTATGCAGATTCCCTCAAATGGATTCTGAAAGCATCTGTCACACATGAAAGAAAAGCTCTGGGAGCCTTTGCTAACAAAAATGTCTTTTGTTCCCTGACAATTTTGTACATAAAGGTGTGAAACAAGATGGTTTAAACAAGCTTTCCTACTACATCAAGCAAGCAAAGCCTCTTGCAAGCATATGGGGGAAGATAGCTTTTCATAGATTCCAAGTGCTGGATGGGTGAGGTGGGGGTTGGCTACCCCCAGCCCAGGACTCACCCTGGGGCAGTTCTCACTGAAGGAGCAGCATAAAGGGAATTCTGTTCCCTCCCTGTGCACACAGGAGCTCTCTGAGAGGAAATGTGCACAAGGACAAGGCTATGAAGGTTTCAAAGACTGTATAATGAGAGTGATATGCTGATAAGCAGCTTAATTCCTGATTCAAACACCTAAGTCCCTTTGTGAATCTGGCCCTATGGACTTAATCCTGCATATAGCTTAATTAGCTTAATTGTTGACCATGTCTGGTAAAGGGAGGGTGGGCAGGACAGTGTGTTCTGGGGAAGCTGTCCACAGCCAGTAGGTCAAAGGAAAGCTTATGGTAGATGGGGCTTGGAGGGCTCTAAATGGAAATGGCTTTGTTTCAGAAACAAGAAGCCTGGGAAGAGGCTACAGAAGTTTGTGTTCAGATAGGCAGAAGTAACTGGGATTGAATGAAGAGGAACCTTTTAAAGCTTTTCAGAACCAGAATGATCCCATGCCCAGGGCACTGAGGATTGCTTTTACATTCTTGTCTCCAGACAAATGTCTAATTTCACTATTTATGATGAGGGAAGGGAGTCTGCAAGGGTCTCCTGACTTATTTCTGTTCACTCTGAAAGAGCACAGCTCAGGCTTGGCTGTATTTCCTCCACATGCCGCTTTTCTTCATACTTGGGACTGGGACAGAGTCCATGTGCTTGTTCTTCTCCTGTAGCTTCAGACATCTTGCAGGATCAAGATCATACTGCTTAGCAAACTGCTTCCTGACTTGCAGGAAGAATTGGAGGCTGTGAGCAAGGTCATTGCATGGAAGAAACTCTTAGAGCCATGATAAGGGCTTTGGGACCGGACCCACTGCTGATGCCTAGGTGAGGATGAAGACTGCCACATGCCCCTCTGGCACTACAGCTGACCTTTAATCACTCTTCAGTTCAGGTGCCTGAAGTCACATTTTTCACTACAAATTGCTAATAACCTGGCAAAAGGAGAACTTGAGTATCTTCCTTTCTGTAAGAACAGCAAGATAGAAGCTGGCCTTGTTTGGGGAGCTTTTGGGAAAGTGCTATCTGTTGCATACATGCAGCATACAGTTCTACTTTATGCAGAGAAAGTCAGGTGTGTAGTGAAATGAATATCTACCTAAGACTAAGCACCTGTAGAAACCTTTAATTAGGCAACAGAGAATGACAGAATTGAAGCTGATTGTGGTTTTTTTTGTTTATCCTGGTATACATGGTTAAATGAGGTGAAAATTGGGTCTACCAAGCTGCCTCAGATTGTAGAAGGCTCATTAAAAGAAATAAATGCTATCCTTCTAGAGTGAAGAAAACATTAAATATAACTTCTATAAATATTTACTGGTGGAAAAAAATCTTAATCCAAAGAGTTTGAGAAACACAGTCTTGTTTTACTTCTCCTACTATAAAAAGAATCCAAGCTTGCCCAACCTGATCAAGCTGCCTTTCTAACACTGCAAACATGTTTATGGAATTGGTTTTTACATTTTCCCACGTTGTCCCAGAGGACAGAATCATATTACATTGTACACCAAAGCCACAAGCATTTAAACAGACTTAAAGTTCATCCTTGTTATTAGTTAGTTCTTCAGTCATTCAGGCAAGGCAGTTCAACTGGAGTCAGAGGACAGAGCAAGTACCAGGAATTTCAGGGAAAAGAACCTTCCAAGAGCTAGCAGTCATCTGCAATCTAAGATCTTCACAGTACAATTGAACTGACCAGACTTGCTGACACATTTAAAAGATCAGAAAGGGAGAAGCAATATCCCTAAAAATCCTCTCCCTGTCCCCCTGGCAGTGCTGTCAGTGTGGTTTGTGCAGCAGATGATTGATGCTTCCTTGGCACTGGAGACCTGGCTAGAGTTTGTGCATTCTCCTGCCTAGCAAAGCTCATGTTGGAGGCAGCAAAACACAGGAGCTCAGCAAGGCTGCTCAGCTACCAGGCAGATACTCTGGACTTCTCAACACATGGACTAAAAGGTGAATGTCCTTCTTTGAAGCTCTACTTCTAAAGGTAACATAAGTACAAGACCAGCAGATAACCACTGTACTCACTGAGAGACTAGGGCCTTCCAAACACTGAAAAACACCTCCTTTAATGGTTTGAACCAAGGCCTGAAGACAGAGATCCCAAAATACAGTATTTAATACAATGCTGATTTCATGGCAGAAGCAGTGTCCTTGAGTTGTCACGTTGAGAGAGTCACTGATCTACCTTTATAGTATGGAAAACAGCTGACCTGTGAAGCAGCCCTCTGGGCACAGTGACACACTCCATGTAAAGCTCTCATTTCACCCTCTGTCTCTGTTAAACAAAAGAGCTGTCAAATACTCCACCTTCTCCCCCTGGCTACTTCACTTCCCTGTTGACTCCTTACACCATACTCTATGTTTAAAGTAATAAACACTAGCATCTTCCCCCCTCCTCCCCATGCTTTACAATCTGTTCTGCCAGTTCAGACAGGTGGTCTTTTTTGGTAGTCCATGCTTCTCATCTTCTTTTCTGTCCTGACAGTCTTTGACCCTCAGTACATGCTTTTCACACTTCTAGTCAAATAGACATCTGTTTTCTCCTCCTTCCTCCTTATGGGAAGGTTTCAGCTAAGTGCTTACCAGACTCTGCTCTCTACAAGTCATTCAACAAATAAGATTTCTTTTTCTTTTTAGAGGAATTTTGTTTGACAGCTCCTACAAAAGCCTCCTTTTCACTTGAACATACTCATTTCAAGCTTATTTTGCACTTAGTTATTCCTGTAAAAGCAAAAATATGCAAATGTTTTTTCATTTAAGGCACAACTATATTGTTGTATGAATTAAAAACATCCTTATGTACTTTTCCATGAGAAGACTGTGGTCAGATCTGCAATAAGCCCTCGTTACAGCAAGCTTAATGATGCTTTCACACTGGAGCTTATTATCATTCAGCATTTGCTAATACAGTCAGTGGCTAGAGTCTGTATTTCTCACAGAAATAGTCTTGAATTTTCTCCCAGTGTTACCTACCATGAGCAGGTTTAGCTGACCAGAAAACACAGCAAAACACAGCTGCAGCTCTCAGCCACTGACTGGACCAAGGCAATATGTTTCAGCTGGAATAAAAGGAGAAGTGAAGGCAGCTTTTTGAAAGGCCAAAAATCTTACTTTTTTTCTGGATTTTCTTTTAATAAACATTAATGAAAATCTATTTGGCATTAATAATTTCTAGGCTGTGGCAGCACTCACATAAAGCCACCTGCTGTGCCCTCAGGTTGCAGTTGCTTTTTTAATACTGTACCTTTCTGTTGCTGGTTTCATGAAAGATTAATAGGGGTAGGGGTTACTTGGCTTGAGAGCTTTCCTGGGATTGTATGTCAGCTGGGCTTATTTGACAAGAAAATGATGCAAACACTCTTTGCCCTTTTGCACTATCCCTCATTTAGGAAAGGATATCAGTTTGCTGTCTAAAGCCATCTTGGGCCTGGGGAAAAAAAGAGTATTTATTTCAATTAACATAGACAAATAGGCATTCAGGCTCTCTCAGTATGCAGGAGAAAACTAAAACTGAAGATAGAGAAGCTTCGTGCAGCCCTGGCTAGGTTTTCAGAATGAAGTTTAGATGCACACATGCCCATATGTGCATGAAAAGCATGTGTGATTGTACCCAGATTAGCTTAAAGCAAGTGGAGATTACACCTATCTCATGCTTTCTGGATCACTGGTGTTGGTGTGAGGTCACTGCTTCATTTTTCTTTTCTGCAAATATAGTGCAACATTCAAGATGTCTAGGAAAAATGGTCTTGGAAACTTCCTGAGAGGTAATTTTGGCAGGGTGTATGCTTCTTAGAACCTACCAGTATTGCAGAATAAATACACAGATAGAATATATTCTAGTTTAAAGATACTATACATAGGCAAAACACATCCATAGCGTGAATATCTCCACACAACATGCATGTAGGATTTTATATGCCTACATGTAACTATATGCAGAACATGTATTTGGGTTTAAGTTAGAATATAGACTCCTACAAACAGGAACTTACATATGAGATATATTAAATAGGACTATAGTTTATTTGCTAGTTTAATTCACAAAAATGATATAGGATTGTTGGAGTACTTAATAAAGAGGTACAATACACTTTACTGTATTTGAAGGTATAAGGCACCAATCTAACCAAGAGGACAGAGATGTTCAGAAGACTCTTAAAACCTGTCAGTGTTAGAGCAGAATGACAGATATTAAGGCTGGATGGGGCTCTGGGCAACCTGATCTAGTGGAAGGTGTCCCTGTTAGGCAGGGGGGTTGGAACTAGATGATCTTTAAAGGTCCCTTCCAACTCTGGCAATTCTATGGTTCTATATTTAGAGTGCTGTTTCCCAGGGGGTTGATCTACAGAGTGTCTACAGTGAGGGCTGAGAGAGTGATTCTGTGACACAGGATCCCAAGGCTTTGATTCATCCTAGTGTGCAAACCCTGCTCTGAAAAGAGCCAGGAGGGTGCAGATGTATCAGCGCTGCAGACTGCAGTACAGTGTAAATACACCTGAGCAATGGGAAATACCTAAGCGGGAACAGAGGCAGCCCTGCAGAAAGCACAGCATCAGCTCAGTACTGGCTCTGGGTCCACCATCTATATCCAGACTCTGTACATCAGGCCACTCTGAAGACTTATCTTATGTCAGGGCATATAGTTCAGCACCAAAACACACAAGACACAGGACAATGTTGCCTGTTGGGCTCCTCAAACAGAAACCCAACACTCCTTCTCACAGGAAAGCCAGGACAGTGTTCTGCATGCTGTAGCATGTTCCTGCTGATACCCAATTTCATACTCATGTATTCAGATCCTGAGTATAACTTTTTTTAAACTGACTTATCTAGACTTCAGCTATGTTTTTTGTGCTGCAGAGAAATGCAGATGCAGCACAAAGCTCATTTGGAGACACTGCTTGGGAAATCCAGAGAGACTCCCAATCCTTTTTGAAGAGGATTATCCATGTCCTCATTCCCCTCTGCAGGGACAAGAACAGAAGCTGCTTCCATCAGACCATCTCCATTGCTCCATCAAATCCAACTGGCAAGGTCCCTCCTGACATAACTCCATTAAAACCAATGGACTTGTATAATTGGAGATTACAGCCCTAAAACGGTTTGCAAGGATTTCCCAAGAGAAAGAGCAGAGTCTGACCTTGAGAAGAAATGAAAGGCTCTGCCATTGATTGCCAATATTTGAAAGTCAACAACTCTAAGCTCAGGGAGGACCAACACCTGGAAAAAAATTCCATGTATCCTATGGAGAAGTATCATGTCCAAACAAAACAAGCACACATGGTTTTATGCTTAATCCCTGGCAACAGTAATGTCATATATAACACATACATATACCTGTCTAGTCTCTAAGGTCTTCTACTAACCTGAGAGCCCATGGTAGACAGTGATATGGATGCTCAATTGTTTAGTTAAGTGTTAAACACACTAAGCACACTGCCTAAACACTTTAAAAACCCCACAAAACTCAAGTGTCACAACATTAACTTCAGGAAACTTCACTTCCAAGCTTTAAGCTCCTGCATTTGAAGTCATTCACATTAGAAATTAATGTAGAGTAACTCTCCTTTAGCATCTCTGAGTACACATGTCCTAAGCACAAAGTGAGAGGAATTCAAAATCAAGCCTGTATTCATCACAGCTTTCTCCTCCTGCTGGAGTTTCCAATGAAGTCACCACCCTCTGTAGCTCAACAAAATTGCCCCTAAGTTCAGTGAAGCTGTCACTGTTGCCTCTGGGATTTATTTGGAACCTTAACACTGACTTTAATATGAGAAGATGGGGAACCAGACATGTAGAAGAGGAAAAGGCTGCTCAAAATGAACATCTGGGGGGAAATAGCAAAGACAAGAGAGCTCAGTGCTTTGCACACATCTCGAGTTACTAACAGCTAGATTTGCAGTTATGGTGGATAGGCTGCAGAAGGGTTAGCTGGGATCCATCCCTGGGAATGTTTCTGAGTGCTGTCAACAGTATGCCTGGGCTGGATCCTGTTTTAGCCATCCAGCTTAACCATCTTCTGTCTAAAGCCACAAATGATGCAACTCTCCTCTCCTCCCCTCATAGTTCCTTTCTGAGATCAAGAGACAGAAAAACCAGCCCTGCATCTGTCACTGATTATGAGACAATCCCATCCATGGGTGAGGGGGAAGGACAAACAACCCATGGGGACCTACAGGCAGCCACCAGGAAACTCCCTGGGCAGTGGAAGAAGCAGGGGCTCACATGCTCAGGTTACACATGCACAGTGTCTTCCTTGCACACCAACACACACAGCCTGGCTAGTTGTTATCTCAGGTTTCCAAGTGTTTGCTGGAACATAATTCTGTTGATTTTAGTCAGTTTAACTGCTATTAACAATGCAAGACATGGAAAATTTGGCATGAGTTACCAAAGGAATGCACTTCCCTTGAAAGAGAAGCAACAGAAATACTTCCCTTCCAAGGAAAACTATGCTTCTGAGACACAGCAAACCATGCCTCCTTCCTCCCTCTTCTCCCAGTCACTGCTTCCTCATCCTCATCTGGAGGCAAGGAGAAGGAAGAGATCTTCCTGCTGGCTGACAACTGCCTAACTCCAGTGAGCTTGTTCACATCAGTAAGTAGGACTTTGATGGAACACAAGGTAAAGAGGTTTGCTAGGGTTTCTGGCTGATTATTTGAAGCATCAGCAGACTGAGTGGTTACCAATTAAGTATAAACAAATCTTGCATTTGTTTAAAAAAAAAATAATCAAGAAGTTTTGGTGAGATAAGAACCAATAGTTTTTGTTTATCTTGGCCCATGCAATGATGTGTTCTTTGCAGTTAAAGAAAAGCAAGAAGAGATAGAAGAACTAACTTTTTAGGCAAAAATGTGAAATACTCTTTGCAATTATTTATAAAAGTAACATTGGCCTCCCCCCAAAAAAGAAAGAGAAAAATTTTTACTTTCAGAATGCTCTCTTCCTTTTCAGTAGCACAAAGAAAGGAAAAGAGAATGAAGGAGACAACAAATCCACCCAATTTTTACAAATGCTTTGGATCACTTGGAATACAGAGCAATAGGAAAATTGGGCTGCTCACCTTCAGGAAGGATGAGCTTTGGCAATAGCCCACAGGAGCAGCCTACAGGAGTCATTGTGAAACAGGCAGTACTGCTAGAGAGATGCAGGTCAGCAGCAGTCATCTGGCCTGCATCTCTGCCCACAGCAAGGATGACTGGAGAAGTCATTTACAGCAGAAAATGTGCCTGAACTGTGCTCCTCAGCACTGCCATCAGTGTTTTGTGCTTTCACAGGATTGCAGAATGCTAGGGGTCGAAAGGGACCTCTGGAGATCATCTAGTCCAACCCCTGTCAGAGCAGGTTGCCCAGGATGGCATCTGGGGGGGGTTTGAATACCCCAGAGCTGGAGACTCCACCACAAATCTGTGCAGCCTGTTCTAATGCACTGCCATCCCCAAAGTAAAGAAGTTCCTCCTTATGTTTAGATCACAGAATCCTTACCGTTGGAAAGGACCCTCAAGATCATCTAGTCCAACCGATAGCCCTACACTACTCTTACCCCTAAATCATCCCCTGAAGAAACACATCTATCC
>VWZX01001728.1:434353-630194 GCA_013399015.1 Galbula dea | reverse complement strand
TCCCTGCTCCTACTGGTCACACTATTCCTGATGCAAGCCAGGATGCCATTGGACTTCTTAGCCACCTGGGCACACCGCTGCCTCATGTTCAGCCGGCTGTCAATCAGCACCCCCAGGTCCTGCTCTGCTGGGGAGCTCTCCAGCCACACCTTCCCGAGCCAGTTTGTGCCTGCTACCTCTTGTCCTGTCCCTGGGCACCACTGAACAAAGACTGGCCTCGTCCTCCTTACACCAACCATTTTTCATTACCTATTTAGGCACTGGCTGGGAAGAGAACTGAAGCCCACATCTGGGTTCTTGGGTGATGCATTCAGTCTCAGCTGGAAATGTGTCTTCTGCAAGCTAGCTCAGACTTGTTTATAAAAATTGCAGTCACTCAGCAAGGGCTTATTTTTTAACACCTTTAGAAAAGGCTTTCTGGTTCTCTCTGGCTTTTATAATCTGATTGGGCTTTTCTGTAGACCACCCTGGCCACCCATGATTACCCTGTGAACAGGACACCAAACCCATTCTGCCTCACTACCACCTTTGTAAATTAGGGGAGAAATTCCTTAGTATTTCCCCAATGAAAGAAACCCTCCAACCACAACTGTTCTCTCTTGAACACTTGCCTTTGACAGAGCAGCACCTTAATCAATAACCAAGCCAGCAGCTCTGAATGCATACCAATCATGCAGGTCCACTTCACTACAGCTATCAGCTGTAATGTATTTCTGAGCTGATAAACATTTTCCAGCAGACTGTATGTTAATGACACTGCTGCTGGCAAAACAAGCTACCTTCACCCTGAGCTGCTTCCAGATGCTAAACAAATCCTTAATACACAAAGACTGTCCTTAAAGGGAACTATCTCTACACCTGTAAGAATGATTTAACCTACAGTGTTGTACATTCATCATCACTGGTATGTAAGATATTACCTCTGAATAGGCAATGAAAGGTTTTGATCAGAGCACAAACTGAAGGAGAGATGAACAGCTTCCATGAAGTCTTGCAGCTGGCTTCATTCAGCAGTTGCAGAGACTGTGCAGGAGTTTTCACTTTTTCCCCATTTCAGAATCTATTCTCTCTCTCTCTATGGAAGATTTCTTCCAGGTTACTTATTTGTTTCACACCCATGCACCTGCCACAACTGTACAGAATGAGAATACATTCTGGGAAAGCCTTGCTATTGGAAGAATATGGTAATCTCAAAAGAGTGATGCCTAGTCTTTGTCATTTCACCATGGAAATATTTTGGCCATCATTTCTTTGATGAAGCCAGAGAAATATGCCAAATCAGATTGCACCTTAGCAGACATCTTCATTTGTAAATAAAGGCATAAATAATAAAAAGCCATGATGTTCTCTTCCAAAGACAGACAGATGTGCTGGTAGAAATAAAGGAACTCATAAAATAATGCTTTAGCAAAGAAACAAGCACAATCCTGGTTAATTCACTGTCTAATACTAGCAGTAAGGGGTTGGGATCAGGGAAGATGTTAACAACTCAGGACTCTATACTTGGAATGATTCTGTAATTTTTAAAAAAGTCAAATGGAAGAAAAAAAAAAAGTATTCAGGAAAGCACAGAATGTGTTGCTACCACAGCAAAAGAAATCAAACACTGATCAATAGCACTGTGGTCACCCATTAACAAAGGCTTGTGATGTATCCTGAATGCACTGTATCAGAGCCATTTTTTCCTCTGTTTTCCTGATGTCTTATAGCAATGAAACACATCCAAAATAATTTCTGGAAGAAGGACAGTCCTCGTCCTCCTCCTCCTTTCCTTTCATACAACCTTCATGGTAGTGCCTAAATGGCAGATGAGGGTTGGAAAACACTGCTTACAAGTAGACCTGACTGAACAAGATAGAAAGCCACACCAGTGATAAATCTGAAGGACTTCCAACTGAGATTCAAGCAAAGTCAGTTCAGTGATGTTTTGGAGCCATTACTGTCTTTATTTCAAGCAGCTCCTGTCCTTTCCTGTCCACTCACAGAAAGCCTGGAGGGCAGAGAGCAGGGTGAAGATTGTTTTGACTTTCTTGACCATAGAAGAATATAATGAATAATTATATTTAAAATACAAGAACCTGAATTCTAAGATCTCCAGCAAGCTGTTTCATTCCCCAAGCTACAGGCTTGGGGCAGAGTGGCTGGAAAGCTGCCCAGTAGAAAAGGACCTGAGGGTGCTGGTCAATAGCCAGCTGAATGTGAGCCAAAAGTGTGCCTAGGTGACCAAGAAGGCCAACAGTAACCTGGCTTGGCTCAGCAATAGTGTGGCCAGCAGGAGCAGGGAAGGGAATGTCCCCCTGTACTGAGCTCTGGTGAGGCCACACCACCAATCCTGGGTTCAGTTTTGGGCCCCTCACTACAAGAAGGACATTGAGGTGCTGGAGCGTGTCCAAAGAGAAGCAAAGAAGCTGGTGAAGGGTCTAGAGCACAAATCTGAGGATCAGCTGAGGGAACTGGAGTTGTTTGGTCTGGAGGCTCAGGGGAGACCTTATTGCTCTCTACAACCACCTGAAAGGAAGTTGTAGCCAGGTGGGGGCTCAGTCTGTTTTCTCCAAGTAAAAAGTGATAAGACAAGAGGACATAGCCTCAGGTTAGGCCAGGGGAGTTTTAGGTTGGATAGTAGGAAAAATATCTTCACAAAGCCCTGGAACAGGCTGCCCAGGGAAGTGTTTGAGACACCATCCCTGGAGGAATTTAAAAGATATGCAGATGTGGTGCAGAGGGACGTGGTTTAGTGATGAGCTGGCAGCACTGGATTACTGGTTGCACTTAATGAACCCAATAGTTCTTGTAAATCATAGAATTGTTTTGATTAGAAGACATCTTTTAACAACCTA
The DNA here is from genome assembly GCA_013399015.1 of Galbula dea. NCBI lineage: Eukaryota > Metazoa > Chordata > Aves > Piciformes > Galbulidae > Galbula > Galbula dea. The sequence goes on along the minus strand of VWZX01001728.1, from coordinate 627,357 downwards.
GTAAACCTTGTGTTTACTCATCCCATTGCCAGACACATGCACTTTCTCCTAGCAAAGTTGCTAAGCACTGTTAAGATGCTGAGGCTGCTGACTAAGATCCTTCAAGAGGCAACCACCATACATTAGCATAGCTTTTGGGAATTGGCACCTATTGGCACAACTACTCTGCTCTGGTAGTTCAGGCAAAGATCTGGAAAGGTATGTTTTGCTAACAGGTACTTGCAGGACACTAACTGAAAGTATCTGTTTCAGATGAATATAGCTGCATGCAAGACCCTTCTCAAGGCATTGCTACATGGAACAGCAAGATCTTTGCTCATGGATGAATGCAAGACATACCATTTTCTGCAGCATAACAAATGAAATTTACTCAAAACAGACTCAAGTGCTTTAAAGAAAACCAGTTATCATTGCTATCTTTGAAGCCTTTCAGCAGTAGCAATCTCTCTCCCTTACCTTTAGACACACACAGAATGTTAAGAGTTGGAAAGGACCTCGAAAGATCATCTAGTCCAACCCCCCTGCCACAGCAGGATTCCCTAGACCAGGTCACACAGAAACACAGCCAGATGAGTTTTATCTCCAGAGAAGGAGACTCCTCAACNACTGAGGGGCCCAGAACTGGACACAATATTCCAGATGCAGCCTCACCAGGGTAGAGTAAAGGGGGAGAAGAACCTCTCTTGACCTACTACTTAGTTCAATGTCTTATCTTTAAAGAAAGAAAATAAAATCCATGGCTTCATTTGGAAACCATCCATGTTTTCTTCAGATGTGGCTTACAGTCTGGGCTTTCCAACTGGAAATATTCTGACAAGGATCTGATTTTCAGGATAGGTTTTCATTCCTTCCAGACACTCTAAGGTGTTTCAGATGGGAATTTTAGAAATGCCCACGGAGTGGAGAGTTGTCAGTAGTAAAGGCTTGAAGTATAAGGGAAAGGAGATTATAATCCATACCCATTTAATAGCAACTGTGCTGGCAACACACAGAAAGAACAGAGTGGAGAAGAGCCTTATGCCTTGATGCAAGCTACCTCACCTGTGACTAGTCTGCTGCTCATGGAGACCCGTTTCCAGACAATTTTCCTACACTTTACTTGAAGCATTTCATTACCTAACTTGAAAAGGCAATTTCTAGTTTTAGCCATGGTTGGCCTACGTGTTAGAACAGTAGGAGAGAGGAGAATCAGCATGAGCATGTTACCTCTGTTGGAGACAGCTGAAGACAACCCTGCCATCCATCAGGCTACGATGTTAAAACCCAAACACACACACACAAAATCCATGTTTTTCTAGCAACATCACCCTTTTCTGATTAGATTCTGAGATTTCACTCCATCCCCACTGCAATTCATCTTTAGAGGCTCTAAAGAAAATTCACAGGAGCCTTTCCACCATCTAATACAAGTGGTACCTTCCTACTCCTGTGATGCCTGCTGCTGCTCTCACAGATCAAGGTGATGAACTTCCAGCTCCTGCAAAGAGCTCTACCTTGGGATTGCAATGCAAAGACAGGAGACACAGGGACAACTCATGGCATCATTCAGCAACAAGCCAATGCTGGCTTTGGCCAACTTGCAGATAGCATGAAATAACTGTGTTCACAGCCTTGTTGTTATCTTTAGGGAGGATCTTAATGAAACAAAGTTTGTGGAAAGGCTGTATCTTTGATCAGAAAAAATACAGCAAGGCTTCAAGCACATAAGGCTTTCTTCATGCCTGAACTAGACAAAAGAAGAGAGGTAAGTTTGGGATAAGCCTGAACTCAGGTCAGCTGTGGAAGGAAGGGATATGCATACATGAGCATTTAGGTTGTTTTCTTTCTGAGCTCATATGAAAACTGACCTCAGTGCAAAGTTTTCATAGGGACAAATGAAAACCATAACAAGCTCTCTGGAAGCAAAACTCCCTGAACTCAAAGGCTATTGTCTCCTTTTCTTGTGTGAGTAGAGCACATCGTATCACCTGCCAAACCTTCTGTTGTTCACAGCAGAAGGTCAAAGTGCTTCATAAGAAAAGATACAGCAGATGTGTTTTGGATAAAACTGCATTTTTGATCTGGCCACTGGCTTTATAAATGCCATTCTAATTACTTCATGAAATTTCACTAAGTTTTAATCCTACTTGGACTTCCAGTAATTTACTTTCAGCCATGTTTTAATTAGAGCCATAAAAACCACTTTCTAAAAGCCCTCTTCAGAAAACAAAACACCCTCAGAAGGCAGTACATACTTTGCCACAAAAATCTCCATCATGTTTGCTCTTATAAATCATATCTCTTTGAGGTAGACAATGACAGATTGCAGAAAAGCCTCACCCCAAATTCCTGAGATCCTGGAACCACAGCCTCACCTCCACCATGCTCTGTTACCCAGTACTGTCCTTCTAGCTGCAAATTTAAACCAGAGTTTTCAGGTGTGACCCATTCTCCTCATTGCCAGACAAAACCCTTTCCTGCTCCAGATGCACTCTATCATGCAGCAATAAAAACAAACCTTCAGAAGGCAAATGGTCTTGCCAATCCTACCCAGCTGATTTCAGTTGCATTAACAAGCCCAACCATGTTCCTTTTGCCCCCTGAGGCTCTTTCTGATTTCCAGTGAGTTATTTTACCACATCAATATTCTGGCTCACATAGTTTTGGGGATTTGTTTATCTATTGGGTATAATTTCTGATTTATCACCCTGCAATGTCTGAAATTCTTTTCCACTAATGACAGCAGAAGTCACCTTGGCTCTCTAGAGCTTTGACACACAACAAATAAAAACTGTGGGGTAAAGGCTGTCACCCTGACCCTGGCAACCTGTTTCCTAGAAAAGAACCTACTGTGATTATGCCTAGAGGAGGATTCAAATATTTCCTTCCTATAGATTGAAGTTTATAGCCAGGGATGTTCAGAAAGAGTACAGAAACTCCACTGGCAAAAGGTTATTTCTAACTGTAAAGATGTAGCTGTCAGCTCACAGAGGTACACTTTTAACAAGCAAGAAGGAGAGGAGGGTTCCCAGTCCCCTGGATCTGCATGGGGGACATGGGCACTGGCAAACTGTTCCCATGGTAAATGAGTGGAACAGTTAGGGCTAGAAATTTGGAAAAATTCATATCAAGGAAACCTGCCTGGATATTATGCACTAGTAGAAACCTGCTGTCTTATGCTCTCCGTTTGTTTTCAGCAGGTACCAGTGTGCCATGGCACAAATTATAGAGAGCACCAGTAAATAACAGAATAGGAGATGCTGAATAAAGAGGGGAAAAGGAGGTTGCAGGGAATTTCTGTTTTCTAGCAGTATACTCCAGTTCTGATCCAGAATGCATTGGTGATGTTTACCACCCAAGTCTTGCTCTTCCACTTGTGCCAGGCCACTGAACATCACAAGTATGTTTGGTGTGTCAGAGCAGCTCTGCTAAAAGCCCTGCTCCTTTCCTTTGCCACACAGTGCAGCAAGGAGGGAAGAGCATATGGTCCTCGGTTTGCAGCAGAGAAGATCCTTTCCCTTTAGAGAAGCCTGTCTGGCAGCCAGTCTTTCTTGTCAAATGCAGTTTTTCTGGAGGCAATAATCTCTGATTACCCCAGAAGTACCTGATGCTGCAGTTTAGTAATGGATGCTCATGTTATTCTCTCAATAGGCTATGACTCTCCTTAGCTGAAGTGACAGGGATTTTGTGATATTCTGCATGCTCTTCTTTCATATCTTTGCCTCACGTAAGGAATAGTAGTTTGCTTGCTGCCACCACTAAATAGGTAGTAAACAGAGAGAGCTCTGAAGTTAGTTATCCTGGAGGGTTCAGAAGCTTCCCAAAAATTGCAGGGTAAAGGTTGTATGAGTATCTACATCATGTCAAGCAGCCATCTATGTATCTGGGATGCTTTTTACAAAGCATCCCGGGGTCAGTAAGTCATACTGACACTTTACCCATGTTGGCCCTAATTGATGAGCTCTCTCTGTAAAGAACAAAGCTGTTGCTTTGGATTTGGTTTTGAGACTGACCACAAATGTTCACCTCCCAAGCCTGCTGGATTTTATTTGACTGCTCTTAGGAACACAAATACCTCTGCAGCAGCAGTGCCAAGAAGCCAGACTGAAACCATACTGTGCTCAAGACACTGCACAGAGGCGAGTACAAATAGCCAGAAAAAGGGAGAGAGATGAAAAGAATTAGCAATGGGTAAAGGAACTAGTAAAAGAGCACGTGCCTGGTCAGCAGAGGCACTTAAAAGGACTGACAGCTTTTCCCTAATGGGATTGTTTTCCTCCAGAGCCATTTGTGGAGTGATGTTCCTCTGAGCCTTGCCCTAGCTTGTCAAGCTGCTTCCCCTATTTCTCTGCCTCCTTAGGAAGAACAGACAATCAAGATTTCTATAGGACACAGGAAGCTATGAGCAGGTTTAACCAGGAGTGGGGAGAAGAGAAAGGGACAAAGTCCACTTACCTAAGAGAAAAAGGTTGAAAAGCCCCCCAGGCTCTGCCTCTCCTGTGTCTCCATCTGTCCTACATCCTCTCTTTTGCAGAGGAGATGCTGTTCCTGTGTCATTCTCAGACTGGAGCAGGACAGAGCCCTAGGATTGCACAAGAGCAGGGAGACACTGGATCATGCTATGGAGAATGTGAGCAGGGATATATCATGTTGGATTTGGGGAAACTGAAAAAGATCTGCACCACCAGGCAGCTTTTTAGATAAATGTGTGTAAGATGACCTTCTCTGAGTTCACTTGGGGAATTTCTGGCAGCATAGCCCAAATCAATTTAAGCTTTACATTACAGAGAGCTGGCAACAGGAACTCCCTTGCAGGGAGTGTGTGTGGCAACTTCAGAAGTCAAGTGGGCAGCTTAAAGTACAGTTCACGGCTTTTGGGCATGGGAGGCCTGGTGGAGGGCTCTGAAGTGCTGGGTGTGGTACCTACCATCTTGCCTCTCAGAAGACTCAGTTGTATGGGCAGTCTCTGAGCCCAGACAGCACATAAAGAGCCGAATTTGCTTGGGCACTGGTTGCAGCACAGCTGCATTGGCATGGCTTCCTGCCCAAACCCAGTGCTGTTCCAGGGAGGTAGCTGGGGTACTCTACTTACCATAATACTGGAGACAAAGAGACTTGGAACTTCAGACTTAGAGCACCAGAAAAGACCCAATATGCTTTTATTCTTTTTGTAAGATTTGGGGAAAAAAAAAAATCAATTTCAGCAACAAAGTCAATGTGATAAATGTTTGATGGCACTGTCTCTTGTGTGGGGTACTCCTGGGCATACCTGCTGCTTTGGACAGTGTTTGGACAAGGATAATGCTGGGGAGGTAGTCTTTCCAGCATTTTCCTGCACAGCACCCTTGCATCCACAGGAGACAAGCATCAGTGGCAGCCAACAAACCAACAAGAGCTGAAGGAGATCAGCAGGACACTGCAGGATTATATTATTATGCCAGCCCAGCCATTCAGCTGAATGCATGTTAAATTCAACAGCTGGCTCGTGGCCAACCTATTTCTCCTTAAGCCTGAATAGCCACCAGTGGGTTTGCAAACAATTGCCCCTGCACCAAGACAGGCTGGCTTAGACCATCTTTGCAGGCTGCTGGGGTTTTCTCTGCATTGCACACAGCCTTTGCCTGAATGATAGCACCTGTTCAAGAGCAATCTTTGCTGTTCCTGAGGAGCCTGCTCCTGCTCTCCCCCACCTGAAGTACAGAGCTTGGCCCCCAACTCTACTATAGGGAGGATAGGGACCCCTTGCAGAGAAAGTGCCTACCAATTAGTGACACTTACTGATTCTATCTGTAGAGAATCATTATGAAAAATGCAAAGCATTATGCAGCCACTATTAATCTTCTGGTTTTGTTGCATTTACTCATGGTTTATGGCCCTCTGAGGAGGATAAATGATCAAGGCATGTACTCACATTGTTATTTGTCTATTTGTCTGTGCAACAATACACGTGCTCAGCACTAAGTAGAAGTTATTTTTCATGGGGAATGCAGCTTTAAGGCTTTTCAAGGTCAGGAGGCTTTGTGAGGAAAAAAACCTGCAAGTGACTCTGGCTCATTTGCTGCCAGCTCTTCCTTTTAAAGTTACAACCCACATAAGACCATAAGCAGGCTAAGACTCCAGGAGGAATGGCCACAGAAGTGTTCTTCTGGTTTTGCCTTTTGCTAGGGTACAGTATGGCACACTGGTGTGTTAAGCATGACAGAGAAGGTCACTGTTGTCAAAAGACAATTCCTGTTCCAGGGTAGTTAACATTGGTGGAATAAGTGCTTCCACTCTGCACTTGTGATATTGAAATCTCTCCTCTGTTTACTGCTCCCCTCACTGGCTTAGAGCTCATTGTGAGCAACAATATTTTGGTCCAGTTCTGTTTATGGCAGGAGGGATATATTTCTGAAGGTGAAGTTCTAGCAAATTCAGGCTATCATATGCCTGCAGTGGTGCTTAACTAGCCAGTAGACACTAACAAATAGCACTTAAGAAATGTTCTTTGGCACTGCATAGCTCTTTGCAAGAATGACCACCTCCATTATGAACACAGAGTGCTTAAAACAATATTAGTCCAAAAGTGGGAATGCAAAAGCAATACAAATATTTTAGTAGCTGGTTACAGAAACTGCATTCTAGTTAACATGATCAAATTTCCATGTTTACTTTGAAAACATACAGACATAAGAACACACTCTTTATAAGTTTTTAGTCTTGATTAAGAAATGTGATACTGTGGTAGGGATGGCACTCTGCAGCTTGAAAGATGAGGAAGATGAGCAGCAGTATTTTTCATCAAATAGTCACATGACAAAGCCCAGATTTTGTCCCTTCTGTAGAGAAACAGCAAGACTGCACCTGGTCTGAAGCCAACTGTGTCAGTGCAAGTGTTCCCTTCTCTTCTGCAGCTCTTGAATCTGGCCTGATATCCCCCAAAGATTTTGCAAAACATGGCTTTGGCACCATGTCACACAAAACAGGGAAGTAAAACATGCTGCCAAAGTAGATATCAGGTAAAGCCAAACATCTGCCACCTGATTCCCCCTCAAAAAGCTCCATTCAGGCAGAGGGTAATATCAAATATTTATAGAAGAGAGTCATGGGAACTGGGTTTCACACCTCCTGAGCCTCTTTTGTTCTTGCATTTCTTCCTCTCTGCTTTAAGTCAACCAAAAATAGCAAGAGAAATCTGAGAAAATTACTTTTCCCAAGACACTTGTTAAATGTGTTCTGTAAAACAGTTTTGGTTTCCAGAAAGCTCTTCAGAGTGTTCACATTTGCACATATCAGATCCACTCAGTCGTTTCCATTGGTGGCTCTAGCAGTCACCAAGTTAAAGCAGTCCAATTTCAGCAACTCAAGATGTGCAAAGAGCAAAGCTAGTGAAGTATTTGACAATAACTATTCAGACATCTTGGAGGACACTGACCAGTATTTTGAAACTATTTAATGAGATATATGATTCAGTGACTCTTGCCAGGTGATGAATGGCCACTGTTTGAAGAGCAGGTAGTTTAGAGGATAGTATCAATAATGTGCCATGAATATTGTATTGCTAACAATAAATGTTTTGACACATAACAATACCTTTCTGTATGAATCAATCAGACACTGCATTCTCAATTAGCCAGACTGTTAATTGGTCAATCTGTTTAATTGTTGTGAAGGGTACCTTCATCAAGGGCGTTGTCTGTTATAAATCAGAATGGTTCATTTCATACCTCCTTGGGAAAATTAATTTGCTTTAGTGGAAATGCAGAGATGTGAAGAGAATAGAATTTGGCCCATAATCCTTGGAAATGATGGGTTTCTCTTCATCAAAATTGATGTCTCCTCTAGCTTCATTTGCAGCAGGTGCTGGCACCGATGCCACATCTCTTTAGAGACTCTATGGATATGTACAAGCTCCAAACTTTATCCTGTTAATATATCATGTAGGGGAGGAGAAGCTATTAAACAGTTCTCTTTACTACTGAAAAAGCAGTGCTAATGCCACATAACATGTTACTATCTTTTTTCCTTAACTTTAAAAATATATTTCTCTACCATCAATTGTTGTTCCTGTCTTTGGCATTACTCTGAGTTGCCTACACCTTCTCCTATCAGCATACCTATAGCTCCTCTTTTTCCTCCCAGACATACATGGAGGAAGGCTATTGCCTCCATGCTCTGATAATGTGTCATCTGTGCTTCCAAATTGCCCTGAGCTTTCTCCCTACCATTTTTCACCATCTTACAAGTTCACTTGCTGTCCACTATAATTTTTTGGACTGCACATCTATTTCCCTCCATGCCATTGAGTCTCTAGGTCTGGAGGATTTTCCTCTCAGGTGCCTTTCATGGCTTTTATTCAAGTAGATTCTTATTCAGTGGCATTTAGGTCATAGTTCTAGTACCTATACTTGCTTGCTGCTTAGAGATCAGCATTCTATATCATCCCTATCAAGTCCACTCTGGCATCATGTATGCTTTCACATGTCTCCAAGTACTCTTTCAGAGTTGTAGAAAATGTTAGGCAAGAATAGATCTCATGTGAGTGTGGTAATTTCCACTAGACATCATCTTCATCAACTCCCAGCTTTCATTTCTAATTGTTTCTTTCCCTTCTGCTGGTTAGCAACCAAAAGACACTTATAAATTCCAAAAACAGTTCAAAATAAATTTTATGAGTAAGACTTTACCAGAAACCACATTAATATCAAGCCAAGTCATCTTTGTTCACAGCAACCCAGTTTTCAAGCCAAGTTTCATTCTGATAGCCCAAAATAAAACACATATTTATGATTCTGTGCTGGGTGATGCACTTCAAGATACCTGTGCAATCTCACACAGAATCCTCTGCTAGTTGAAAGGGAAAGATCACTACCTCTTCTCCAAGAGGGACCTGTGACAGGAGGAGAGCATAGAACAGAAAAGGAGAAGCAGATCTCACTGTGTTTAGGGACATGTTAGTACATTCCCTCTGATCAGTGGTTGGTTGTTTGAGGTTTGGATGGAGTTGGAGCAGCTCAATCAGAACTATAGCTCCAGCTGACTGGACTGCACAAACAATTGCCACCCAAGAGCCACGTGCCCTTGCATGTATGAAGAGTCCTCTCCTGGGACTCACTGGAACTGCCATGAATGTGTTGAACAAGTACCCAGATTGTGATACAGTAAATACCTGTTCAAAAAGTGTCAGGCCTACTATGCATCTGCAGGACACCTTTCAGTGGGTCTGCATATGCTTTTGTTTTCATTTGGGAAAGCCCAAAATGAGAATGTCAGCTCTCCCTGTACAAGAGATTTTCTGAACAGACCTTTGCACCAACCAGGCTCTGTCCCTGAAGCTTCCTTAGCAAAGCACCTGTTTGTCTCTGCTACTGCAGGAAGGCCAGGGTGCCTATGGTGGCAGCAGACCAAAGGAAAACACAAAAAGGAAGAGGAGGCTGCTGTACCTCAGACTTCCACCTGCTTTTGGAAGATCTGTAATTGTCGGCTGTGGTTGACCTTTCTGGACATCTCTTCACTGATGCTTCACTTTTAAGGAGCCTCACCCTGCTCCTAGTGTTGCCTTCTGGGCTAATCTGCAGTGTCTTTCCATGGCTTTACTAGAGCTTGAAATTAGATCTCCCAGACAGGAACTGCCAGGCTTTTTGAATTCTGGTATTTCTAAAACATTCCCAAATGCTAGACATGTCTCTCAGCCACCTTATACATCCTAGAGGTCAGAAAGAGACCTTACAAAAGCATGACCATTCAGATTCCAGAAATCAAAGCTGTCAGAGAGTGGAATTTTATTACAGTAATGAAAGTTATCTGACAGGAATAAATGAACCCCTAGCAGCATTCTCATGGACACACACACTTAGAAAAATAACCAGCAGAGGGAAAAGAGAGCAACAAAATACCTCTCTCAAAGGCTCCTGTTATATATTTACTTTTAGAACTTACAAGCTGTACCAGAGAACAAGACAGTCTGTGGTCCTGCAGCATGCCAGCATGGACTTTGTTTCCTGCTCCTTCTTACTTTGCAGCACACAAGCTGTCTGGTGCCTTTGCATCCTGCAAAGTCCCTCACATAGGAAGCCTCTGGTGAAAGCCAGAGGAGATGTGGCCTGTGGTGCAGAAAAGAGCTTTTCCTAAGCCTTTCCTTCCAACCAAACTGTCCCTGCTTCTGCCACCAAAAGGATGGTAAAGATCCTGTCATTGCAAGGTTCAGGTCCTCCTTCTACCTCAATATACCACAGAAATATGCAGTAAGCCTTTATCCTTCCTGTCCCAATCTCCTCTCTTTCTACAGCCTGATTCTGCTTAAGCTTTCCATTCCATTGTACTCACCCTGAAGCACTGGCAGTGGCTGTGAAATGAGAAGACTGTTCCTCTGAGGCGAGTTCTGTGCCTATGACTCTCTATCCAGGAGGTTTCAGCATATTATACATACAGCGCATTGCCAAGTAGCAATTAGCAATGCCTGCCATATGGGTCCTAAACTCTGCATGTTCTGCTCTCCATTCCAAGCCCAAGATTTAGAGGCCCAGATGGTTGTTTGGGTTATCCTCCTCTGGAATGAACAAGGGACCAGGTAGATCGTAAAATGTTGCTTGACAGATCCTTTCCTCTTTCACACCCACTGCCCTGTCTCCATGTCTCTTTGTTTGGTCCTGTGTGTGGAATCAGCCTGTCTCCTTCTTTCATCTGTATCTAAACCAGGGCCTGGACCCACAGACTATATTACTCAGGTCTGCTTTTCTCTGCACCGTCATTACTGGCCTCATCTACAGAAGCTAAAAGCTGATGTATATTCTTTCTCTTGTGGATAAAGCCTGTTAGTCTCTCCATATGCTAAACCATCTCATTTAGTTTGCCTCTATCTCTTCAGCATTATATTTCATACAGCAGTTAATTCATCCTCTATTGCTCACCTCACTGAAGTCTCTATCTGTGTGGAGCTAGTAATTCATCAGCACTCCAGTATCTCTATGTACAACGTCCTCATTTTGCTGTAATGGGCTTTTTTAATCTTTCTCACAATTGAAATGTTGATATTGTTAAGGTTAATGACCCACTGATAAATACCAGAAAACACTTTTACCCTCAAATAGTTTTTAATCATGGCTATTGCAAAGTGTGACAAGAATGCTTTGTGCCTAAGTAGGCTTTGGGAGCAGTACTTTCTAAATGTCTGAAACTCCTTTTACTACCAAAGTGGTTTCTCTGACAGTTACTGGCTTTGCTTTTGTGCCAGGTCCTTGGGCTTGGCTATGAACTGACTGGCTTTTCTTTCACACTTCTTAATGGTCTGCATTGTGTGTTGGATGTGCTGAGATGCCTTCGATCTGTTCCTTCCCAAATGCTGAAATCAATCCAATCAGTAAGCAAGCTAATGGAAGGTACCAAAAGCTTCTGAGAGTTTTATTGGGGCACAGTCACCTCTCTGATAAAGTACATTCAGCTATGGTGACAGGGTCATAAGAAGGCAGGATTAACACTGACTTTTCACATTTAAACACCATCTTGCTTGTGGGGAGATGTTTGCATTGTACTAAGAAGAAGGCATGCCCAGCTAATTCATGTAATTGCTAAGCCAGCATGCAGAGAGGGCTGGAAAAGTAGTTTCCATTTTTAATTCACATTGTTTTTTTGGCTGGATTTCTTCCAAGCATTGAACCAGCAAAAGAAATATGAAGCACTTTACATTGTATTCTCAGAGATACTGCCCCAGCTCTCTTTAGCCAAAGGATGTCAATATAGCTTCACTGGAGCCTGAGCAGCACGTGTCTGTCAGCTGATGGTCTGACCCTAACCAGAGCTTTCTGACTGCATAAGCTCTGTGAAAAAAGACACCAGAGGTGGATATCACAGTATGAAGAGATGGGAATGCAAAGAGACAATTCCCATTCAAAGGGTGCAGTATTTTGCAGCACTGAAGGGATTCAAGGGGGGAAATAAAATCCAAGATGTGCAGCTCTCATAAATTACGTGTGTGCTGTATCTATCTGGGGGGAAAAAAAAGCCTTTTGCTTTGGCATTTATTGTCCTTCATTTGTCCTGGTGATTCCAAAAAAAAAAGGTGGCTGTAGAAATAGCTAGTACTTGCAAAGACTTTCAGATGAACTGAGTGTTTCAGAGCATGCTAGCCAAATGCCACTCAGATCCACTCTTGCCTTACACTGAAGCCAAGCAAGTGAGCCAAAGGACAGTGCTGGGGAAGGACAATGAACTAATGGAAATGGCTAGAGATCCATTACCTCTGAAAGTGAGAGGCTTGGTGAGAAATGATTCTTGTTATTTGCATTATGAAGTATAGCTCCTTTGGAAAAGTCAAGGTAACCATTTTTTTTCCTACAGAGACTAGCCAATATGTTTTAGCTCTGTTCTGAAATAGCCTATGCTACTTAGGCTAGCAAGAGGACTCCAGGAAGAGTCACAGAATCACAGAATCACAGAATCATTCCACTTCTGATTGCAGATTTGACAAGGACTGGACCTCTAGAACGAAAGCTGTACCTGACAACCTGCACTGCTCAAGTGGAAGTTAGAGGAACAACATGAGCATGTAGGAACTGATGGTTCATCCAGCCCAGGATCCTGACTCAGACAGTGGCGACAAGCTATGCTGTTCAGAGGCAGCATGTCAACCTCCTCATTTTCTGCTCTCTGTTTGCCTCCTTCAAAGCTACTGTATCAACAATGTTACAGAGTATCCATTTAGAGACTCTTGTTCTGTGGATGTCTAACCTCTTTCTGACCCTGCTCATAGAGTCTGCCTTTACAAACTCCTGTGGCAGCAGGCTCCAGAATTTCACCACCTACTGCATAAAGAAGCACTTTCTTTTATCTCTTTTAAACTCCTACCAGCTTTGCTGAGGTTTGTGACCACTTGAAATGGTGCAAACAGTAACTCCTCCTGCATCACAAGATAATAATACCAATATATTTATGGTCCTTATTTGAGACATGAGAGTCCCAAAGTCCTGCAGAATGGCTTTTAAGCCTCAAGGAACAAGGACATGATCACACCTAGGGACTGATTTAGTTCTAAAGTGCACTAGTAACATTGTGTTGGTTTAGCCCACACAGCAGCACCCAATGCAATAGAAAAATTAAAAAGAAGCTGATTTTATATATACATACACACCCCACCTCCAGATGTTCTGCATTTTTAGCTTGCCTGCAGGTGTGTGTAAAAGCAGGTTTGGGACTCATTGATTGTGCAGTTCTGCTAACTGTCTTAAGCTTGTACCATTCTGAAAGAGATATGGTCCTAAGAGCCTTACTGCAAACAAGCTAAGCACTTTGCAGGAGCTGGGTTTTGGTCTGGCTAAATTTATTTCAAACTGTGTTATTCTCTGCTAATTAAACTTCTGCAAAGGAACATAGCTGACAAGAAGTTCTGAGTAATTTGCTCAGTCCTTGGCATTAGTCAGGAAGTCTCAAAGCAGAAGCCACAGAATTACAAGAGTACTAACCTACAAGAGAAGAAACAACACTCCCTAATTAGAGTCTCACCTCAGACATTGTTGTGAGGGATGAATAGAAGATATCAAATATATCCAAAACACAGATGCTTCTGGTGGTAAGTCATCAGTTCAGACCCACTGTGGCTGGTGGATCTCCAGAGGCAAAAAGCAATGGAAGAAAGTCTGAAGGCAGCTTGGAGACACAGATGCAGAGACTTGGCATTTGCCCTGTGGAATTCTTGGATGCACTTGAAGGGTTCCTCTCAAGGATGAAAGTGTAGTCTCTGTTTTGTGCCTGGAATGAACTGACACCATTGTATTATCTCAGACTCATTGGCAAGTAGACTCTTCCAATAGCTGCAATGGTTAGAAAATGACAAAATATGCAAAATGACAGATGAATGCCTGAAAACTGCTCCCATTCTCATGCTAACAGTGGCTAGGCTCTGTCCTACAGGAGTTCACCATGAGCCAAGGAGACACTTTCTTTAAAGTTGTGAGCAACACAGAGGTTCTCCCTATTCAGAGCAGGAATTAATGTTTCAGGGACACTTCACTCTGTTCCCAAACTTCAGTGGAAGTCTTTTAACTCATTCTTCAACAACAAGACTTACTGCCCTCCCTCACTCCAACTAAAACTACCCTCCAATAGAAACTGTCTAGTGTAATGTTTGGTACACTTGGAGACAGTTACACCTTTTTTTTTACCAAATGTTGTGTATACAGATTAGTGCTGTTGGTGTTTGCAGCAACTCTGGACTGCATAAGTACATTATAGTAAAGCCACTAAACCCATACTTAAACACATCCTGCCCATCAAGAGCAACAGATTTGGGCACACCCCAGTAGTAAAATGGGAAGTATAGAACATAGAGTGACAGAAAAATGGAAAGTCAGTAGCACTGTCATATCAGTAATATGAACAACAACAAGTCTTAATTTAACATTATAAGAGCAACAATCACAGCCAAAAAGCCCATTACACAAGTCAGACTCAAACTACTGCCTGGCATTTCAGCTCCTAGGCACCCAAGCTAAGGGAATTCCCAGGATCAACCCCATGGCCTCCAGCCCTGTTTCACAAATTATCAAGGTAGAGTTTACTGTCCACTTTCTCCATATGATTTTTCAACATTGTTGTTCTGGTCCAGGTCATTGTCATTATACACCAGCACTCATATGACTAACAGTAAGTGCATAAAAATCTCACAGTAGGTGATTGAGAACTCCCAGAAAACAATCTATCTAGAGTTAGGCAGTCAAACTCAGAATGGCAATTTGCTTGCTGCTGTTCATTTTGCAACTGCACACTGACAATTTGAACTTTCCCAGATGTAAACTTGCATAGAACAGTTTAGGAGGGAGCCAGCAGCAGAACTGTCTCTGAGCATTCATATTCCAAGCTGTCAGGCTGTTAGCACTTAGAAAAATCAGTGTCCAAAACTCTGTTAAGATTTCCTTATTAGCCCCATCAACCCACCTCAAATCCAAAACTCTGTCCCAATGATCTCAAACCTTGACCAAAAAAATCCCATGTAATTCTGCTGCTCTCTTGAGTTTCTACCAAGCTGCCCAGAGGCTTAGCTTTTCCCTATGTGATGGGAGTCTTGTCCTAGCTACTGGCCTCAAACACATAGAAGAAAAACCCAGTTTGAATCTCACTCTCACTTGGCTTTAGAGAATTTGGTTAAGTTTGTTTTGGGACTTGTCACTATGGTCTTTTTCCTTTTAGTTACCATAGCTGCCCAGGAGAGACATGACGTGATACAACATCTGCAGGGTATGCAAGTTCTTCTCCTTCAGTACCAGACCAAGAAAAACACCCTGGCAATGAAGTCAGCTAACTTCAAAGTAGCACATGATAATTTGTTTGGTTTTTTGCTCCTATTAAATAAGTCAGAATCCTGTGGACACTTCTACTCTTTTTTTGGGGGAGGTCTAGGGGGGAGGCCCTATGTGTTTTCAGAAGTGCTCCATGAGATGGCTTCTACCCCTGCATGCAAACCTGCATGATCTCTCTTCTGCTCTGTTTCCACTCTGCTGCTTTTTGGAGAACTCAGCTGCCTGCAGTTTATGGGATGGAAATAAAACATTTAAGGGATCTGTAGAAGGAAGATGGATAGTCAATTTCTGGCTTGGAAGGAATAGGAAAGACGCCCCAGCAAACATTAGCTACCATGTTATTTTTCAAGAGCATGAGAAATTGAGGAAAGGGAAAAAAAAATACAGAGGAAAAAGTCTGTACATCCAACCTTAATTATGGTAATGGATCACAACTGGCTTCTGGCACTCAGTTGAAACATGTCACCCTGTCAAAGACCAGTGAGATGAAGCACCAACTTCCAGCCATAAGCCAGACCAAGACTGGCTACTGGTCATGAAGCAGACAGCCTCAGGAAATCCAAAGTAAGAGAGTCCAAAGACTTCACAACTCCAAGCATAAACAGGCCAGATACCCTGTTAGAAAGTCATCATACATGAGAGAGTCATCAACTTGCTCTTCAAATGCATCTTTCTGCCTCAAACAGCACTTGTAGCTAGGCTGTGTCATTTCATATTGCATTAGCCTATATCTTGTCATATCATTTGGCAGCAAAATGATATGCCATAACATATACATAATCTGGGGCATGTCACACCCTGTATTTATAGTATTTAGTATATTTGATTTAAATATGTGACCATCTTGTCCATTTTTTTTCACACCTTTCTCTTACAGAATCTGATGGGAGAAGCTTAGCAACAACTGACAGAATAATCAGGATCCAGAAGCAGAAGGAGAAGATGAGTGACAGTCTAGTTCCAGTGGCTTATAACTAGCAGCATCATTTCAGTTAACCTGGCACACTTTTCATTCCCCTTCCTGTCTGTGGAGAATCCCCTCCTATCACAATATCAGTGAATGCCACTAAGCCTGGATAGCCACTTGCAAAATCTTGAATAAACCAGAGGAGTAACACTGAATTTTATTAAAGCTTCTTCATTTGGTCTCTTGCTTTCTCAAGGATATCTTGAAGGAATTGGATTATTTTCTTCCTGACAGATGAGGTCTTTTCTTTCCTGACCTAGATTAAAGCCTTTGTTGATTAGCTACAACCAACTATTACAACAGAATATGTAATATATCATCTATAAATAGGATGCTGTGATACTTATTTTGGTGAAATCTTCCTTATCTAAGACAGGACAAAAGATTTCAAACCAGCCAATCACTACAAACTGTAACAGCACTCTGAAGTCTCTCCACAGCACTTATCAGATCAATATCAGCCACTGGAAAGAAACAGGTCAGGAGCAAGACATGAGGATACAAACTTGTATGATGCTGATGAGCCTTCAAGTAGAAGCATTCTGCTAAGGTGGAGATGAGAAGGGACACATAAGAGCTCAGACAATAGAGCACCATTTCCCAATCTCCTAAATCCAAGTGCTTGACTTCCAGCACACCTGTTCTTCAAAACTCATCTGCTCTTGGATGAAGACTTGCACAGAATTAAAATAAAAACATAACCACATCACTCCAAGCCACAGTCACAATCAATCACAATGGACAACCAACAAACACAATATATGGTATCTTCAGTAGAAGACAGAGAAAAAATAATGAAGATGCCCAGACCTGACACCCATATATGATCATAAAAGTGTAAACAAGCTCTCCCGTTAAAAACCAAATTCTGTATGGAACTGTATTTTGCTGTGCACAGGCAGTTTCTGGGTAGGTTGTGTGTTAGCACAGCAATAATTTAACTGCAGACAGCAGCCCTGCCTGGCAGTTTATGGAGAATATAGAAGGAAGCACAATATCCAAATAACACATCAGGGGAATTTAGATGGGCACAGTATAGTAACTGGAATTGGATTTGGGATGCTCCTGCAGCCTCACTCACAATCAATTACAAGGCTCTTTGGAACTACACATGACCACAATCTTCATTCCCAGCTCCCTGACAGGCTGCTCTCAGGTACACATCTCAGGAGTGGCTGGAGATAACAAGCTGTCACATTCCCCTCTCTCTCATTTTACCTGCTCAGAGAATCCCAGGGATCCAGAGCTGGAAAGCCCACTGCAGAGTGGAAAACACCAAGCATGTGCTGAAGGGAAGTGTCAGTGACCACAGCTCTGTGCTATGTTTCTCTCAGGAGGACATGTGCAGGTAAGGTGACCTCCTGGGTCCTCAAGAATGGTAAACTGGGAAGCCCATTTATGCCCTTTTTTTACAGGAACTCAGTAATAGAATAATTCTTAACTTCAGATAAAGCCTTTGACTTTCTATTTCTCTAAGTAACCTTTCCACATGCAGCTGAACACTGTTTATGTTACCCTCCTTTCTGTCCTCAATTTAACAGGCAATGCTCAGAGGATGAAGTGACCTCCATAAGATCTTTTGCCATTTGAGAACTAGAATGCAGGAAATTACTCAGATCAGAGTGCAGGAAGTGTATCTCTATGTCAAACACACAGTTTGTTTGTGTCAAAGGCAAACATGTATGATATCTGATCTCCCCAGCCCATTTCTCACTTTAATTTCAAAGAGTGGATCAGCAAATACTTTGCTAAGCATGGGAAGAAGCAAACCACAACCAGTGCAGCTGAAAGGTATGCTGAAGGAGCTCACACAGCCAAAGGAGTTGATTGACATCATTTTCTATTAGGGCCATAAAATGTGCTAACTCATTCTTCTCATATCTCTGTCTGCCACAGTTCTCACACCAGTGACCTTTAAAAAACCTAAATCTCTACTTGGGGACAGGTAGCTAGCACTCAAGTCCACTTCTTCTAGCTTTCCCTGCAGCTGGGTCTATTTCTAAGCATTTCCATCTGCTTTCTGGGACAGCCTTATCTTTGGGGTGTGAATCCCCCAAACAAACAACATCCCTCCCTTGGGCATAGTGAATGTGGGAGGATGGGATAGAAGCTGCTGACAGGGTCATCTTCAGGTTATCTAGATATTACTCAGAGCCTAATAGCCAAGTATGGGCAGAGGTCTGTAGGCAGTGGTGGTGGGAAGGGGAAGAGAGGAGGTGATTCCTAGCACTGATGTAGGACCCCAACTTCAGCAGTGTCCCCATGCATTCATGGGGATGGGCTCAGTAGATTCCTTGGGGAAAGCATCTCAGCCAGAGGCATACCACTCAGCCACTGAATGGAAAACATTTGCTAACTTGGCTTTGCATTTCTTTAATATTTCATAAGATGTACTTGAAGTCACTCATTTCTTGGGCATTTTTTTTCCACTGAACATTTTATTCATTATCCTTTATAGCTTAATGCTCACAGGAGAGTTTTTCACTGAAGGTTCACAATTAAAAGCTGGAACATTTTCTGACCCAGGTGGAGCTTACCAGGTTAATTTTCATCCATGTCAAGATGTTACAGCATCTTGAATCAACAGAACAGTTTTGTGCCTACTGCTTGCCTCAGAGTTAAAGAGAAACCTGCAAGGTTAATGAGTAACAGAAAGCAATTAATTAAAGTTTTGATAATGTGATGTTTCATGGTCATTTCACTTCATAATACATTTGAGATTCCAAAGGAAGAACAAAACCTGGAAATAGATGCACCTAATGTAAAAGACTGGCAAGAAGGGAGGACTCTCCAGGACTGTTTGAGAACACTGGCAGCTTTAATGCTGTTTGTGGAGATCAGGTCTTTTTTCAGAGTTGCTTGTGTGTTGAATTGCTTTTCTTACCTGTGGCTTCTGATAAAGTATTGCATCAAAATTTGAATGTCTTCTCTTAAAAAATTGTAGCTCTCTTGGTACCTTGAGAATTAAATCTTTTAAACAAAGTATAGCAAATGTATCCTCTGATACAGACAGCGTCAGCCTCTCTTGGAGGTGAGGTGTCAGACTGGACAGACATGACATCTGAGCCACTAAGGTGGTGTCTACAGTATCAACAAACACAAAGGAATTCCTTCAAAGCTTTGTAGCCTGCAGTGGGCTCCACAATGAGCCCAAATGGTTTTGCTTTCCTTTTGAAATCAAACTTCTAGACTCTAATTTAACTTCCCAAACAGAAAAATCCAGAGATTTCTCTTTTCAACCTAACAAGGATTATCAACAAGAACATTCAAATTTTAGCTTTTATTTCTCCATTTCCCTACTTCCCAGTGTGGCTCAGAAAAGAGAAAGCCTCCTCTTAACCAATGAACAACAGCAAAAATACAAGCAGGACAAGAAAATGTGATAGATGACAGCTCTTGCAACAGCAGTTGAAACCTAGGGCCCCCAGCACAACCCTGCTGAACAGGCAACATTGCTGCACTTACAGATGAGAACAACAAATGCATTTGTTTATGCAGTGATTATTGTTACAACCTTGGTAACTGGGCATTTAACTTCTGGAATAACACCTTAAACCCAGCCATTAAATCTGGTTTAATGAAATGCTTGAGAATGCTTTTTGCTGTTATATCCTATCCAACTCCCACTATTAACCTGCTTCATCTAGTCTCTGGGTAGCATTATTCCTTGCAGGAAGCCCCTCACTGCTTTGCCTGCTCTGTTTTGGGGAGGGTGTCAGTGTTAGTCTTTAAAAGCACAGGGCCTGATTTTTCTGCTGCCACAGGAAGACATCTCATTCCTCAGCCTGTCACTGCTCATCACTCACCACCACAGGGGATCAGCATCACTTCCTCCAGGGAGATGATGCATGGGAGGATGGAGCACAGTTTGCTGGGCTCACTGCTGTAGTCCTCAGTGTTTCTCTTCTCTTGCAACTCTGTCCCCTAAGAATATATCTTGCTTTCTGATAGGTGTGAACGTAGCTCCTGGGTGTTTATATGAATTTAAAGGATACAACTGATTGCCAGAGGGTTTGGATTTTGCTTTCAAAAAAGCTACTGGCATGCTTAACATCAGAGGCATACCTGTTGTCTTCCCACACAAGCTTGAAGGCACACACAGGAATTCACAGTAGTAACTGTATTCACTGTCACCTTTTCTCCTCACCATCCTCCCCAAAAATCTTCCTCAGAGTTAAGCTTGTAAACCAGCTAAGCAATATGGCTTTTAGGGGCTGTTGCCAGTAGAACTGCACTGCCATTATCACTGAGGGTCATCATGTCTAGCCCACTTCTGCAGACAACCATGTCATACAATGTTGTTCATGTTGTTCATGAAGTGACCTCTTTCCATCAGATCCCCAGCATTAGTCCTACTGGGATCTGCCCCAAAAGTCACTATATTTATGATGAAAACTTCCTTCTATCCTCCAGAATTTATAATTAGTTAATGCCTCTTCCTTAAACACAAAAACATCAGGTTTAAGTAGTTAAGAAGGAGAACTTCACCACATTTTCTTGCCTAAGTCACCTCTGGTTCTGTGTAATTGGGCTGAGGGTCAGAGATACACCAGTAGTCAATCTTTTTTCCACTAGAAAGAGATAGCTGTATCACAGAAGAAAGAGATTAATTCTTTTATTTTTCTTTATCTACTGTGTGCTTACTGTTAGGTGGGTGGAAGAGCAAAATACCAACAAGGATGCATGGAGAGAAAGAATTCTATGAATGGTTCCAGCTTCTTAACTGGAAGCAGTTAAAGAAGATTTTTGGAAGGACCATAAGAGCCTCTGAATTGGTTAGGCTTTCCATAAACTTGACAAATAGAAGTCCATCAAAATGAATTGAGAAGTATTGTTTTCACATACTTACAACACTAATCTGTGGAGCAGAGGGACTATTAGTGGAACAGTCATTTGCCTGCAGCTGCCAGAAAAAACAGAAAGTGGGAGAAATGGGAGAAACTTTTCTTGGTTAATGGAAGAATGGAAGGAAGATCAACTCCTTGCCTGCAGAAACAAGCAATTACAGCAACAGCAATCACAGCTTGCTGGAGAAAGCTCAAGAAACAGGCCTGCATTTCACCAGAGCTCAGAATTCCCACTGCATTAAACCAAACACACAGACACAGTGTCACTGGAAAAAGTTAATTCTCCTGTTTAAACAATCCTTGCATTTTACCACAGGAAGAGATTTGAATTGATGAAGACTCTAAACACATCCTTGCCTAGCACACTGAGGAGGATTTTCCAAAGTCACCCCTTGGCAGCAGTTTTCAGGAGCCCTGCCTTGCAGCCAGGAGCAGGAAAACCCTGGGAACATCAGCCAGACCCACTGAGGTCTGTGGCCACTGCTCCAAGTTCTTCTGTCTCCTTTGAGATGTCCTCCACCAGCTGTCAATCCAGCAGCAGATTGCTGGGAAGGCAAGTGAATGGACAAGAAACTGTTCTCATTAGAGAACTGTGTACAAAAAGCCTCAGTGCATTCCTACTGACTCTCTTTATTTCACTGCATACCTTTACTTTCTGACTGAGGAGCAGTCCCCTGGAAAATTCACAGGGTGCTCTGAATAGGATTATTGTCCCTCCCCTGATCCACTGAATCAGAAGTTCCTAAATTGATGAGCACATCAGGCACATTCAAGGAGAAAGAAAAGGATTTCAGACAAGCATTTCAAAACTAGTTCCTGAGATGCTATTTCAAGTAAAAAGACATATCACTTGATTTTCCAGACCACTTATCCCCCAGCTCCCACTGTGATGAGTAAGGATTTTTGGATGCTCAGCAATTTTGAAGGGCAGGATGCCTGAGCTGGGAACAGATGACAGTCCCAGCATGAACATGGTGGCTACAACAGGAGCCAGGTAATACTGGGGAGGTGGCAAAATGCTCACCTGCTCTGATCCAGGAGGCAGCTCTCTTTCAGCAAATGCTCCTGGATTGGGCATTTCCTAGGGCTACATTCACAGCAGGCTTCTCTGAATCCAGCTGTGATAGTCTGGAGTAGAAGAGGTTGCATGGCTGGGCAAATATATCAGTTGGTTTGATACAAGGTGGTCCTTTGCCTACAAACCCTGCTGCCCAGTGTCCCTCCCCACATGGCATGAGGAACACAGGCACATTGTTTGCATGCTGCTGCACACAGATTTATGGGCTTGAAGTCCTCTGTGTGAATTCAGCCTTAAGCATCACAAATATATGATGAGGTACTGAGTTGTGAAGATGTTGGCCTTGACCTTCCACTTTCAAGAGGATTATCTCACATGAGTCAAGGGAAAAAGAACAATTGCAGCCACCAGGGCCTGAATCTGAGGCTCATCTTCAGTAAATCCAGAAATTATGTTTTGGAAAGCTGAAAGGACCTCAAGAACATGGGAGATGGACTGAAGCTTTGATCAGCCTTTGAAGAACCTGTTACTTAGAGAATTTTTTTGTCTCTTTTGAGAGTAGGAAGCCTGAAGGGCTGACTTTAATTCATTAGCAATTTCTAACACTAATCTCATTTAGATGTCAGACAAAGTTCTGGGTTATTGCTTTTCAGAGAAATTACAATGTAATTGTTATTGTTTTCTTTTAGAATGATTCTGATAGAGTTAACAAAAGATATTTTTTATAAGCTTTGCTTATCTGTGAGTTAACACCTGAGCTAACATAATATAGAAAGAATTTACCTTTCATTCAATGCCATAAAATTTTCTGCAGACCTCCACAATAACATCAGAACTTTGCAAAAGAGAAACCTGTTCCTGGGTTGCTTTTGCATCTGGCTATCTTCACATATTAGCAGTAGGAAGTGGACAAGTTTGCTCTACTTTTATTTAGAAGCTCATGTTAAGTAAAAGACAATTCCTCTTTTTTGGGCTATGTCAGCATATTCCCATGTACTTTAGTGATTTTAAGACTACAAGGCACAGCTGCATGGATGTTGCTCTTTGTCAAGGCATTTATTTAATGTTTTCACTAACTTGAAAGAGATGGTGCTAGCCAGTATTTTCACATTGATGATCAAATATCACAGAATCATTAAGGTTGGAAGAGACCTCTAAGATCATCATGTCCAGCCATCAACCTATCCCCACCATGCCACTAAACCATGTCCCTAAGTACCACATCTCTATGTTTTTTAAACCCCTCCAGGGCTGGTGACTCCACCACTGCCCTGGGCAGCCTGGGCCAATGCCTAACAACTCTTGCTGGGAAGAAATGTTTCCTAATATCCAATCTAAACCTCACCTTTGACAAATACACTTTATGGATCTGATTGCACCTGGAAGCATGGGCTGCAACACTGAAGAGTACACACATTGCAAAAAAATCACAGCACTTCAGCATAAACCCAAGTTTCCAGTCTTGTTTCTATACTTCTAAGCTTGGAAAGCACTTAAGCATCATAAAGTTTATTTTTTGATGCTTCCAGATTTCAGCATTGCTTTGTGCTTGCTTTTTTTGTTTATTTTTTGGGGTGGGTTGGTTTGTTTGGATTTTGTTTTGTTTGAGGGGTTTTTTTTGCTTCAGCAGCCAGCCTTTTCATGACCAGGTTTGCAGAGAAGCCAATGGCTGAGCATGCATGGATGTTATCATCCACACATCCATGTTAGCTGTAAACCATGCAGTCAGATTTCTTCTGGGCTTTCAAAACTCTCTTCCACTGTTTGGATGCACTTGTATGGATAATCTCATTCTTGAAGCCTTTCACCTCTCTGGGTGGGCACTGTCCTCTGGAAAAAGTCCTGGTAAGGGCTATGTCAGATCTACAATATACAGCAGTATTTTCACAGACTTAAATCATGGGAGCTCCCACGAGGTACTGACCTATGTTTATAGAGCTGAGGATTAGGAGCTATATATTTTATTATATGACTTTCTGAAAACCATATTGCATTAAGTACTCTGCATTGTCATGATTCACTGTGAGAATCACTGGGAAAATGTATAGGTTTCTCTCCTTTGAGGTCAAGAGTACATTCCTCTGTGACCTCTTATTTTAACAGGAGGCAAGAATGTAAAATACCCAGGGCTCTTTTTCCACTGACTTGAGTAGAAATGGTCCAGAGTTTATTAAACAGTAAATAATTCCACTATCAATCTAGTATTTTAAAACTGCAAACCACCTATAGAGAACAGACAAGTATGAGCATTAAAATGTGGATACACACACACACAGAGTCTGCTATTCAAAGAGAGTGGCTTTAATAAAGCTCTTTTTTTCCTGGAATATATGCTTTCTGTTGCCTGAATGACTGTGGCCTTTTTTACCTTAACTATCATGCCCAGTGAATTAAAGCAGTGTAAATTATTCAAGGATGTCTTGTTGTGAATCTTTAATGAAGAACTTCTGTAGCAAAAGTGAAAAAAAAAAACCCCTGGAGTTGTAATTTTGTCCATTTGCAAAGGCCTTCCCTCCTATTAAAATACAATACAACTTATTAAAGAGAGAAATCCTAAAATTAACATCTCATTTGATCCTGGTCTGTACATTTCTCAAATACTAAGAACAACTTGGAGTAAGCATTATTTTTACTGTCAGAGTTTTATCAGGAAAACTCTGAAGTGCATGGCATATTCATAGAATGCTTGAAAAAGCTTAGATACTGTGTATGAGCACCAGTTAATTTTTGAGGGTGAGCAGCAAGATCCCTTTTCAAGGATCACAGTTTTTCAATTTAAAAAGATGGGCAGATATTGTAGCCCCTAATTTCACAAACAAGAACATTATTCACTTCCATCAACTGTAAGCATCTTAGGATAACAAGAGTGATGTTTTTATAGATGTCATTTGAGTTAAAAGTATTTTCTAGTGAAGAGATATTTGATAGTGTGCTCTTTAGAGCAAACCAGTGAATGTAAATGCTTGGGAGATAAAAGAAAGTTAAACAAAAAAAGTAATGTTTAAGTAAATTTTCTGAAATGTTTAAGATTATTTATTATTCACCATTGCTGGTTCAATTATTTAAGCTATGAAAAAACCCTGTTGGCTAGTGAGCCCTACTGTAGAGTGTCTGGAAGCCCTGTGCAGGACCAGTCACTCCTTCACACCCTCAATTCAAATCATAGAGTCATTAAGGTTGGAGAAGACCTCTAAGATCATCAAGTACAACTGTTGGCCCATCACCACCATGCCACTAAACCATGGTGCAAAGTCCCATGTCTAGACAACTTTTAAATATCTCCAGGGATGGTGACTCCTCCACTTCCCTGGGGAGGCTGTTCCAAAGCTTAACCAATCTTTCAGTGAAGAAATTGTTCCTAATACTCTACCTAAAACTCCCCTGGCCCAACTTGAGGTCATGTCCCCTTCTCCTACCACTGGTCACCTGGAAGAGGAGACCAAGACTCACCTTGCTACAACATCCTTTCAGGTAGTGGAGGAGAGCAAGAAGGTCTCCCCAGAGCATCCTTTTCTCCAGACTGGACAACCCCAATTCCCTCAGACACTTGTGCTCTAGACCCTTCACCAGCTTCATTGCCCTCTAAGGACACACTCCAGCAACCAAATGTCTCTCTTGTAGTGAGAGGCCCAAAACTGAACACAGTATTGGAGGTGTGGCCTCACCAGAGCCAAGTACAGGAGAACAACCACTCCTCTAGTTTTGCTGGCCACATTATTTCTGATCCAAGCCAGGATGCTGTTGGCAATCACATGGCATGTGCCAGAGCATCCATTCCCACTACTCAGGCAGAGGTCCCTGGGTGCAAAGCAGTCTTTCTCCCCCTCTACCTTCTCCAGGCCAGTCACCTCCTAACACCTTCATGCTCCTGGGGCACTAGAAGAGGGGATGGTGTCACCTTGTCCTATACAAAATACTAGGGCTATGAAGCACTACAGAAGTGCTTGCTGTGTCTGCCTGTGGGACCAAGCCTCTGTACAGCTGAAGCTTGCAAGGAGTCCAAAGCATGTCTTCAACAGGCACATGGTTTAACTGTAATAAACCTCAACACTGCAGCTACCTGTACTAGGCTCACTTTGTTTCATCACATGCATGCAGGAGACAAGACAAGAGGCATTCACACACAACACAAACTCCTCCTGACCACAACTCCAGAGACAACTGTGGTGTCACACTGGGACGAGTGGTTTCTGTGTGTTTTGGGGGTTAAGCTCTACCAATACCTGGCACAAGTGTACACCTTGGAAAGTCTAACTTAATCCTGCTCCTGGTTACTCAACACTAGCAGGAAATGTAGGCTTGAATCTTATAAGAAGTGATGAATTTTTTATTTGGTAAGTTTATGAAAGAAAAGGTTTGCCTGGAAATGGAAGTGCTCCCAAAAAAGGCTTCCAGAAATAGCAGCCCTCTTGTTTCCAACTGGGAAACTGATGCAGTGATTTAGAGCAACACACTGTATTTTCTTGAAAAACCTCCAAAGTGAATCATCTCCTGCAGCATCAGACTGAGCTGAACTTTGTTCCCAGATCCTTCAAAGTCAGCTGAAAGGTGTAGGGTGGTTTGTTGTTTTTCAAAATGGGGCCATAAGCCTCAGTGCATATGTCCTTATATTAGGCATCCCAATAAGATGGATTGGTCCTCAGAAAGGCTGAGCATAGGGAAGTTTAAACAGACAACATCTAAAGGTTTTTAAAAATCTAACAAACATTCACAAGCTTAAACAGAGCTTCATGCTTCTATTTGTAAACTATGATTGCTAGGACTTGAGATTTTCTTCTCCTGGGTGAGTGGCCTAGTTGCCAGCCTATAAAAATCATCTACTCTCTCAGTCTGGCCCAATTAATATTTAATTATGTCAGGCAAAGTGGAACAGCTTGAGTGGAAGGATTTGAGGGTCCTCACACAGCCCAGGGTAGCCTAAACTTATAGATTCACATGGGCAACAAAAACAATGACTGAATCCAGGTCTTCTGCACCCTAAGCAAATGGCCTGACTGCTAAACTGCAGGATAACAGGGAACAAACAGCATGACCTCTTTTGGCAGCTCTGTTTGGTGCTGAGACCAAACCAGTGGATGTGCTTTGAGGCTCAAGATCCCTGGAGAAAAGGAAGAGAGATTCCTAGTCTGCGAAGCCTGGTGAGAACTAAAGGAAAGAGAAATGCCTGTGTACCCCCAAAACTGCCCAAACAACAGACATTGGCAAGTGTTGAGAGAAGGCACTTAGACAGTTAAAATACTTGTCATTTTGCATTTCAGCAGCTCAGTGGCAGTCAGGCACCTAAGTCCCTCTCTGATCTAGCCTCTGATCTGGGGCTTGATTTGGACTCACCAGTCTAAAGTGACAGGAAGGGGAAGAGAAAATGAATTCATTTTTCTGCATACCTTGTCTTCTAGCTGCCATTCAGCTAGAATGTCAGGTGTTTTATATGCAGGATGCTACAAAGAGAATTGCTTTGTGTTTTCTTTATGTCTAAAAAAGATTTTCTTTAACATTTGCTTTTGTCTCCCTTAAATCAAAATACATGCTTCCTGGACTGAATAAAACATGTTTTCCTACTGATAAGGGGAGACCTAATAGCAGCCTTTCAGTAGCCTACAGGAAAGATGGAGAAGGACTCTTGATCAGGGAATGCAGTGATGGGATCAGGGAAAACAGTTTCAAGCTGGAAGAGGGTAGATATTGGGAAGAAATTCTTCACTCTGAGGGTGGTGGAACAGAGGAACAGGTTGTCCTGAGAAGTTGTGGGTGCCCCATCTGTGGAAGTGTTCAAGGCCAGGTTGGATGAAGCCTTGAGAGACCTGGTCTAGTGGAAGGTGTCCTTGCCTATGACAAGAGGGATGGAACCAGATGATCTTTAAGTCTCCTCCAATCCAAACCACTCTATGATTCTATAATACCAGAGCAAGCTTTTTGGTTCCCATCATTATTTTGTAAAATCATTTAGCAATACCTAATAAAAGTAAAGCTTTGTGTTTTCTGTACCTGAAAAGCTTTAGGCAGCCCAAGGCTAAGGTGAATTAACTCTGTTTTCTCTGTTCAGAGAAAAAGAAATGTGGATGTGAAAGACTACATGTAACCTGATGGACCTATCTGTAAGAACAGCCTCTAAAGTCAAACAAAAGGCTGAATGTTGAATAGCACAATTCTAACCCAAAGGCAGGCTCTGGGCTTTGAGTTCACATGCTCTGACCATGCATCAGCAGGGAAGGCAGCACAGGGAACGGGTGGAAGAGAGAAATATGCCTGCTTCCAAGTCAGCATCCCTTTTAAAGGAGCTCAGATGGAGAGAGTTGGTGACACCTACAACCCTTGTGTCCCACACTACTTCACAACCCACAGGGCTTGGACCTCTGACTCTGGGAGCTCATCTCCCAAGCCCTGAAGCTCCTCCATTCTCCACTTCCCAGAGCTCTCATCCCAAACATACCCCAGCCCAGGATCGCCTCCATCCTTTCTGTCAACACTTCCAAAACCCTTTAGTTGTGTAGCCCAAAGCCTCCAAATATCTGACACATCTAAGCCCCTCATCATTCCTGTTTCACATCTCCCGCTCCCCTCTCTCCCAGACACCTTCCCATCTGATTCTGCACCCACCACAATGCTCCTTCACTGTACTTTCTTCTCTCCTTACAGCTCAATCTATACTCAGCCAGACTCTCCACTGCCCACCTCAGGGCCACAAGCTGAGGTCCCAGCTGTTCTTCTTATGCTGGAATGTCTATAGGTTTTGTGGCCTCTGCTGTCCCTCATCTGAGCTCTGATTCTCCACCTGCATTCACTGCCATGTTCTCACTTCCCATCCTGGTTAACCAAGCTCACATCTTCTCAGGGCTTTGCATGCAGAAGGTTGTTCTTTGACCTCTAGCAAACGCTTTCAAAACCTGAACACAGGCTACCCTTGCCCAAAATCTGCCTTGCTTGGCTCTGAAGAAATTAAAAACAAGCCACATCCAAGAACAATAGGCTGTATGGCAGCTATAATGATCTGTTACTGTGAATTGGCTGTTAGGCCCCCCAAAAAGGCAACTACAAACCTGATTTCCCTGCACACCTATGTGAAACTAGGTTTGGTTTTCACAGTGCATCCAGTTATAGCTGAAAATGATTGAGTGGAGCTGTGGAGCTATACATATTCTAAATAATGTGAAGAACCTTGCTGCTTTAAAATGTTATATAAGTATCAATAAGCCATCATTACAGTGCTAAGCTGTAAGCAATGCACATAGGCTTATAGCTGTCACAGCTTAGTTCCTGGGAATGACTGCTTAATATATGTTAAAGAACTCCCTTTTGCTTCAGAAGTAGCAGATTACAGAGTATTTTTTCACTTCCTTTACCATGTGTTGCACATTTCTCAGAGCTCAGGTCTGCAAATGAATTATCTGTAGCAGCAGGACATCCACCAGCTCTGACATCCAAGTGTGGTAAGACCATTACTGAACAAACTGATCACTCTCAGATCTCAGCTGCTGATGAATCCTGAGTAGCAGGAGTACAAATGAAGAGGATCCATTTTGTAAGTGCAAGATGTCCAACACTCACAAAGTCAGTTGTCAGTCTGATGGCACAGACCATAAACAGCTTAGAAGACTGTCTTGAAAGGCTAACACCATCACACAGTAAGTGTTGCTTATATCAGTACTTAGTCAGCAGTCCAGGATGTCTCACATCCTGCTGATATTCTCCAGTTTGGTGTTTTCCCTGCATTTGGTAAACCATCAAAATATCTGCAGAGTTTAGTAACTGTTGCCTTTGGGGCTTCTTCTAAATATTGTTAGCACCAGTGGGAGAATATTATGTCCTGACTTTAATGGGTCTCATCTCCAGTTCTGCTTTCTGGTAATTTTCCTCGTTATAAAAGCTTGATCATTATTTTCTCCACTTCTTCTAGCATTTATAATTTCTATTAAGTTGATGAAATAAATGTTTGGTGATATATTTAATTTAGACAGGCATATACTCAGATTGCACTTTGTGTCAGTATTCTCCCTTTCTGTTAGGTTTTACCTGTTCCTCAATACTCATGGTAGACAGTAGATCAAGTTTATTCTTTTTCCAGTCTGAATAATCTCAGCAATAAAGAAAGGAAAGACAATAAAAAAGGTAGCATGCACTTCATCACTATGGAGACTGCAAAGCATTTCAATGTTTTTACTGTTTACCCACTTTTTTGAGAAAAGGGGCACCCCAAATATCTGCATATTTGGAAACTTGCTCCTGACCTGAGCCATTAAATACATTCATAGATGTTTTCCTGTTTCTGAGGATTGTGACCTTACAACATGGATCACCTAGTAACTGTAAGGCTGTTCTGTGAACTATCTGTGGATGGAGAGTCAAGTTTTCAAAGATTCAGCCCACAAAGTTGGACAGGCTGGATCCTCATGCAAGTACCTCCCTGAAATGGTCTGAGAACAGCTCATCACCCAGCAGCTGCCACAGCCTTCAGCAGCTCACTCTCCACGTTCAGATCTTGTCCAGTATCTACCATAGCTTGGCTCAAAACAGGGGCTGAAGCTGTAACTGAAGCCAACTGTAACACACTCTGTATCTCAGGACAGGCCTGAGAAACACACAACTCTGTAAGAAATTGTCTATGCAGTTTCCAATGGCTAGATTCAAAATGCTGTAAAAGGCAGACAGACATTTACAACTTTCCCTATAATTATAAACCTTATGGATCTTTAGAGCAGTTTTATAGAATAGTTTAGTAAAGACCTGAATCAATACAAGAATTTTTATGAGACTTCTGAGGCCTGCTTGTATTAAAGCAGTAAATATTTCATTTTCTTTATAAGTGTTAAGAGGAATAAAATGCAGCGAGATGCAGTGAGTCTCAGTTGTATAGTACTTGGATGGAGACACACACTGTTCTGGTGTGTTTGGGGAAGTCAGGACAGTCAATGGAGCAGCAGAGCCAGAAACAAAGCTGAGTCTCTCCTCTGACTTCAAACATGACTCTCCCAAAGAAAATCCTCATCACACTTTGTCCCACTACATCCTGTGACCTCATCCCACCACCACCATTACACCACCAACCACTTTTCCCCCACTGGAACCAGCTCCTCCTGCCCCTGCTTTCCTCCCTGCCCAAGGGGAGCTGTGGGAACACTGGCAGGAAGAAGGGAGTCCAGCAGTCTTAGGGGCTGCTTCCCTGGCCAGTCAACTACAAAAGCACCTTCAGCCCCTGAGTTACTCTGAGTATGAAGGGTAGCCTGAGGATGCCTCAGAAATCACCCTCCCTGCATCTGTAACCTGGCAGGAACATTTCCCCCATCTTTTCTAGAAATGCTCAGAGAAAGAACTTATGCTGGTGCTAGCCTCCTGTCACTCAAGAATAATTATATCAGATTTATTACATCTAAGTGCTTCAGTAAATATTTGAAGAATCTAATTGCAGCATATAGGAATCTCAGATTAAAAAGAAATAAATTACCTTACATTAACATATAATATTATTTACCTAACATAATTAAATCAACCCAGCTAATCACTAAATCAACTCAATTTTCATTACTATGACATGCTTAAGGAGCACAGGTGACATTTGGTTAGAAATGTTAAAGTAATAATGATAAGGGTTGGCTGGTTGAGCTAAAATGAAGCACTATGAAAACACAGGAAGAATTCTTGCTATTAATCTTAGACAAAAGTCACATTTGCACTGTTGGAGGGGAAAGGACTCATTCAGTTGTGAAGAGACAAGGAGAGTTTAAAAACCATTACCACTGTACCCTCTACAAATATTAAACAAACATCACAGTACCCTTAACCACTTCACAGGTGGGAAACCAAAGCACAAAGCATGCACCTTCCAAAACACTTCAGGACTGACACCAGGTCTAAACTTGTGATGTTTTGTTTGACACTTCCTGGGGACCCCTTCATCTGAGTGCCTGTTCCCTAGCAGGGGGGTAGGATACTCAAAGGTGAATATTATATAGAAAGGTGGCTGGTCAGAATCAATTTACTGCCAAAAAAACTGGAAGGGATGTAGAGCAGAGTGATAGCTGGGGAAGAATGATCAGAGGAATCACGTCTGAAAGAAGATGAACCGGTATCATTAGCAGTAGCAAAAAAGAGACTTTTCCTACATGAAACAGTGCCCCTGTATGGCTCTACTTCATATTTTGTTTGCTCTCTGCACCTCTGTGTCTCTGCTAACATCTGGATGCTGCTCTGCTTGCACAGACACTCCCTTCTCAGGAGAAAAATCCAGCAATCCCTGGAGCTGCACACAGCAGCAAGACACCCAAGGACTCAGAGCTTCTCATCACCACTCCAGGCAGCTGAGCCAGAGCTTTTCCCAGAGAAAAGCTGAACTTCTGCAGTTTTACCCTTCCTTTCAAGATGTAACTTCTGATTACAACTCCCTTCAATCAGAGGCATTCACTGGCAATAGTGAAACTGTTGCTTTTCAGCAGCATCTCTGGAGCAGCTGATTACAATGAAGAGAGCTTGTTCTCAGTCAGCAGACTTCATGCTATGGACTCTAGTGTCCCAATCTCACTACTTGCAAATGGAAAGTAATTCAATTTTTATTGCTAACCACAAAAAAGCATTAAAATTAAACTTTTAGAAGATTTTATTTTATGGTGACTAATAAAAGGAATTAATAGCTTTTTAAGGTCTCAATACTCTTTCTGAATACACATTCTTTTTTCCACATACAATAGCAGCATCAGGTTTTTTCCCTGTTAACATCTCTACAATACCTATATTTGTCTGTATTCTGCCAGTGATAGGCTTTGGAAGCAGAAATAAGGTCATGCCATCAACAGCAGTGGAAAAAGTGGTACAGAGGGAAGAAAGAGCAAACATTCACTTAAAACTGGGATTCATTTCTATACTCTACTGGTCATTGCCTGGTAGCACCCCTGTGCTGATCCATTGGGACTGTTAATGTCTTGCAGTTGTCAGCTTGAGAACCATCCTCCCTCACACATATGCAAAAGCCTTGTATTTTTAGCCTAGATGTGTTGATCCAGGTGGCATCCCTTAAATTTCCCTTTACTGGGAGGCCATCCAAGAGGAGATGGAAACCTTCTTGGCCAACTGCATTGCAGGAAGTGGGCCATGAGGGAGAAACTATGGCTGAGCAGCAGGGAACAGCTGATAGTGGAGCTCCTGGGAGACCATAATGCAAAGAGGAGGTGGGAGGGAGGAGCTGTGGGAGCTGAAGTCTTGTCAGGACAGCAAAGGGCTCTACTCCAGATACAGAAAGCAAAGCTTGCTTTGTTTTCATCTGTGGTCAGTGTTCTCAGTTCCAATACCAAGTCTCCCCCAGGTTATTTGGAAGCCAGTGGGCTGTCTGAAGAGATAAACTGGGAGACAGCTACTTTTCAAATATTTAACACTTGCAGTTTAGCTTCACCTTTCCTGGCTCATCCTTGTCAGCACTTTCCAGATTTTGTGTTCAAGTATATAATGTGCAGTTTCTATTCCTTTATTCTTAATCACCTTTACTGTGTAATTTTCTTAGGTACTTATCTACCTTTTCATCTCCCTGCTTTGCCTAATTACCTGTCCCTTTCCTTCAGATGGTTCTTTTATTCCCTTCTTGCTTTTCAGAATCATTAGCATTGCATTATTATTCTTAACAGCAGTACATTTATGTTTATTATGCAGTGTTTGCAAATAAATAGAGAACTGAACTTCTGGCTGTATTTACCTAAAGCTAAAAGGAGAAAATGAAATGCAGGTTGAATTCTCATTTCATTTACTTGCTTATTTTTGGAAGGAAGACTTTTCAATGACCATAAAGATCTCTGTTTTGCATTCAGTACTTTCTAATAGCTTCAGCATTTCGAGGAATGTTGGCAATATTTATCAAATCATATCATTTGAGTACCAAAAAAAAGGTATTAATATTAAATCCAATTTTCTTCTTTCTTGGGTACTGCTCTTTTTCCTTAGTGAACTATTTGTAGCTAAATAAGATAACTCAAAATGGTCCTGACTAAAGTGGGACATTCTGCCCTGTCAAGCACTTCTTGCTAGTCTGTGTTTGGCTCTGTAAACTTCATAAAAGGATAAACCCACCCACTTAGTGTTCTACTGCTGTAACCAGCTGGATTGCTTGTTGGTGGTTTTTTTCTTGTTTCCTCCTGGCTGTGTGGCTACATTGCCAGTGGGTAAGGAGGTTAAAGTGATATTTGGCCTTTCTCCCATTCAGGTGAAAGACAAACACCCCTACAGGGTATAGTGAAAACAAAGCCCAAGTCACCCAGCTCCCTGATCAGGCAAGTGTATAGCTGTGAAGTAGTCACACCTAGGTCAAAAAGCCTATTGAGTACATGAAGTTCAGCACAGGCATCCCCACCTGGTCAGGGCCCACTAGACCTGCTGATGATACAGCTACAAAGTCATCAGGTCTATCTTCTGTAGAAGCAGAAAGAAGGGGGAAGGTGCTGGAGTCTAGCATTGCTTTGTTGGAGCTCCTTTTAGTCAAAATTAGCTTGTGCCATTGTGGTTTTGTACAAACCAGTCTTGCTTCCTGACAGCCTGGGCACTGGCTGCCACAGCCACCCCAGGGTCTCAGCCAGACTCTAGTCAAAAAATTGACACAGAGAAACTTGGCCTCTGAAGAAAGAAAACAACATTCTCTTTTCCTCAGGGTTAGGCAGCAGCGCTTTTCATTAGTCTAGGGAAGCAGAGAACTTCTTCCACTAGGGAAGGTCCTGTGAACCACTCATGACTTTGTTTCTCTTTCTCCACTGGTCTCTAAAACCATCAACTATGACTTGTGCCCCTTGGCTGCTCTCACCCCTGCTATACCTCATCATAATGTGGCCTCTGCTGATAGCCCAAGTCTTCAGGTCCCTTCTATTGCTTATGTTCATATGGAAAAAAACACTTGTTAAACACTAAATACTAGGCATGAAGTGACCTCAGCCTCTCAGCATTAATCCAAAGGTAATTTGATTTGTTACATACATTCTTTTCCTTTTGCCAGCAGTATGAAACTACTTGAATTCTTCTGGGAATTCTGGATCTCACCCATTAAAAGGGGCCTGTGTCTTCCAGGACCCAGCTGCACCGTGAGACATGTGGTTTTATGAACACAGGGTGCTGGCTGGTGGCCACTGCATGGCCTTCCTCACACAACAGCACAAGCCCAGGCTGCAGCTGTGTTCACACAACTGGTATGTGCCCAGCTGCCAAAGGAGCAGGAACTGTTAGCTCATGGGATTGCATCTCCCTGGGCATAGGCTGAAACACTGGCATGGCAATTACTGCTTGTTCTTTTCCTAAGAGGCATCACTGAGCTCAAAGCTGCTGCCTCCATCATTTCTTATTTTCCCCCCTTGTTTTATTCTTTATGTTAGAGACATTACCAGTCAGGGAATGCATTAAATCATGTGGGAAGAAAAGCACTTACACATCAATCTTTCCCTGAGAAGCTCCAGTTGTGTCTTATTAACAGAAACATTTCAGCTTCATAAATACTTAATGAAGTGACCACCTAGAGCAGAAAGTCACTTCAGAGCTCACTCTGACTGTGGTCAAACCAGCAAGCTGCTTAGTATTTGCTTGCAGCATCCCATTACAATGAACACAGCTGACAAACTGGTTATTAAAATATTGGAAACATCTCCTCAACAACAGTGGTTGTTTAGTTAGTGCAGTGCCAGTCAGTTGTTATTACCTTTGGAATGATGCAGACCACAAGCCTGTTGAAATACTGCATGAAAGAAAAGTCAAGGTAATGAATACTTCCTAAAAGATAAAACTAGAGACTGCAGATTCTGGGGCAAGATGTCAGTGATAATTAATTTGTATCCATTTCTTTCCAAACCTCAAGTTTTCCTCCTGGTTTATAGTGCTAGAGCAGGGAGCTACAAATCAGAAAGTGCAAGAGAAACATAGAGGATGCTGCTGATCACAGAGAGGTCTGAGCAGTCTCCAGAGGCATGCCATGAAACTCACTGGCAGTGCCAACAGGAGCAGCAGAGAGTGGCTGCACATCCAGAAGGCAGGGCAGTGGTGTCTGCTCAGCTCTTCTGAAACAGGGTAACACAGAAAGAAAACTGCAAGAGTAAAGCAAATAAAGAGCTTGCTCAACTCAGACAAAAATAGTAAACCAGTATCCAGATGAGATGAAAACATCAAGATACAAAGCCTTACAGTCAGAAACTGATTCAGACTGCCAGCAAGGGGTTTATCTCATGGAAGATAAATTTATCATGTGTTACCTCTGTAGGAGGCTGAGACACAATAACTCAACAAATTGCACATCATTTTAGCCAAGCTACTCCTTACCATGTATGCATTCCCATGCCTAACAGAAGGGCACTAACACCTAAACTGGAGCTTTTAGGAAAAGGTTTTGCTTTATCCCTTTTATTCCCTACTATTATTAGTGCCCTGGGCTGCACTGTTCATTTTGGTTTGCCCATAAGACAAATCCTGACTGATGGTTTGAGAAGGCAAAGGTATGTGGCAGAAGCTAAAGGAGAACCTCATGCTTCAGCAATGCTGGGCCTCATACAGCAGTCCCCAAATGACCTCTACACCTGCTATAGCAGATGTCCCCATGTCCACTCAAAAGGTATCACAGAAGATGTCTTGACCACCCTCAGGTTGAGAGCCTAGAGCAGCCTGGCTATACTGAAACCCCTATCCACAAAGCCAGGAAAGAAAATTAAGTAGCAGATACTGATCTACTGGGCTTTCAGAAGGAATTACCTGTTGGTCTCACTGTGGGAGAGGTGAACTCCACAAACCATAAATCACCATACAGGGCCTTAGGTGTGACTGCTAGAGATAGTTTGCTATTTCTAGCATTACTTTTCCCTGCTGTACTACACAGTGAGTCAGAATTCATGGTTAAAACAAGTGGTGAGTCATACTAAGAATCACTCTCCCAAGCCTATAAAAGTTAATTTATTTATTTTCCTTTCCAGAGACTGTTGCTGATCATCCACTGCTGTTACAAGGTCTGTAAGTCAGCAGTTTGACAGGCTTGCTTCAAATATTGATCCAAAAAAGTACTTATGCTTGAATCAAACAATGAAAAAAAAACAACAGAGCAGGCATGCAGAGACCTTCAGCACTGAAATGTGACTTGGAAAGAAGCAGGAGCTGCAGAGGGAAGAAGGCATGTGAGGTCAAAGTCTGGCAGGCTGCAAGGCTGCAGCGAGCATTCTCCAAGGGTTGCCTACAATAGGCAGTCTTTAGGAGCACTGGATTTCACCTCCAGATACAACAGAGATTTTAAAAAGAAAAGATATTGGAAAATATAGAGTGACACTGAAAGACTCTCCTGAAGGAA
This sequence comes from Galbula dea, assembly GCA_013399015.1. Classification (NCBI taxonomy): domain Eukaryota; kingdom Metazoa; phylum Chordata; class Aves; order Piciformes; family Galbulidae; genus Galbula; species Galbula dea. The sequence continues at coordinate 590,000 of VWZX01001728.1, read as the reverse complement.
AACCACACATGGTTGGGTAGAAAGAAAATTTCCTTGGTGATTATGGCAAACAGCATGCTGAGTACACAGGGGTATTTAAAATGATAAAAGAGCAGGTGGGAAAAGAATCCATTTACTGTTTGGCCTTTCATGTTCTTCCATTCCCTTACTCATCACATGCCTCAACTGAGGAGTTCCTTTTCCATTTTTCAAGCATAGCTAACACCTCACTGTGGAGTTTCCCATGGAAGAAGATGGGCACTAAAAAGCCTATGGCAGCAGTCAGCAGACCTAAGGAGAGAGACTGCTGTGAGGTCAACTCTCTGCAAGGACAACACCTTAGTGATGGTTTCCTTCATTGTTTTTATTGTTGCAGTGGGGACTTATGCTTGGGACTGAGTAAGCTGGGTAGGAAATATCTACACAAGTCCATGGGAACTGCTGGAGTGCACTCTCAAGCACTGGCCAACATCGTTGTGAGGCCACTCTCAACTGTCATTGAAAGGTCACAGTGACCATGGGAAACTCCTGAGGACTGGAAAGAAAGGAAATCTTCCTCTTAGTTTAAGAAGGGTAAGGAAGAGGATTCAGGGATCCATGGGCCAGACAGCCTCCCCTTGATTCCTAGGAAGGAGCAAGTTCAGAGAAGGGCCACAAAGATGAGTAAAGGACTGGAGCAACTCCCAAGCAAGGAGAGGCTGAGAGAACTGGAATTGTTCATCCTGGAGAATACTCAGGGGGATTTTATCTGTGTGTGTAAATATCTGATGGAAGAGTATAAAGAAGATAAGCTTCTCAGTGGTGCCCAGTGAAAGGACAAGAAGCAAGGGACACAAACTGTATATATGAAACTGTTAAATATAAGAAAATAATCCCAAATACTTCATGGATTGTGAGGATGGTCAAATCCAGGAACAAGCTGCTCTGAGTTGCTATGGAGTCTCTATCCTCTAAAATATTGAGGGCACAACTAGCCATTGTTATGAACAACTCTACAGAAGACCCTTCCAACCTCCATGATTCTGTGTGATTCTGGTTTTGCATTAAACCTGGACACTTCAGTTTGGACTAGACTCTCCTGGGTTAGTTTTTCTAGAAGACTTTCTGAATATTTGAAAGTTCTTTTCAAATCTCTGATGATCTTCAGACCTGAAGACCTTAGATTTGAAAGGTTTGCACTATTGACTATCCTACTAAAGATTTCCAAAACAATTTTTTCCATGATCACAGTGTATGCATAACTCCAAGTGAGAAGTTAGACGTGATCTGTGTGGTCTGTTCCTTCCCTGCCTTGTTTGTTACTTTCTCTTCTAGACTTTTTGTGATGCCAATGATCTCCTAGAACAAGTAAGACAACTAAAAATGCCAGACTTCTAAAGGTTTCCAAGTGGTCTCTGTACACCATAGAGCTCTATAATGACAGGTTGATAAGTACTTTTTTTTTTAATTTGTACTCTTTAATATAATCCTTCAGCCAGCACAGGGAGCCCAAGCTATATTCTTTCCTTTGACTTAATATAAAATTCATTAATTCCCATTACTTTAAACTACTGGGCTGCTGGAAATTAGCATAACTCTGCTGAAATCAGAGGAATTGTACCAACTGACTTCAGAAGATGATCCAACTATTAACCCCAGCACAATAGAATTTTAGATTAAGATCTGAGCACGCAGGTCTTTGGTGACAGCCAAAAGCAATCTGATTAAAAGCAATTCTGACTTCCCTCCAAAGCACAGAACTTTATTTCAAAGACTTCTCATGAACCTAAGGGCTTACAGGACTACCTGACCACTCAGTAGTTTCAAATCATTTAAAAATAAACCCCAGGAGCTTCCCTTGGCCTTTAGTAATATTAAGATTGGAGGTACAGGCTACAGCACCTGACCCCATTATAAAATCTTTACACAAACTGATCAGGCTTTCTCTCATTTACAGTTTCTGGTATTATTATGCTGTACCACTGCTACTTCCAGTTTTTGTCTTCTAAGATCTAGCCACCAGTCATCAGACACTGCTTATTTTTTTGCATGGAACTGATTCTGCCCCCAGCCTCTGCTGTTATCACATGCTGTATACTTAGAGAACAACTATTTTACCAAAGCAAACCAGCTAAGTCTGTTCAGCCTCCCCTTATAAGACAAGTTTTCCACTCCTCCAGCATCCTAGTAGCCTTGTGAATCAATCCTTTCTGAACAAGAATAACTAGAATTATTCACACAGTTTAAGATGAAGCTAACTCAGGACCTTGTGCATAGCCTTATCTCCAGTGGAAAAACATTGCCTGACATTTTAGGTTCACATTTATCTTGCTTACAGTGACAGTCACCTTCTGAGCAATGACTATATTTATGCCTTTTTTTCTCCTTTTTCTTTTGCAAATGTAGAGCTTTAACAGTATACAAGAAAACATTAGTAGCAGTCCCTTACCAGCACAGACTTGCCATGTGCACTGTGGAATTTCTGCTCTGTTGGTTCCATCCTTAGAGATCTTTTATTTTTCTCCTTTTTTTCCCCCACCCCCCAATATTTTGGATGCATTATATATGTGTATCTCCACTTAGCCATGCTATTAATGAAAATATTAAACAAGATCAGTCCATCTGTAAATCTCCTCTACCCTATCCTCCTCCATTCAGCACAACCAACTGTTGGCTCACATTCATCTCATTTAACAACTCCTGCCCTTGTCCATATTCTCATCATCTTCCCTATTAAGCTCCCACATGGCCAGGCCACATGGGTTGCACACTTGCTGAGGCACAAAATACAGTGTGGAACCCAGGAATGATAAATGACTGCTAAAGACAACAAGATGAAGGAAAGGCTCCTCTCATGTCCTATCAGTTGTTATTACCTTTTGGGTGCTTTAAGGATTGCTGAAGAGACAAATACCTGGCCATTAATTTTTGGCAATTAAGTATATGATAATGTTGACTTTGTATGAGCTCAACAGCTTCCCCTTTAACTAGATTTATGGCAGGAGTGCCTTTTGCTCACACATCTCAGGGTGAAGACTGAAGAGAAATCACCAAGCACATGAATGGGACTCAGGAGACTTAGCTTCCAGTGCCATTTGTGCCTACATTTGATTTCTTTTCCATCTCTGTCCATCCCTGTAACATGGCAGCAGTGAGTGCTATCTTCTTTGTTCAATGCTCCCAGAGTGATGAATGCTAAGTGATCTGCAGAAAGGACTGTATTTTTAAGTATCTGCTTTTCCCACTTGATCTATGGGAAACCATTTCCTCTCCATCCAGACCTTGCATTACTTAAAAACCCCTGCTCATTTATGACTGCAACAGTGTTAACTACCACACCCTGGAAGACAACATAAAGGATTCAAGGCAGCAAATGCATGACATGAAGGAAACCAAAGCTAAATTGCATGTACTTCCCAAGTTAAAAAACCACCCATCTTTGGGGTCTTTAGCCATATCTGTCTCTGCCTACCAAATGACAAATTCTGCATGAAATGAACAGTGCTTGTGCCAGTTTTGTTCACCCCATCAGATGTTGGGTAACACAACAGGCAGCAAACTTGCTAGAAACAAAATATGATGTATCAGTTATTAGAACAGCACAGAGGGTTTCCTGTGGGGAAGTTCTTCCTTGTCTTTACTCCACCACCACAGTGTGGTCATCATCATCTCTTCAGTACTCTCCTGTTTTCCCCTCACTGGGCAAGACAAATTTGGTGGGCCAATCACTGCCTGTACAGAACCAGAGACAGATACCAGAGGATAAACTGGAAGAGAACAAAGTGCTGTGTTGGTTCTGCCATACAAGTCCTTTTCTCTTTCCAGAGTACATCTGGAGCAACCTGCTGGCCAGGGAAGGAAAAAAAAAGAAAGCCTATACTTGCTAGTAAGTTCCTCACACTTATCCAATTACAGGTTCTGTTATATCAGTAGTAACAGAAAATCAGCAAGCTTATTAAGAGGAGTGGCAGCAGGCTGAAAACCTGTGCTACTTGTGTACACTTTATTATAAGGAGAGTGCTGAAGACCTAATCCTGCAGAAATGTTTTTCAGGTATTTGTACATCATTATTATGGGGTTTTTTAGCCTCTCTCTAACAAAACTTTCAAAATGTGTGACCCAATCTGTTAATAAGCACTGCTCCAGTAGACTGTGCTTCTTCTAGACCAGGTTTTGCAGCATATGTTACCAGCTTCTTTAACAAGCACTGTCTTTAAATTGCCCTGTGAACACTTAAGGATGGTAACACCTCACAGGTGAATTATGAAAGAGATTATGATCTCTTTAGAGACTATTTTTCTGCTCAGATCACTTGGCTGGGAAGGGCAACATTCAAGACCCAGAGCCACTTAGTACCACAGCTCAGAGGCTCACCAAGCTGGACCTTTGGAGCTGAGCTGACTGGCAGAGCCTGCAGGAGGGCAGCTTGCTCTCGGCACCGCTGCCAAGCAGAGAAGAAGGCTACCAGCCAGCCAGCATCTCTGAAACACAGCCCTCTGCCATGCCAAGTCCTGAGACACTAAGGAAGGACCTGGCCTTAGGAAGTGTGCTTATTGAAAACCCTCATTTTCTCACCTATGCAGTGCTGAATCATTTGGTAAGCCCCCACAACAACCACAAAAGACAAAGGGAAATAACCACTGGGCAAACACCCACCTGCTGGTTTTGAGATGGAAGAAAATGGAGTACCTTGTATATTAAGATCTTTTGTTCCATGAAATAATGTGCTTGTGGTAGTTAAACAATCCACACCTGGCAAGAGCTCATTCCCATTGTTCCCAGTGCTGCAGAGGGTTTGCAGAGTGGAGGAAAAATTGCACCGCTGATGTTTCATTTCATCTCCCCCTGATGCATGTTGTGAGTGGCTAAAAGTCAAACACACCCCTACTGGGTTTAAAAATGATAAATTATTATAATCCTCCTACTGGTGGGCAGAATGGTTAGCAAGAGTATAAATGAAAGGCTGGTACTCCAGCACAGCAAGCAATTGTGAACAGAAGAGGGATGGAGGGTTGTGGGGACACAGTTACATAGGAGAACATGCCATGATTGATGGTCATGCTGTGAAGAAAGAAGTGAAAAGCCACGCGCCACCTGGAAGAAATGGTTTGTCTTTTTAAGGACTTGGAGTAATGCCTGTTTCTCTTCAGCAGCAAAATCTGCAAAGCAAGAAGAGGAAACTCTAAAGGAAGGAAAGTAGCCAGGAAGTTAGTTAGACAGGGGTTGCATCATGTAATCACACCATTTCTCTTTAAAAAATGCAGTATTTTTCATATTTTACTTCTTTTCTGCTCCTGAGACACAATAAACATGTTTTGTCTACATATGACATTTCCCTAATGCCAGAGTATTCTCTCAGCTCCATGTGCTCAGTGAATCATTATAACATTTGGAGTGGAGATTTAGTCACAGTAATTAGAAATGATTCCCCAGTTTTCTCTGGGAGAGGCAGAGGTCACACATCCACCCTTGCACAGCCTCTAACTACTCTTGCTCTGAAGAGCATGCCTTCTGCCAGAGAGCACTTGTGCTCCCAAACTTGTCAGCTTTCCTGAAACCATGCTGGAACCTGAACTCAATAAGCAGATACCTCTCAATTCTTAGCCAGCTCACTTAGCAGAGCAAAACCACAGGGTCATTTGGCCTGTTCCTGGAGTGAGACTTCCCTCCCAAGTGCAGAGAAGAAGCCTGAGAAGGCACTGGGCTGGCAACATCAAGCCTTCCAGGTCCAGCTGCTGCTAAGGGTGCAGTACAAACCCCATGTGTGTTTCCAAGGGGAAAAAAAAGGACTTGAATAGCTCATGCTATGGTGGCCTCTGTAAAAGTGCTCCTTCAAACTAAACCTGTGCAAGTGGCTACTGAAACTCTTCTCCTCTTTCTGCTACTGAACCGAGGCAGATTTAGAAACCCATTTGTATGCTGTCGAGCAGTTGCCAAAATTCATGCTCAGAAGAGTTTCTTTGCATGGGCTGAAAAGTTAGTTGCTCCATTTAGATGAAAGTTTAGCCTCTGGAGAAGTGGATGGCAGCAATAGAAATCTCCCAGGAAACTCCTGTGCTGGCAGCCTTCTCATTTTTTCCAGGGCAGAAGGATTTTGCAAGCCTGTCAAAATCAACTGTGCTTAGTACCTGACTTCCAAGGGGGTTGTATTTTGAAGCTTGTTACACTCAGCTGAGTATGTCTGACATTGATGCTTTAGAGCTATTAGTAGAGCTTATCAGCATCTATTTTAGTGTTTTTCCTTTTTCTGAGCATGGATCCTACACCAGTTTTCATGGGAGTATCTGCTCCCAGCTTATCAGAGGGTTAATAAAAGTGTTAGCTGGCTCTGATGCACTAGATGGCCTCACCTTATTTGAAAGCTGACATTCCTCAGTGCCATCTCCTCCTGCCTCTGGTAAGAGATCAAATCAACCAAACTCTTTTCTATTTATGCTGTTCATTGTACCCAGCAGGAATCAGGGTATTTATTTCTTCTTGCTCATGTCAAGAATTTGACCACCAGAGAGAAGCTCTCCTCCAACACTTCCTTGTGATAGCCAGCACTGCTGATGAGATGTCACACCAGGGCCATCCCTGTGCAAACCCACCTTTTGCTGTGGTTCCCAAACAGGGTTAGGAGCCCAGTGGGTTTGACTGAAGAGCTTCATTCATTTTTGCAGAGGTCTAAACCAGAAAGATGCTTCCACAGCCTTCAAATCAAACACCTGCCCATAAGGAGGACTTCATTTTTTCAGTACTAGAGGCTAAATGAATGATTGATGAACAAATTTTGGTTCTGTGGCTGTCTTTTCTTCTGGATTACATGGATTAGCAGCCCTTGAAACACAGTTTATTAGATAAGACTTCAAAGTGGATTAATTGTAATCATTAGTAATTTCAGACATCTCAAACACAGTATCATCAGTTGCCACAAACAATTCTCCTTAGTGAATTCAGCCTATGTTTTTTCTATTTACCTCTTAAGATTACTGGCCAAGTAAAAGCAGGGCAGTAATATTTGAAAACATCAGTGTATTCTGATGCAGAAGGTATAGGTAGTTTGGAAAAGTGATATTGTTGATCTTGATAATAAATGCTGAGAAATTGGTTTGGCTTTCAAATGTTAGAAGCTAGTGAGGCAATAAGTAATTAAAGTGGACTGGGCAGTTTCCTCTTTCCTCCTCCCTCCCAAATGTCAGCTTTGTTTAGCAGTCATTCCCTTGACAAAAAATACTGTGAATCCAGCATAAATAATGCAGTCCAGATCTGTGCAGATCAGGCAAAATAGAGAGCAAATACCTTGCAGAGACAGAGGAGACAACTGCTCATCTTCATCCTAGAAGAGACACTACCCAGTGCCTTCCATGTAATAGCCTTAGCTAAAGGTTTGCTGTCAGCTCAGCCCAGAACAACATTTAAAATCATTAAGTACTAGACCTGGCAGGCAATGGGAAATCAGCTAGACAAGGTCTAATGTGATGAAAGGATTTAGTGTGTGTTCTACTTTTTAATTTTTTTCCTGTATAAAGTCTAATTCTAGAAATAGTTAAAAAAATCCAAGGGAAATAGGAGACATCCCTATGATGGAATAATGAATTCAAATGAGGCTAGCACATGCATGAAAAAAAAATACATGAAATGGTAAGAGGAGGCAGTTGTGATGGCTGCCTCAGTGTGCTCTCTAAGAGAGTTAAGTAAAAGCAGGGACACTGATGTTTCTAATTCATCTCACCAGTGGATCCAGAAATGCCTCTTAAGAAAGCAAAAAACCCAGTTAGTGGCCTGCTGAAGCTTTATTATTGCCTTTGCAAGCATCATCCCCTTAGGGACCAAACCCAAAGACATTGTAGACAGACTGGAAAAACTCTGGATTTCTTTCCTATGGGAAATTCTGATATTTTGTGAAAGGCTTTGTTCTGAATTAGAAAAGCAAGGAGAAATTTAGAAATATCCAGAACTAAAGACATTGTGGAAGAAGGGCAAAAAAAAGTAAAGAAGCCAAAGCACTTTTGGTTTTTCCTTTTCTGAATGAAACAGAACAGTTGATTGCTCCCAGCTCTGAAGAATTTTCTGCATGTTTTCCTACTCTGAGAGACTTCACAAGAAGAAGTCCTTGAAAGACATCAGTGAGACCCTACAGTGGGAGGAGAAGGACAAAACCTTGAACAAGGGCCTTCAAGGCTCTCTGCCAAGGAGACTACAGTAAGCCATCTCACATTGAAGCTGAGAGGCCCAGAGCTTCCCATTGGAGAGCCCAGAAGGTCTGAGGTCCCAAACCTCTCCACAGCCCACACACACAGAGGCTGTGTTTGAACTGTGTGTCCTTCCTTCAGCTCCCCAGCATCAGCACAGTAGCAAGAAATCAGACAGCTATTAGAAACTCAGGAACATGTCAGCAATAAGTTGTCAAACAGCCAGGTTTCCTCAACCATTTTGGGTTTGACACAGCTGACATCTTCCAACAAACTCCCTCTCCTAGGAGGAGAGGGAAAAAAAAAGCATTCTTGGAAAGTTCCCATCCAACTGTACTTGTGATATACACCTACAGAAATAGCACTGCATTTAAAGCCCTTCCAAACTTAATTTATGTGAACCCTACCAAAAAAAAAGGAGTACAATCACATGTGATGAGTGCCTAATAGTATGCACTAGCCTCCTGTGAAAAGGCATCTCAGAGAGTACAGTGCAGCTACGTAACGTTCGTGTATCCCAATCTGTACATGTCTGGCTCTTAGTCACTGAAATAACACCTTGGTATTTCATTTTTGTGGCTGCTAATTAGAGCACACTACCTTCCTTTGTGGTAACATATTCTCATGCACAGCTTGACATTACAGTGCACACAGATTGCCCAGAGAAATGCAAGCTTTTTCTTTTCTTTTTTTTTTTGGTGTGATAATTGATCTGAACTTGCCTGAATTCATTTCCCTCAAGATGCTGCAGATTAAATGAATGAATCTCCTGGCTGCAGAGGAACTGAGTATTAAAAGGATTATACTAGCCACAAGAGACCCAGATCTCCTACATCCATAATCACTTTTAAACAGCTTCTACCTGCTCTTCAAAATACAATCTCTCCTCACCAAATGTCAGCAAGTTATGGAGTTCTGCTGAGTTTAGAGTTAGACATGCACTGACATATTGTGCTCAGGCAGACTGCATACCAAGAAGTACTGCTAAGGTTAATGACCTAATGATTAACAGCAGAAGACACCTTTGCAGGCAGATGAAGTTCACTAACAGAATTACTAAAATGACAATGAACTTTGCTCTCTTCCACTTTTATACATCACTGCCACCCTGGGAAGGCTCAGTCTCCTGCTAGAATCACGACTGATCATTTAGCAGTGGTGTTTTTAAACCTAATGATGGCTAGACAGCCCTACATCTTTTTTAAGAGGTGGGATCACTGTCTTAACTGCACTGAAATGATTTCTGAAAGTGTAAGATGGAACTAGCAATTATATCCACTAAAAAAAAAAGGTCATGAAAATGAAATTGCTACAGGTCAGCAGTATAGGAGGTTTTGCCAACATTTGAGCAGAAGAGATGATAGCAATGGATTAAAGGGAAGTCACCAGCAGCAGGTGGCAACATCCTTAGCTCTCATCATGGGAGCTGGAGAATCAGAATGATGCTCTTCACAAAGGGTGTCCCTCCCTGCTTGATTGGACTCTTGGGGAGCAGACCAGTCTTGGAGACCTCCCTCCCTAATGGCTTCTGCTCTTTAATTCCCCCCCACCTGTCAGTACCTGATTCAGGCACAATTCTCCTCACTCAGTGGGATCCCAGTCCCTGCATCTGATCTGTATCTCACAGAACAGTTTGGGAGATCATCTTCTCTATCTCCCTGGTCAAAGCCTCTGGTTGCTCAGGGCCTTCTCCAGGTTCAGTATTGAATTTCCCAAACCTCTCAACAGCCTACTTACAGCACTGGCACCTGAACTATGGTTGGCCTTGAGTCCCTCGACAGCAACAAGACAGCAAGAAATCAGGTGTTCTCTTTCCATTAGCATGCAAACAGCCTCCTCTAGTTCAGAGAGGTCTCCTCCAGAATGTGAAACTTCAGTCTGAAGATTTTGTATTGGTATCAGAAATCCTTCTCATTAACTGAGTGAGACATTCTGGAGGCACAAGATCCCAAAGTCCCTTGCCAGAAGCCAGGCACAGAAAGTCAAGATGAGGATTTTACCACACTCTTTACTGCTTAAGCCACACATGAGCCAGGCAGTTTGAGTTGGGCTACACCAGAGACAGAAAGCTAGACCAGTAAATTGATGTGGCACATCAAATGGGAGACTGCAGAGAACTACCTAGTCACTACTTTACATATATGCATTAGATAGCATTCTATAGAGCAAGAAAGTGTTTTCTCACCAGAAGTAAAGCAGCAATCAAATAAGATAGCAGAACTACAGGCACCCAGGCTTTCTTATACCAGCTCTCCCTCTTTGTATGCCAGAAATAAGAGAAGAAAAAAAAGTAAAATTTTCACATATGCTGCCTCCCTGCCTACATCTCCAACCAAATGAGAAATCATCCTGTAGCCACATTCTCCTGGCAGTTATGACTTAGATATGTTATCCCACGCTTCCTACACTCTTATACACACAAAATCACCAAAGCCCCCTGCTTGTGGCCTCTGAATTATGCCACCTTTGTGTTCACACTATCCAGTTCACCACAAGATCACTCAGACCTGATGGTGTACCCCCATTTCCACAGGGAGTCACTGACTCCACACCCCCTGAAATGCAGGTGTCTCACGTGGAAAGTGGCACACCTTGTCCCCCAAGTACACTGTAACAATAAGTCTGCTCCAAGCAGGAGAAACAAAATGAACACATGAAATAATGAGATGACAGTGGACAACAGGATAGCTACTATCCCAGAGGGCTTTAGAATTTACTGCCTGTATTGTGGATGTATCACTAAATAACCCTTTCTATAGGGGAATCATTATGGCCACAAAATCAGCACCTGTGTGTGTGGGTTGGGGGGAGTTTAAGTGAGAGAAACAGATTGCTCTTTAAAGCTCTTTTACATAACATGGCCACAGAATCCCTCAACAGCTCTTAAAAACACTTCAACCAGAAAAACACATTGGATGACTGAACAGCACAGGGAGAACAAAGCAAAGCTCTATTCCCAACCTGACGTCCGTGAAACTGTGCAGCTAGGAGCAGTAGGGGAATCTCTCATGCTTGTGCTGCACATCAAATTCATCTTCAGACTCCATGGGAAGCACTTTCAGGAACCAAAAGTATCCAACATCCAGCTGCCCTCCAGCATGGGTGGGCCAGGACCAACAGGTAACTTCAGTATGGAAAAGATGTCAGAGTGGATATGTGTGGAAAAATAGATATCTGTATTTTTAGGGGGGCTGACACAAGAGGTGAGCTTTAGGACATACTAGCATTACAAAGTACTGGCCATGTTGACAGAGCAAGGTGATGCTGAACTACTTTTTCAAGGTAATCCTATGATGCATTGGAAAAAAACAATGCTTTTGCAAGCAAAAGCTGGCATTAAATGGCTACTTGGTCTGTTTTTCTCTTTGTTTTATTCTTTGCTTTTAAGGAAAGCTTGGACTTTAACAGAAAAATAGGATGCCAGTTTCATCAGTTTTCCAGAAAGCCATTTAACTACTTCTTGAGTAAATACCCTCTGCATATGAGGCTCTCCTGAATGGTTCCTTGTCTATCAGGCCCAGAACTACACAATCTCTCCTGTAGGTCATCTCTTGCATGGATCCAATTCTCTGCTTTCTTAAAATATCCAAGAGCTATTATCCATTCATTTTTCAGTGAAGTGCTGGATTTCCTGCTCTCTCCTGCTTTTGCAGGACAGGCTTTCTTCTAGAGCTAAGTTCAAACTGTTGGCTAAGCAGAGAGCAAGGCTGGAAAAACAAAGAACAGGGCTGGGAAAATCCATTTCAAGAAACGGAAACCAGACTGTTTTAACAAATAAGAACAACATGAAAATTGCTACCTTTGAAGTCTTGAAAAAATACATTTTAGCTCTAGGCTGAGTGTCAATAAAAGCACTCCAGTATGATTTCATGCCTCATGTCAATGCCTTACTATTCCTGCTGCAGTTAAGCTAGAAAGGGAAATTTATTGCCATCACATACTGCCAATTATGTAACTTTGGGTGAGTTGGGAGAGTGTGTTAGCCTTGGAAAAATAAAGCCTTTAGAACCTGGAAACTGACAGGTTCCTAAAAGTTCCCCACCTCAGGTCCATTTGCTGTCTGAGCAGGTGAAAAGGTCTGGTTTCTGCAGTCAGGCCTTTGTTTGGCAGGAGGATGGGCTGTGTTTGTGCAGGTGGGACGGGTGCTCTTGCACCATTTCAGAAAGGAACTGGCACATTCCTTAGTTGCTCTTTTGGGAGTTGCAGATGGCATCCCTCCAGCATAACATGGGTTTCAAGTACTGACATGAAAACCCTTAGGACAAAACATACATCTAGCGTAAGCCTAATATCAATATCTCCTCTTGGGCTGGCTCCAGTGCAGCTCCTTCCAGGAACAGACACCAATCCCCATAGGGCACCACACTAGGCATAGAACTAGGTCACTCTACCTTTGCAAAAGAAGTGAAGGTAGCAGGAAAGAAAAGATTTCACCATGACAAAACAGGTTACTTGTTTTCATTTACTAACAAAATACCTTGCAGGTGGTGCCATCATCACCAGTGGAGAAATGGAGCAAACCACTCTCCTCACTGTGGATAGCATGAGCCAATCACCACTGGATGGTTAGGAACTTTGCTTGATCAGAACACACCACCAGCTCTGGCCACATCTCTGACACTGCTTGGATTATGTATCTATGCTGCAGGGCCATCAAGGAGGCCACTGAACTGAGGAGAAGAGAGATTTCAAGGGTAGCATAGCTCCCATTTAAACACCAGACACTTTCCTTATTACTGAAAGAAAAGCTAGATCATTTGCTTATTGTTTTAACTTAAACCAAAAAGAAATAAATTTACTCTACAAGCTCAGCTTGACCTTAGATCTTGCAATACTCAAGGCACAAACAGGTGTATTGAGGCTAGAAATACCAAAATTTCTGACTTTTCAAGATGCTAAACCAAACATTTTCAAAGAGCTGCCTAGAATTAAAGTTACAAGCTCATGTGAGGTTAAATCCCAGTACAACACCAGCAGGGAAGTTATTTAAGCTTGATTTATTTTCTCCTTCCAGTTTCTGGATTCCCTTCCCTGTTTTCTCAGGCCAACTCAGTAATGTAGGCAATACAACAGGATTTTTATTGTTTTTATTGTAGTATACAACAGGGTTGGTTTTGGTAGTGACTCATACAACTCAGAAGACTCACTAAAGCCATTTTAATGCTGCTGCTTTAATGCTACACAGGATCAATTTAGACCAGATGATTTAAACAACACAGAGCTTGAAGGTGATCCCTGTTCTCACTGCACACGTGGGACATCAGCCTGCCTTTCCATAGATGTTATCCCAAACTTTAGACATAGCAGAGTATCCACCTCCAGTCCAGAATCTACAGCCAGAACTGGAGGCTGAGAGGGAAGCACAAGTGGGAAGGCTATGCTCTCACTTCACTGGGTAAAAGCAGACAGGACACAGTAATAAAGCAGTCATCCTGAACCTTGAGTTGTGAGAACTCCTCTCCCTCTCACCATTTGTTACCTTCATGTTTTTCTCACAAGCTGTGGCCAAACACCTCTCCTTCTGCAAGCAAGAGCTCAACTCCACTGGCCCAGTTAGTGCCTACCCTCCTGCCTCCAGCTAACAAGCCACTCCCATCTACCTCTTGCAGAAGAAGCCTGCTCTCCAAGATTCTTATGCAAGTAGCCACCACCTTCTACTCTCCATCCCAGTGAAGCAGGCTTTTGCCAAGGAGAGTGGCACAGAGTCCTGGGCAGGCTGCAGCTGCCTGATCCAGAGGTTTAATTGCTGCTGAAGGGAGACACAAGGCAGACTTACACCTAGCAGGATCTTGCAGCTCTTGGCTACCAAGATCCTGACTCTCCTGCCTTTACTGAGGCATCATCTGCTTGATTATTTTCACCAAGCTGTGGCAGATTGCTGGCTGTTTCTGCTGCACTGCATGCTCAAGCAGAGCTTGCCCTCTCCTATAGAGAAAAATGTGATGGACCACTTGGAAGCATCCCACAGACCAGGCTGGGGCCAGCCCCTGAAATCAGTGCATCACCACTCAGGTTCCATTAGCAGACTTCAGAGGTGAGGATGCAGTACCTCCTACATAAAGGGGTGACCTCCACTATGAGCAGACCCAATTCCTCTGTTTCTTTAGGAAACATACAATGTGTGGGAAGTTCTATTGAGACCACGGGGTGGGAAGGGAGAACAATTTTGCTTTGCAAAGGACATAGTTTACTCATAGCTGGGTATGACCTAGCAGTTGGAAAAGTGCAAGGCAGATCTGATGTCTCAATGGTACAGCTATTGCTTATCTTCTTTTCTACATGCAGAATTTAGGTAGCAAGAAAATTGCTCCCTCCCCAGGCAATCCCCCTGAGCCTACAGCAAATAGGGTTAGTGAGAACTGACTTGCAATACTGGATATTGTCCAACAACAATCTCCAAAGGAACAGTTTGTTTTCTTGGCAGAGATGGAGGATGGCAGAGACTGGGTATCACATAAAGGTCTAGGGTTGGTCTACAAGTGGGAGGAAAGACTGAAGGAAAAAAAAATAGGTTAAAAAAATAGGTAACAAAAGGCAGGCAACAAAAATACTCCTCATGGATACCAGTGTGGTTCATGCGGTCTTGAGAAGTACAATCATGTGAGTGAAATATATTGTTCAATATGTTGGCAATTTAAAACAAAAGCCTTGGATCAAGAAACACAGTTTAATGTCACAACAGTGCAGAATATGTTGTCCTCCAGGCAAAACAAAAGCCAGAATATTTTTCTATGTTTCTGCTTTAATTACTTTTTAGGAAAGAAATGGCCACATCAAACCAGGTCAAGATGACAAATCACAGTAAATGAAGCCTGCTGTGTTGTTTCATCAAAATTGGGCTCTGCAACCTGTTCCTGGTCTAACTGGGATTCCATAGTAACTGGTGAACCTGGCTTGGGCAGCCCACCTTAACCTGTGGGAGCAGGGCACCAGGAACAGTTCATCATGCTGAGCTTTTGGAAGCTGCAGAATGAGTCAATTTAGCATTCCTTCAGAGGAGAAGCATTTCCACAGCCCAAACTGAAGTGTCATTAACACTGAGCAGAAGTACAATAGCACTCTTGAGTAGGAAAGAGTGATTTCACAGCCCTTGCAGATGAAACACAGCATGCCCCATAACACAGTGTAAAAATATCCCCAAATCTCCTACTTTACCAAGTGATTCAAGGAAGAGCTATAAATAAGCAGGAGAGAGTCAGATGTTCTAGCTAGAGAAGCTGGTGACTTAACGACACATTAAGCTGATTTGGATAGTTAAGAATCAGTGAGTAGGTTCACATAGCAGTAAGATAAATAAGCAAATAAAAAATATACAAGCCTCTCTAAGACTCTTGACAAGGAGATGTAAACAGAGGGAAGATTTTTTTTTCTATATACACTGATGAGATTATAAAAATGTGACCAGATGTCTTCTATGCTTCATTATACCCCATGAACCTTCGAGACATCTGTAGAAAATGCTTGGAGGATATCATTTGGATATGCTGCCTTCTGCTTGCCTTCACTAATATTGTTTCCCTTACCAGTGGACACAGAGATTGACTTCAAGCAGCTGCTCAACCCACAGCAATCCGATTCTCTTCCTTTTAACAGGATAAGGAGGCTACAATAAGTGCATTAACTTGAAGGCCCTAGAGGAACAGTTTCTTGCTTAAATAGTTCTTGCACTGACAAACAGAATCAATACCAAACTAGAAGTGGAGAACCTCCCCCTACCAGGCCATGTTTGTACTTCCAGGTTATTCCAAGAACATCTTCAAAATCTTATCTTTCAACATTAGTTTCTAATGCTGAGTGACAGAACTTAGCCATCAACATAATTTTGGTCATATTTCATTGTAGAGTTCATATGAAGCTGACCATAAAGCTAGAGCTGATTTAAGGATTGGCTTAACATGTCATTTCTGATGCACTTGAACCAACTGCTGATGAGCCACTGGAGCTAAGACAGGAGTAGTTGGACCACACATTACTTGAGGAAGGGCTGTAAAAACAGCTGTTGGCATTGGTCCACCCACTAACTATTTACTGGTTCAATAGAGATGTTTTATTTTTCATCTCATTTCAGACTGCTATACAAAGTTGCCATTTTATTTTCCAAGGTAGCTAAAATTATTGGAATAAACCATGTCCAATCTAGAATTAAAAAGGCATATAGAGAAGCATATTTCAAAGTGAGAAAGACACACAAACTGTCTTTTACTGTTCTTTAAGAGACTGAAATAAAAAGAGATCGTACTGAACTCACAATTTTCTGGTGGACTCACTTTGGGTTTGGTGGTTGCCTTTTTATGTTATGTTGGGGGGTTTTGTGGGTTTTTCTTGTGTTTGTTTGGGGGTTTTGGTTCATTTAAGGGGGTTTTTTTTTGTTTGGTTTTGGTGGTTTTTTTGACAAAGTTTTGATGGAAGAACTTCACCTAGCTTTTCCTGGAGCCAAGTAATTCCTGTGGTGCCCAGAGAGATGAATTCTTGTAGCAACCCTTGTCTGAAGGCAAAATCTGATCGAGTAGGTCTGGCATCTTCTGATTTCCTTGTGGTTACTTATGCAAATTAACCCTAAAGATACCCTTAGTAGTCACAAGGCATGTTTCTACCCCAAAACACTGCTTAGACACCATGTCACCTAACCAAGCTAGATCCAGGGTCCACACCATTTGTGGATTTGTACCTAGTTCTTTGCTCCAGCTCTGTCTCCTTCTAGAAAGGTTTCCAGACCTGCCAGAGGCACAGCAGCACTGGTTCCACTGAACCAAAATGAGTGTTGCTTGTTGGACTCTAAGGCAAGCTCCAGGAATTTTACTCCTCCAGCAACAGTGGCCTCAGGGTCTGTGGAGGACTTCAGTGAGAACCACCTTGTATCTCTCTTTTTGCATCAACTTTTCCAAGGCCCAAATAAAGGCAGGCATTTGGTATTTCATGTGTCAGACAGATGGGTGGGAGGAGTGGTACTTGGAATGTCAAATAGTGTGAATGAGGCATTTGGGGATGGATTTAAAAGATTATACAGTGAGCATGGTGTACTGACAAAATCCTTGGAGCTAGGGAATCTGGTGATGCATTAACAGAGCAGCCAATTAGTTAAGATTTTATTCAGGTTTTGGCTCTAGGTTTGCCTCTGTAGCCTTTCAGTAGGCACCATCCCTACTGAAAGTCAGTTGTATTTATACCAAGTTGCTAAGACTAATTTTAAAAAGAACTGACAAAGTAAGCTTTAATGAAGAGAAGGGAAACTACAGAGTGAACATTATTTAGATGGATGTGGAGGAGGAAATCTGCATTTAACTCTCCAAAATGCAAGATAACTGCAGCTAAGGATTAATACAAATTCTCCAGTTAGTTTTATTTTCTGTATATATCTGCATGGACCGGAGAAGGAAACAGGGAGACATCTAAATAATAGACAAACTAAAGAAGGTATCATTCTGCATTCTGAGAAGTGGCCAAGAATTTTATTGTCATTCTTTTGTCTTGCTCAAATTCAAATCAACAACCAGGGAATGAAGACAGCTCAAAAATGCATGTTCTGTGAATTGGCATAAATAAGAGTTGTACTTGGGACTTTGTGGACTGTTATTTAGTTGTTCCCTTTTGTTTATTTTCTAGACTACAAGAATGCAGCTCTAGCTTTTATTAAGGGCTCTTAAAAGTCTGCCTTGACTCTTCCTTGCCTATTTCATGCTTGTACATTGCTACTGGTTGTCACCCTCCAAACTGCCTTCCGCTTTCTGACCCTTAGCTTAAAAACATGCTGATACACACAACCATGAGCATCTATTTTTTTCTTCCACATTTGCCATCAGATGCACAGTCCAAGTAGTTCTCTTCTAAAACTTACTTCTGAAAAATCACTTGAGTTACAGCAGAGAACTCTTCAAGCCTGTGACACCAGATCAAGATGAAGACTTCTTATCCTTGGCATCCACTCTCAACATGCTGCTGTGCCAACATTGCCAGTGATGTGTGGATCAAGGTGGAAGACCAGTAGGTACCAGAATTCTTTATTTCCTTTTAAAATCAGCCAATTATTTTGCCAGTGACCTCTACATGACCTGGCACAAGCTGTTTTATCTCTCCTTTACTTCCCTTCTACTTTTACTTGGGATTTATCATCTTTAGGGAAGGGACTGACTGTGAATAGCACAGCACATACTCCTGTAGATCTCTCATTTCAAAGCTGGAAGCAGTAATACCAAATGATGACAAAGGTCTCAGAAACTAAAGACAAAAGATATGGTTTGAGAGAGATTTAGCATTGCCTCTTTTGATGCATGAGAGTTTTTCTCATGCTAGATTTAGAGCTGGAACAACATAAACCCAACAGTGCTTTTACAACTCATCTATGCACAACACAGTGTTTTATATTTATTCGTGCTTCTGTTTTGCCCATGTTTAAGTGATGAGCTTGTCTGTGATGAAAAGTAGGGAAGGGGGAAGGAAAAAAAAGGGTCCTTAGTACAGTGTAACAGTAAATCTCACAGCCCATGGGATGGAGGAAGCTATTTTCACTAGCTATGGTTTTTGAGGCAAATGTAAAGCTGTGGGATAAAATGGTAAGAGAGCATGGCTAGCTCCTCCCACCCCTCTGCCAGTCACCTTCCTGCCCTCCAGGGAGATAACAAGCACAGTGGTCTAATTATTATTATTTAAAATAAAAACTACAATTATTCCCCAGTAGAAGAAACAGCAGAGTGCAATAAAGTAATTAATTAAGAGGGAAAATATACACAACTTTCCTATTTAACTGCTAGGTAGGTACTGCTCTTAACTGGATGGGAGGCAGCCCACATCGTGTCATGTGTGACTGCTACCAGGAGGGTAAAGCAGAGCAGAGGGAGACAACAGCTGGAGATTGTTAATCTGCTGAAGAATCAAGGTTATCCCAATATTGCTGTTTCTGAGCCCTGCCTAGCCAGGGACACAACACAGGATGTGCCAAGTTCAATCACAGCCTCATGCAACAGGTAACAAACCTTGCAGGCAAAACACCTCTGGTCAGAAGCAGCCATGGGCTGACATAGCAGAGAATCCAGGGGGCCACGAAGACAGAAGGGGGGGATGGAGCTATCCTAATCCAAAATAAACCCTTCCCAGTCACAACCAGCTGCCCAAAGTCCATCCCTGCCCTCAGCCTACAAAGCCAGGCATCATCCAACAGAAACCATAAGGATGCAAAACAACTCAAACTAGCCAAAGCCAGCCAGCGGCACAGCACCTCAGAGGGCACCAGGGGCCCTGCCTGAGGGAGGTGCTGTGCATTTCCCCAGTACCCCATCCCTTAGTTCATGGGTATTGAGCTCCACCAGACTTTCCTGCTCCCCACCCCTGCTTTGTTGTCCATACCTGGTGGCTTCATCCCTCCATCTCAGCAAGACGAGGCTGGAGTGACCCATGGAGGCCTCCAAGCTGCTGCTCCTGGGAATGAAGGTGAGGCAAGATGAGCTGAGGCAGACTTCTCATTGCTCGTTTTTGCCCTTCCCACCACGGTCTGAGCAGATCCTCCCCAAAACAAGGCAGAACAGGTCACTCCCCTTGTAGGCACCAGCTTCACATTGCTGCCAGCAAGCCCCAAAACCCTCCCTGCTCACTCAGCTCCAAGAGCCACCCTGTACCAGAGGAGAATGTTGAGGGGCAGAGATGCTATTTACCCAATGAGCCTCAGGTGAACGCTCATTAGCAGGGAAGTAGCTGCAGGTGCCAGGCAACCCTGAGACCTTCCCCTCTCTCACTCCAAAAAGCTATCTCCTTCTACCTTCCTGTCATAGACACTGGTGTCTCATGCATGGTGTGTTTTGGGGTGGTAGAGTTGTACTTGCAGCTGTGACCTGGCCCCCTGAGCTCTGCTGTCCTGCCAGCCCCCTGAGGTGGGGACATGGCCACCCCACAAAGGCACCTGTCCTGCTCCTCATAAGAGGGCTGGAGAGTCCTGGGGCTAGGGTGCCTGGGCTAGGCCTGGCTCTGGCTCCATGTCCCAGCCCCTGGCCCTTGGAGTTGGTCACCTGTTAGGTTAACAGTAACAGCACTTGCCATGGCATCTCCCTCCACGTGTGGGACAGGTCTGGGTTTTGGATTGAAAACCAATGGGAAGCCAGTGGAAATGTCCAGCTCAAAGCACACACCACACTGGTGTCTTGAAAGAGGCATGCAGCTGTCCTTTGAAATACCTTTAATTTATAGACTATAATAATTCAGGAAGCCACAAAAATCAAAGCATACCTTTCATGAAGTATTCCAGAGGAGAAGCAAATTACCTGTCCTGGAATCTCTTTAGTACTGGGAAGGGGAAAACTTACCTGCCTTTTTGTTTTTGAACACTAAATGTATTTTTCCTCTTTTGCTGTGACCTCTTAATATCTTCAGCATTTGCTTTTCTGTTGGCTCTTTACACATATTTTTCCTTTAACTGAATTACTTCTCCATTGCAGTTGTATTCTCTTTACTAGCTACAAGAGAGGTTCAGCTTTGTAAAGACATGTCCATGTCAGATCCAAATTGGGCACCCGTGTGTGAGGGACAGGCAACCTTTTTGGAGGGTGGGACAATGCCAGTCTGACTTTCCTTATTTGTATTTGAGCCCCAAATTGTCATTAGAAATAACATCTTTTCCTGTCCAATTGACAGTCACTCAAATGAGAAGACCACAAGAGACCATTCCAAGGTAGACCCAACTCTCTAAGTATGTGTTTTGTACCTAGCAGTCTTCACCTGCATTCCTGTTAAACAGCAATAGGGTTTGTTCTTTACAGGGATTATCTCTGCTCCTTGGTAGCAAACCAGAGGGTTTATTGCTGAAGGAGCAAAAGATAAACCAATAATACTTAGTTTTTGTGCTGCTAATGACTGCCCATTAGTGCATCTGGAGAAAGATGAGAAGTAGGATTAAAGGGGTTTGTGTACATGCATCTGCCTCAGTATGGAAGAGTGCTTGGTCCAGCTATCTGGCATTAGAATTACCATCAGTAGGAATTGCTTGATTAGATATCTAAGTCAAATGTGGACTCTTGCACACAGTAGGGCAGCTTAAAGAGGAAGCCATCAGGACAGGAAGAGAAGTTGAAAGACTCCAAGAAAGGTTAAACCTCACTAAAGAAAACCTGATAAAAGAAATCCCCCCCATCTTCTCCCCTGCTGCACACACAGGTGTTTGTCAACTCCAGTGGAACCTGAGAGATTAGAAAGGAATTTCTTCCAGAGATACCTTCAAAGGATGTGCACAGATGTATTCCAAAACAAATTTGGTGGGTATTGAATTGACATCATTATGCTATATATACTGCTGGTTTCTTCCTTAGTGGAAGACTCTTGGGGATCCTTCTTTCATTAGGTCCCAGACAGGGAAAAAAAAAGCACTCATTCATTAACTGGATGACTGTGTAATCTGGTTTTTTACATTGATCAATTAGTCATCATCCACAAAGGCCACAAGTTCCAACAGGCAGCACTTTTCAGTTTCCCATGGCTAGGCTCTCTTAGGTGAAAACACAGTCATTTTCAACCATTCTTTATACAATAAAACACAGCTTAAAGAAAAACTTCAACCTCCTCTTTGGCTGATGAGTTAAGGGTGCTCTCAACTCCCTCTGAGTGGAATTATGAATTTATTTCTCTGGATAATTCAGACATCATTGAAGGCAAGAAAGAAAAGGTGAAGCCTAAGACAGGACCAAAGGCAATGAGCAGTAAGCTTAACAGAAAATATCTTCCCCTCAATAACATAGACAAAGAATTCAATTAGTATTTTTCTGAGGATCATCAGTTTTCCTGACAGGTTGTGAATTTTCCTTCATATGCAATAATATAAGGTGGGAAGGAGTAGAATCTGAGAATGCTTTTGTGCTGTAACTGTGACTCTTCCCTGGTGTCAGAGTATAACCTCTATGCTGTTCCATGAAGGATATTTTACAACTTGCTGCTTAGTTTACTCAGTCCAAATATTATTTTTTCTCCTGTCCAGGACAGATGAATAAAGATGACTTTGTGCTGTTTGATTGCTTTCTTCTGTTATTAGCATTTGCTCTTCTTTCTCATTTTCTTCCCCTTCTGTTCCCTTCCAAGACTGTTTGAGAGGCTAAGGCTAGAGCAAAAAACTATGTGGAATTTGGAATGGATGAATTTATGTGAGAGCTTGAACTTGTGGAGGAAACCCCCACCTTTTTCTTCCTGTTGCTTAGGAGAAGGAATCTTTCACCTGCCTTACACTTGCTGTGCAGACACTCTAGGACCCTGGATGAAAACTGCTATCAAAAGTCAGTAGTGCTCTCCCTCCTAAATGACTTTGTTCATTTCTAGACCTCCCATTAGGAAGGAAAGGAATAGGTAGAGCAGATATTAGAGTTCAAAGACAGGTGCTAAATATTGATAAGAGACAGGCAGGAAACTCCTCTTAATAGAGAACTGAATGAAGATCTAGAATGATTATTTTAATGAGATGCTATTACAAAGATATAATGATTAGTAAATAGCATGCAAAAGGTTAATGAGTATCTGCTGTTACTTTCTGAATGCAAGAATAAAATATTTTCTAGAAGACAGCTTGGATCTAGGAGCATGACTGAAAATGGGATAGGTTATTTTAGACTGAGATGAGCCACCAGTCCACTCAGGAATTGTAATGCTTAACTCATCTCTCATGGGACAAAGTGATAACTCTGAGCAATTTTATTTTATCTCTTCATTATTTCCACATCTCTTTAATTATGATTCCTTCCATTTACTGATTTGCCTTCTTTCTAAACTTTATGCTTATTGATTTTTGAAGATAACCATTACAGACATGTACTCATTTCCATGGACCATGAAGTCACTTGGGAATTCTCAAGAGCACATTTACCCAAGTAATGAGGACTGACAGTTGCCCAACCTTTGCTCATGAGGCAACACAAAATACCATCTTATACCATCATTAAATTAAAGCACCTTAAAGTCATTTATTAAATCACTGACTTGCATTGTCCTCCTTAAATGATGAATTAAGCCTTCTTATATCTAACACAGAGCCTGTAACTCAGCCACTGTTAAGATTTCTGCAGCCTCGTGTCCCAGTCTGACTCTCAGAAATACAGTTATTTATTTATTTATTCTCCCTAAAGCAAGCCCTAGACATGCTGGGAACCACAAGCTTAGGTGTCCACAGGTGAGTGTGAAACTTTCCATAGTGGTTTGCTCTTCTTGCTGTTTAAATATTGGCCACAAGTTATTTCTAGGTCCTTTTTTAGGAGAAGAAAACATAAGACAGCAACAGCAAGCACTACCGTCTCTTGTCCTACACTCTGTGAGAATGAGATGGGCCCAAAAAGGTGTCTCAAGGAACTACCTAAGCAATGGGAGGCTGAGGTGTGTCTTAAGCTCTTTCACTGGGAGACAGCTCCCTGGGATTTTTAGTTGCAAGGAAATATGTTCTTCCTCTTTGGATTTGCTGTGTGAACCACCCCTCTGGAGTCTGTTAGATGAATCAGCTTTTCCCATAAAACCTTGAAGGACCTGAAGAAACTTGCTTCTTTCTGCATAGCTGGGTGTCCATGTATGGAAAGAGAAATAGGTAACAGTGCAAGATTCCTGCTGATTTGCAAGACAGGTCTCATTTCTGGGACACAGCTGAGCACTGAGCAATAGGAGTTGGACATGGCTCCTAGCTGCCAGCCTGAAAGACAGGCAAAGGGAGAGTGACCCTAGAGCTGTACCCTGCATCATCTGGGGGCCACCTTTTACTCCAGTAGTAGTAAAATAGTTTGGATGTAGCTGTTTACTGGGACAAGTACTGAGATAGCCAAGTTCTTCAGCCAACATAGGTTTGAACCTTGCTATTGCTGCACATGCTGCTACATCTGCCTGCCCGAATGAAGCACATCCCTAGGTTCTGCTTTGCCCAAGGATGAGTGATCAGGAGTTAGCAGGCAGCATCCAACAGGAGGAATCAAGTTCCTGTTCCTTTTGCTCTGTGCAAACACCAGTCTTCTGCTTTTGACTTTCTGTTCAGACAAAATAAGCTGCTTCTCTTAGTTACTTGCACAGCTGTCAGTATGGACATAATCTTGTAGCATTAGAAAGTCAGTCCTTACCAGTGTGTTTACTTCATGGAATTCCTGTTCTGCCCATAAGAAAAGGTCAGAGTAGTTACCACTCTGTAGAAAGTTAGCAGATGATTTCTTGTTCCTTTTTTTTTTTAATCAAATTTCACCTATAGTAAATAAAATTTTTTCTTTACAAGGGAAAAAAAAAAAAAAGGAAAGGCTCTGGGAGGTTAATGAACTTGTTTGTTCCCAGTGTTGTAATAGATTACATGCCAGAGTAGGAGCCAAAAACATGACTTCTGATGGTGGTTCTGACATGCACTTGCAATGTAAGAGTAGTGTTCCCTGAGGTTCATTTTCCCAGACAGACAATGAACTATGGGTCTCTTCAGCTGAGGTTAATTGGAGTCTCTGTACCTTTCCTTAAATTAAAGAAATGCCCTGAGGAAATTGATGCACTAAATGTGTCTTAAGAACTTTACATCCAATTTAAGGTGGAACTGAGAAAGGAAAGACAAATGATAGGTGGTGACTGCAAGCTGAATGCATCAGGGAAACACAGCAGTGCATAGCAGGTGTGTGGGTAACATGGGTGCTTTCTAGGGAAAACCAACACCACTGCCAATCTTAACAACTGCTAATTCCTGCAAGATCTGAGGAAATCCACATTTTAGACCCAGCAGGACCAGGCTGCTTTCTAGTTCTGCAGACCAAGTTACTCTGTAATGAAAAATATTGATTTTGCAGCTAGAAAAGCATGCTCACTTCTGGCTAAGAAACCAGAGGGCAGATACTGTAACAGTTTGGGCAGTACAATAAAGGGAGCAGACTCCTGCTGCCCCAGCACTTGCCTGAATCCACAAATAAGGGGTCACATGAAAAAAAAATCCCATTTTTTTTAAAGGATAGCTCTACAAGTGAAGGGGTTTTTTTGTTCAGGCCTAATATCCTACAGGGATAATGCCTGTGGAACAATGGGAGGCAACCCCATAAGGAATGAATTTTCTGTCTTCCCTGCAGAGATTTTAAAGTCTTAGGTGTTACCTTGGACCAGCAACTGTGGAGCCAAAATTTCCTAGCTAAATACTGAGTAGCCACTGTGAGTGAATAGGGCTCACACATCTGGTGTGAGCATCTCCTCCTACTTGCTCTGGCAAGCTCCTTTCATCCATATGATGTTTTCTTACAAACACAAGATGAGAAAGTTGTAACCTGTGGCTGGAGGAGGTAAACCTGTAGGTGTAGGACATGGGTTTCCTTTGCTTTATGGAATCCCTTTCTTCTTCTGAAGTTAAATCCCAGTCTCCTTAAGGACATAGGAAACACAGATAAAATGTCTTTTTCTTACACAAGCAGGAGCATTTCAGTTTGCTCTTTTAGGATGGTGGTAGTTAATATTGGACTCCTGACTTGATGATGGTTTCACAAGCACTCCTTCCAAAACCAGACTGCTTGTTTTCAGTTGTAAAGCTGAAGTGTAGGAAGACTGCTACACTAAAGTCATGCTGCCTCT
The DNA here is from genome assembly GCA_013399015.1 of Galbula dea. Lineage (NCBI taxonomy): Eukaryota > Metazoa > Chordata > Aves > Piciformes > Galbulidae > Galbula > Galbula dea. Next base: position 564,348 of record VWZX01001728.1, on the reverse strand, counting down.
CTCAGTATCATAAGGCAAGCCATCATTCCCATAAGTCAGTGGTTGTAGTTGGAGCTGCACCACATTGGAAACCCAGGGACCAGGTAAGGGTTTGGGTATGACAAATAATTCTAGACATGTTTCAGAGCCAAACTGACATATTGCTCAAAACCAAAACCAACCAGGCAAACAAAGGTAAGATTTGGATTTCTACTGGGAGAAGCATCAACTGGATCCCATATGGTTGCAGTCATTTCTGCCATTAGGCTAGCAGAAGGGTTGGTTACTCAATGCAATTAAAGATCTTCAGTCAAAGATAGCAACTCCAGCACCACCATTAAGCAACATCCTTGAGGCATCCCATCACATCTGTTGTATTCCATGTATTTTTGGAAAATAAGTACTGAACCAGGTGAGAGGCAAAGCCTTTAAATAACCCTACAAATCTGAACCACAAAGAAGCACTTTTTAAGACATCTTTGGGAGAAGAAACAACGTCCTTTGAAGTGGAGGCAGGTTGGCTTTCAGAATGAAGCTGCTTCACAGATTTAGACACCTGCTTAATTAGAGGATGAATGTGAAACCCTTAAACTTAAAAGGCTTTTATGAGGCAGCACTTCAGAGAACAAGCATTCCTCCAGCAGTGGCAGAGAAGAGCTGTTGGCTATTATCTTTGGAGCTAGGTCAAAAATGAATATATTAGCAAAAAGCACTCTCTATAAATGGTGAGATGAGATGTGTGTAATTCCCAGACCTCAAATAGGAAGCATTTTGAAAGAATTGAGGAAAGCTGGAATCATGGATGCTTTGGAGGTAACAATCATGCAATCAGAAAACAAAATGACTAAGAAAACAATAGGTAGGTAGACAGCATGTACAGTGTCATTTACATACTTTAAAGGAACATTTTGTCACTATGCTATTTTTGTTCAGTGCTCTATCCTATAGTTTCCATTCAACCTATTTGGCATGACTACAAGAGGAGCAACTAAATACCACCAAAACAGGAAAGAAAAGAGATAAAACAGCTAATGTCTCTCCTACCAATTTCTAAGTAGCAAAAATCCACCTGTTTTGACAAAGCAGTGAAGAGAAGCTCAGGAAGGGGAGCTTTAACAAATGCTTGTAAGAGCAAAGGTCTCTGCTGTGTCACTTCAGGAAATGGCAGAGGCACCACCACAAGAATCAGCATCTGACAGAAAAAGTCTAGATGAAGAGTTTTTCCTCTCAAAAGAAGAGAAACTGCAAAGTTCCTAACTGACAGGTGATGAAAACACTGAGCTAACAGGAGGGAGCTTCCTTACTCTGGTGCACTGGCCTATCTGAAGAGAGAAAAGCAATGCAACCCCAATCAAAACCAAGGGCAAGGCTTTTCATATGGCACCTAGTTATTGCAAGACCTTGCTCAGTGGAGAACTCAGATCTGATTGGTTATGTAGGAAAGGAAGTTTGATGAAAAAGTCCTAGCTGTTGTGTGGAGGTATGCTGGCATTTACCCAGGAGACTGCTGCAAGCACCTTGTCTCTTCAAGGATATGAAGAGCTCCCAGAAGAGCAGGTTGGCACCTTTACACCTCACTGTATTTAAGAAAGAGAAGGAGGTCAAGAAAGCAGTCATGTGCTGAAAACACCAGACCTTTCTTCATCAGAGTATGACCAAAATATGAAGAGTTCCTCAGCAGTTCTCAAGGTCTGCATCCTTTATTCACAGCACCCTCTGACCAGATTAAAATACTTTTATTTAAGACTTTATCAGTGTTGTCACTTACAACAAAGATGATGAAAAAAACATTCAGAAAAAATACAAAAGTTCTCATTGATGACAACAATTTCCTGCTGTGGATTATTTATCTTTAATTCCCATTCAGAGTTCACTGTCCTTTACAAAACACACTGTTTACTTTAGCTTCTCAAAGTAGCCTTGTTCTTCTCTTAAGACATAGCTTTCAGACTGCTTTGTAAAATGGCCTTTATCATATTCACTGCTAAAACAAATGGAAGAAAACTGACAAACTTACCCAATAAAAAGATAAGCAGATATACTGCAAATAAAACACATGCTTGGGCAATAGAAATAATTATTAGAGCTTGAATACAGCTTAGGGCAAAACCAATCTATTTTAGAACTTAAAATCCCTATGATGCAACTAATGTAAGATACAACTGTAAGTGACCTATTAATTCCTGTAAAATAAAATGAACTAAAAAGAGACTAGGAGGCCATTAATGATTTAAAAAGCTAAATGACAAAGCACATACTTTACTACAATTTCTACCCCAGTGTGCTGCAAACATTCATACTGTATTAGTTCTGATCTCAAAGTACAGTAAGTGGTTGTATTAGGCCAGGTTTTAGTGGACTGGCTTCCATCTCTATTCCAATACTCCAATAGTCCAATTACAATTGGAATAAATTCCATTAATTTCAATGCCCATATAATAAGTGGGATGCAATCAAGTATTTATATACTGTTGCTGCTACATTAGCCTGCTCCCATGTGCAACTGCAGTGTTTTGGGAACAGGTTTCAACTCTGATGTTCTTCCCTAATGCAAAAAACTTCAAGATATGTCAGTTAAGTTCATTTTCTCAGTTTTCAATGAGATCACCAGCAAATGTCTTACTGCTTTCTTCACTGCTTTCTGGACCTGTCTACAACTTTGTGTAGGAAATGATGTGTCATCTTTGAGCCATAAACTGTAGCTTTTCTCAAGCCCTCAGAAAGAGCCAAAAGGTGGACACCCTTTCTCATGACAAGGAGACAGACTCTGGCACTGTTACCACTACATGCATCAAGAACAACCCCACTCAGAAGAATCTTGGTCTTTGTGAGGAACAATGTCCTGTTTTGGTTTCTTTTCAAGACACATGTTCAGCATAACATAAACTAAAAGCCACTGGTTTTCTGTTCTGCTTTCTTTTCTTCCCCACAGAAGAACACTAGGCTACAGTAACTCACAAATCAGTCACTGCTAATCTGGAAACTCACAGGTAACTTTGACTGAAGCTGAATGCAAAGGCAGACAAGTTTCAGCTGGAGCAGAATGTGCCTCTTTGCCTCCTCTGCTGCTCAAGCTTCTCTGCAAACATCAAACCCAGGATCAGTTCTCTCCACTGAGTCTCAGCTAGTTTCTGAGGGCAGTTTAAGACCTGGATCCTATGTTCTAACATGAAACAGAAAAATCAAACTTCATCTGCCTCAAGGCCTGATCTGTATCAGCAAACCTTCTCCAAGAAAGATTTCCTACCCTAGGAAACACTCACAGTGTGGTTATCTCCTTGTAGCCCAGCTGCTTCTGGAAAGAGCCCCTGCCATGCCCCTGGAAAAGGAAAATGCCAGAAGACTTATCACATCCCATGTGTTAAAGATTTTCTCTTCAGGCATGAAGACTATCTGATCAGTGACCTGGGCAATGTAAAACTGTTATGCAAATGCTGCAATCATTGCAGTTACTCTTGATTCTCTGCACCTGCAAAAAAGATAGGAAGGAATTCACATTCTTGGGCTAGATACTCTGCTGGGTTAAATGTACATCGTTACACTGAAATCAAAGGAGCTGTACTGATTTATAGAAGCTGAGAGGCAGTCTGCTACAACATTTCATACCCCAGAAAAGTCTCAAGTCCTTCTTTGACTTCCCAATTTTGTATTTGTGGAGGATCTAAATAATTGACATTGGCATTCTCATTAGAAAGGGTATTTTTTCAGATCTCCTTCTTAGAAAGATCAAATGATCTTCTTCAAGGTACTGTGTATTTAAATAGAAAGGTACTATTTACCCAGAAGCTTGCTTACAACATTGAAGCAACCTGGTTTAACTTCCACAACTTTAACACAGTATCCTTCCTGCTCCAGCACAGGAATGCTTTTGATTAGGAGACTTTCCTAACTGTCCATGGACATACAGTAATGTGAGAGTTACACTAGGATCTATATTCTTGATGTCTTACTGCTTTCCTTTTTTCATGACTCAATAAACCAGGCTACAACTCTGGGATACTGTATCTAATTATGGGTAACAGGTATCTGACTATTTCCATTTTAACTGCATTAAAAAATGTCAGTACCTATTTGAAAGCCCAAGCTAGCTCATAAACCCAGAAGACATATGAAAACACAGGTTTGTATCACCCTGAAAAGTAATTTTTACAACTGTGTATTTGCAAGGAGTTCACAAAACTAGCAATGCATTTATTTTTCCAATGAAGTGTCCACAGCCTGTAGCATAATTCAAACAGGTGCTAATTAGGTGTACAGAAAGGCCACTGAGGGTAATTTATATATCCCCCTGCAACAGAAAAAAACCCCTGAATAAATGTTAATTGCTTATATTAGGCAACGAATAATTTTTAGGATGGCACTAAATTAGCTGCAAATATTATAATTACAAAGTACTGGGTAATCTCCTAAAGATTAATTGAAATGATTAAGTGCAAACTGCATCCTTTTGCAAGGTAGTATTAATACTTTCTGCACAGAAATAAGAAAACCTCAACCCAACTGTGGTCATTACTGGTTATTTAATGAAGTGATTTATGCATCTCATGAGAGCATCAGTGGCCTCCCTTTTATATGCCCTTCTCTTGATAGGGTATTCCATGATTTTCCTGAAGGGAAAACATTGTAGTGTTGATAAGAACCACAATGTCTTCACTAGTCTCTTTTAGGACTGAGTTTGATCCCAATGACATGGGAGCAACAAGAAAATAGTGCTTCACAGTTTCTGCCTAGCAGCAGCCAGCATGCCTGTTTACTGAACAAGAACTTCAGCAACTGCACCTTGCAGCTTGAATGCATTCCTCCTCAGCAGCAAAAGGAGGTCCCCTTTCAGCAAGGTGCTTGTGGAAATATCACCATGCAGCTATCATTTTAATTCACTTTGCTGAATTCAGCCCATCAGCCTCCTGCATGCTGACTTCATATCGTGCTGCATGGAGGCAGAAGGGGATGGTGATGAGTCTGGCAAGGGGAGAAGGACCTGACAAATTGTTCTAGTTCAGGAGGGATTTCTTACCTAGAAACATTCTCTATTTTAAATGCAGGAGTTTTCTGAGTTCATTATTCCTCAATTTATCACAATCTCTTGGCCACTATTTATTGTTTGGGTGGCCTAATATTGAATACGATTCAAATACAGCTACTTAGAGAGTGACAGTAGAAACCAGAGGAGAATTCAGTACTGGGAATAACTCTGGACTTCTGAGGCAATGGGAAAAAACATTATCATGTTCTTTTTGGCTAATGTCACAGCTACAATGACATTAACTGTTAGATATTTCACTTTTCATTAACACATGCTGTATGTCATTACAAGAAACACTGTCAGTAGTGAAATGCTATAAATGAAAATAAATGTCTCATGCTTTTGGCTAGTTATAATATTTAGCAATTACCATGCTGTGATGTTCAATGTGCAGAATATGTTTTAGGGAATGGCTCCTATTTCTACAGGCCTAAATTCACCCAGGTGCAGAGACACCAGGAAAGCATGAATATCAATTCCCACTTAGAAAAATGGGTAGACTCCTTAGCAATTTTCAGTACAAAGCTGAAATCCCCTTGACACTGTGCTTAGTTTATGACATTTTGACTGTAATTTCAGCTAAACTTTAAAACTTGTTTAATGGGAAGAGTCCAATTCAGGAACATAGTGACACTCTGGATTTTTGTCCTACTCAGTATCTCACTTTAATGTGTGTTTCAGCTCTTCTCATTTGAACAGATGTTGCTTAAAACTCATCATGTGCAATACTGAATAAGAATGACTCAGTAAATCTGGCCAAAAAGGCTCATTTAACATTAAAATGAAGCCTGTGCACAACATCCATTAGCACAATATTGAGAAGACCCATACAGGATTAGAGAGTCATATTTAAAATGATGATACATGTTGCAGTCTTGGTAACAACAGAAAATAGGGATATATTAACTACAGATCTGATTTGAGAGATCAAAGAGATGTGAATCTTATAGCCAGATACCCATACACAGAGCCTCTGAAGTCAATGCAGCTGGACATTATTATTTCTTCTACCCTTATGAAGCTCCAACAGATATTTGTACCTCAAAAGGTTCATTACTGAGTGAGAGATCAGAATCACAATTCCTTATGCAAAGTGCCTGGCACACCAGAAGACAGGGCATAACAGTGGCAAGATGCAAGCCAGAACACAAGTGCAAGGTTGACAAATGAGAGGCTGGGTTCTACAAATAATCTACACTGAAAAAAAAGAAAAATAAAAGGAAAAAAACTGAAGGTGTCTGCAAAGTTGCCTGAAAATGCAACCTCTAGATTCTCTGCTGCTCTTTGCCTAGCCAGTCTCCATCTGTTGATTTGGAGAGGAGTAAAAGCCACTCGAAAATTAGCTGAGAACACTGAGCTCTTGGCCTCAGAAGAGGCAGCTAGAGGTTTCCATGCACTAGCACGTGGCAGCCACACATGCTTTTGTCCACCCATGTTCACTCTTCTTCCTGGTGAAGGAGCCAGGAAGAGGACTGGTGATACATGAACCCTCTTGAACCTCTCCCATGAACCTGGTGCAACATGGAGCCCAAATAGCAGTGAAACACTGCGAACTGACTGTATGCCCATGGCAACGTTATCTTACTTGGTAAGAAGCCTGCATCACTATCAAGAGAAAACCATAGACTGATTTTACTCACAGATGTATGACAGCAGTTACTTTCCAGCTCTGGCATTCCCAAATGCTGGCACAGCAAAATATGAAAAGAAAGTCAAAGTAAAACAATCAACACTCCCAAAAGCAGTGGCTAAATACAATTCATAACTGTTAGGCAAAGCTACAGCAATGCTCTTAGCCTGGTACCTTCTTTTATGCTGTGGTTACATAGACAAGTTCAAAAGTCTTTTGAATTTGGACCTTTGGAATGACATGGTAATTATGGTGTCCTGGATAACAAAATAAGACCTTGTAAAACAGGTATCTCATTCACCTGAAAAGAAATGTTTCTTTTGTCTGACACAGCCAGTTGTTTGTGCCTTTGCTGGTATAGATTTATTGTTTGATGGAAAACATTCTTATTTTAACATGTAAATGTAATTGATCCTGAGGAGAGGGGAAAAAAAGTATCATAAACCATCAGTACACAAAATGCTGCACTGCCCTTTAAAGCTGCACCATTTCTGATGCACATTATAAACATTTTTCATGCTCATGTCAACATTTGACCAGTACAGTTCTTACAGCGTGAAAGTGTCTTAAGTGTAAAATGTATTAATAGGTGTGGAGTCCTCTGAAGTCTCTTCCCTTGTTCCCTAACAATTTGTGTCTGTTAAACTCTTGGTTGAATCTAATGAAGTGAGTTGATTCTATCTCACCCCCCAGTTTTGTTACAGAAACTTAATTTAAAAGGGTTCTCTTGTTTAGCTTGAGACATGAATGCCACATCATACAAATCTTTGCCAGCCAACCCCAAAATTCAAAGACTTGATTTTTCAAGATTTTTCTTTAGCAAGATTATGACATTTAGCAACAAGAAGTAACCCCCTGGGGGAGTCATTCCATACATGCCTGCTGCAGGGCTTCTGCAATATCCTCTCCTACAGCTGAATACTAGGCCAGCTGGATCACTGCTCTGAGCTAAAAGCACAAAATCTTTTACAGAAAAGACCTCAAAAAGACACATAAGTCTGGGTATTCAAGTTCCTTCTCTGCAAGGGAGAAGTGAAAATTCCAGGCTGCACAGCTGAAATCTGGTAGCACTGGAGCCCAGCCCTGAAACCCCATGCTCTCTCTATCCATTGGAATCCTGATGGAGACTTAGGTGTGCAAAGGTAGATGCATGTTCCAGAATGATGACCAAGCATCTGAAGTGTGAGAAGACTAAATTAGGGGTCAAGTTCATAAGCAACAGCTATGAATTGCTTCAGTGAAGCCACAGGCATTGGTATTACCTGAGGAGCTGGTGTAAGCGTTGGCTCCTGCTGTACATTTCTGTGCATGAACAGAGAGCAACCTGTCCAACAGCAGCCATCACAAGTGACCCTTTAAGACTGCAAGGAATGATGGTGTCCCTTCCCTGTACAAATTGCATGACCCACACACTTTCTCAGGCAGAAGTGCACTTCCTCAGAGGGCACTGAAAACAAATACAAGCAGTGGCATTTTTAACTGTGGTTCAATAGACTTGGTGCAGCTCACAAACCCTGGAAAAGCCAGGACACCCATTTTAGTACTTTGAGGAATTCTGATTTGCACTGATGTGACTGGAAAGCACTGCTTAGGGATATTAATATCCTCAGCATGTTGAAAAATCAGAAGGCAAACACAAACCACTTTGTGTTACTATAAGCATCTCTTCCATTTTATCTCTTTGCTTCACTGTTAAAAGTGAATTACCTTCCAGAAAACTTAGCTGCTGCCACTTTGGACACACTGTACCTTTATGACTGTAAAGATGAGCTAAGAGCACAAATGAAAAAGGAAACTCAAGGCCCACCTTTGCAAACACCATCAGACACTGCCACCAACACTATCTGAAAGCATACAAGTGGAGTGAGTCTTTGTTCACTTATTGGCTACTTGTTCTGTATTCTTGCCACTTTCCACACAATGGCATCCAGGAGTAATACTGGCACATGGCACCTTCTTTGAGTCAGGCTGTCTTTTAGCATCAAAGTTGCCCATAAAATGCCTGAAGTTGATTAGTAAGATATAAGTTTCTTCTTCTGAGTTATGTCAGTGGCTGTGCAACTCTAAATATCAAAGAGATGTTTTACAAAAAAAACCCCAAAGGCAATTCTTTTACATTAAATCTTATAAAACTGTACATAATAATAGTCTACAACATGAAAATGGCCATTAAACTGTTGTAGTAGTTATTAAATGCTGTAAATATAACAATTCTAAGGTTTCATACATTTAGCATTAATCACTGTATTCATACAGTTGTGTTTGTGTATATATATATATATATATATTTTCAATGGCACTGTAAACTGTTGTTGGAAAACACACATTAACTCTTAACCTATTAGAAGTTATTACTGTACTTTTTCATCCAAAAAGTTAAAAAGCATCAATGTATCATTGATCAAAAGAAAAAAAATAAAATAGCCTTCCAATAGAATGCATATTTTGACATTTTCTAGGGTAGCAATTGAGATGAGGCACAACAGAGAACGTTCTAGACGTGGATTGTTTTACATTTACACCTACCATGATACAAAAGCTTAAACATTAAATGTAATTAAATAATAATACACAGTTTATGAAACAGAGTTGATTTCAGAGATCACAATGCACAAAATCTAGTTAGTGTCTAATGGGAGTTCCCAATCATGAATCTCTCTGGAACCTTTATGGAACAGTTAGGTTGGTTTCTCTTTAACACCACATAGGCAAAGTAAGTTTGAACTGAATGATTTTTTTTTTTTTTCTCTGTACAGAGCTGCATTCAACTGGATTAAAACATTATTCTGTTTATTTCTGTTTCCCATTGCTGGACTTTCATCCAATAAGCCTTGAGCATATGCTTAAGCACCTGATAATGGCATTTTGTGGGGCAGGGAAACTCACTACCTATATCCCTCGGACAACAAAGTGGTTCTATTTTTTTCCACAGTTAAGGCAACAATACTGACAGACACACCATAATGCTTTCATGTCACTTCCTACAATCTAAACAGTAAGAGTGAAAAGGAGTTTCAAACATGCTTTGATCTTCTTGACCACTTAGGAATTTCATCAAGCTGGTAGAGAGTACTTCACTCGAGCATGGTTTACAACTGCAGACACAGCTTCTTAGCTGTTCACTGAAAAAATAAAGTATGTATTGGCTTGAACTTGAAGACTGAACATTCATATAGTTTATCAGAACAATTAAACAAACAAAACCAGCCAGCCAGATTCCAGCAAATGAAACTGAGGAAAAACAGTAACACACACATTCACAATTTGTGTTTTCAGTTCTCTCTACCCCATAATTTAAGCTACTCAGACCCTCGTCCTTATTCTCTCTGTGTCTTGGGTTGGCTTTGTCAAAGGCTACCTTTAGACACTGTTTAAGTGATGGCACTTGGTATCTGTGAACTCCAGCATATCCTTTAACATTTATTCTAACATATCTTATAAACTAGAGAGCCATTTAACTTTGTTTTCTGTTGGGTAAGGCTGTAGGTATATAAATGACAGTGAACAGAAACGCTTGCACAGCGGCTGCAAGGCAGTACAGCTACAGTGGACAATGCCACAGAACTGCTAGTGTGCTTAAAATAACAAGGGAGGAACTCAGGGCTGGATTGCTCCCATTTCCAGTTCCACTGTGTTTGGAAGATGACTTGACAGTGCTTGTGGTGGTTGTGGTGTCAGTCTTCTTCACAGTTGGTTTTGGTTCGTTTCTGTTTTCTGGATGGGTTTTCTTGTCCTTGAGGAGATCTGAAACGTGAAAGTAAATGCAGGATTAATCACACATCTTTTAAGGAGCAGCTGGAAGTTCTGGCTGTTGCAGGAACATGTTGTAACACTTAGTCTGAGTAACTGGTGTTAATGTTTAGTTGGACCTAGTGTGGCCACCGGGTCCTTGGCACCCACTGTTTCACTCAACGTGCCTTCTCTGGCTGGCCTGCTCTCCCTCTCTGCTTGTAGATACTGCCTGAGCAGAATAATAGGTATTCTGCATTGCAGTGGTTGGTCTCAGTACCTGGTTCTCTCTCACAAAAAAAGACCTTCACTTTCACCTGGGAAGGGAACTGGCTCATGCTTTAAAGCATGATGTTAGGATTGAGTGGTTTTGTAACATGCCCCAGTGAAACACCCATCAAGTTGCCGAGTTGCTGCAGGAGGAGAACCGGGAGCAATATCGCCTTCATGTAACAGCTGACTTCCCACCTACTTTCTGCTTTGCCATTACCCTGAACTTCAAAGCAACATGTGACCCTTGATATGGTAAAACAACCTGGCAAGAGAGAGTGCTGACATGAGAAAATGCCTAGGTGTCTTGTTCATCAGCATGGGCAAAAAGGTGGCTGCAAAGAGAAAATGGTTCAAGTTCTGTTTCACTGTTTTTTCTGAGTGAGTACAAGGATTCTTTTGTTTGTTTGTTTAAGGATAGAACAATACCACTGGGACATTCTTCTCCTCCAAGGTCCATTCTGGAGCAATTCCAGGCATCTTTTCTATAAAGGACTAGATTCATAAGAAAGCAGTAGCAGTAGCTCTTTAGTGCAAAGACATGGATTTTATTTATTTACTTTTAATGAGAAAATGAGTGGTAAGGGTCTGCAGTTATTTGGACATTCCCAAGCTATTTGCAAGTATTACTGAGATCATATTTGCCCTTCAACCCTGTCATAGGTGCTGTGGGGAAAATAAAATTGAAATAAATAAATCATTATTTCATCTGATGATGGGATTTTATAGTCAATCTGTAAAAGCATCTCCAGGTGCCTGGCAATAAACCAAATTCCTACCTGGAAGAACTTATAAATTAACAATAATTGTTCAGGTCCAAGCTTAAAAGATTTGTGACACTAATGAATGCAGTGCCCATACACAAGAAAGCAAAAGGCATAGATTTGTAATGCAGATTTAACAACAGTCCAATCTTAAAATACAAACTCTGAATCACAGAAGCAAGTTCCTGGCAGAAACTGGAATGATGGAAAGTATTCCAGAAATGTAAATGCAATCTGAGATCATTGTCTGCACGTCAGTAGTTCTGAACAACCATCAATAAAGCCACTTGATAATAAAAAATGAGCTATTATATTGGGAAAGCACACATTGTTCTTTTGCCAGGATAAACTGAAAAAGAAAGGCAATGAACTGCTCCATTTTATCATAATATCAACATTAATCCCAAAGGAATGTGTGATTCCTAGACCTGACTCAAGGGTGGCTGCAGAGAAGGGACACTGGCTGGCAAGGGATGCAGTGGGTAAAGGGTAGGGCGACACTGTCCTCAAAAATCCATGATGGCAAAACGTGGACCTAGCTCCTCTTCAATTCCAACTTGCTGTGGAGCTAACAGAAAGGAGGGGGAGAAAAAGCATGCTCTACATGTTTAGAAAATATCTGTATTCTGAGGACACTTAAAGAAAAATGGACAACCTTCAGACTGTCATTAAAGTAAATTAAGAATAAATCATGGAAATAGGTGTGTTCTGACACTGCCTAGACTCCTTTCCATCACTGTCACTCTCCTTTGCGACTGTGGGAAAGGCACTATTTCTCTGCTGCCTCTTATATCATCCCAGCTTGCTGACTTCAGCTCTCTGGGGCCAGCTGATTAAATTAAGACCTCACTCAGGTAAATCTATTCCCCTCTTTCAGTTGGCCATGTCCAGCATTGTAACTTGATTGGTGTCTATAAATCGGGCAGACTGAAATGTATTAATTCGTTTATTTTCTTAATATTGACTTAACCAAAAATCTAAGGTAAGATTTAATGCTATCAGAAAGGCTGTTGGTTTTTAAAAGCTCTCCTCTCAGTGACTGCTTAATGCACTACATAACAAGCATTAAATAATACATTAGAAAATGCTGCCTTTATCCTTTCCCCTGAAAGGGCTACATCCTGAATTCCCTTCTCTGCCTTCACAGCTGAGGATCTGCTGCTGCTATTCATGGCCACTTCTAAATTGGGATTTAATTGGGCAAAAGTGGCATTTCTTTTCAAATGCTCTCTTTTCTCCCTTCTTTAAAATAAACAAAAATAGCCTCAGATCTAATTCAGTCTGAGATCTTTTTCAATCCTATATTTAGTTTTTAAGGCACAAATTTCAGCAGTGGAAAGATTTCATGTTTTATTCCATGTTCCTCAGAATTCCTGTTGCTTACTCACTCCAGGGTTTTAGCTGAGAGATTCTGAGTTAAATGAGTTTTTCCCCTTAAATCTTTTTCTGAGAGTCAGAGATGGTTATGTTCAGGATACTACTGACTTTCAAGAGGTAAAAAAACCCCACAGTAAGCATGTTAAAAAGAAAGTGCCACTGTGAAGCCCAGTGCAGAAATGAAACTCCAGCCTCAACACAGCAAACCCTAGATGTTCAGTGCCCATGAACCAAGCCCCCAGAGCAAGACTTGATAAAACCAACCAAACCAAACCCACAACTCTGCATTGTTCTAGTATTTACCTTCTGTGCTTTAAAGGCTTTATGGTTCCTAATTAAAAACTTTCTTCCCAACATCAGTCTCTCCTTTCCAGAAAGGAAGGGGTTAAAATCTTTGAAGGCTTCAACTAACCTCAGGCTAACACGTGATGGCCTTCAAATATGAATATTATTCTACACTGTTTATTTATAACTGCATCATGATGGGGATAACAGCTATGGTAATAGCTGCTGTGCTGTTCCCTTATCCAGGCTCCCCATGTGAATATTCAGATCCTGACGAAGGGGTAGTAAGTGCAGGAGCTGACTGCCAAAGCAGCCTTTGTGAACAGCCTTCTGGGACTCTTGCCGAGGAGGAGGTCTGTTGGGGTCACTGAAGATGGCTCAGAGTCCCTCTAGGCTCTGTGATTACTGTGAATGCAGGGAACAGCTCAGTTAGTCCAGGGCACTGAGTCCACTTCTTTAGCTGAACTTTCATCAGTGTTAACTGCTGTTAAATTCACATCTCAACAACATAAACAAAGCACATAATGAAAATTACTTGACCTCAATGTTTAGAGCATTTAGGATCATCACCACCTCAAAGATCTAACCACAGATTGCTACCCAGCAATGCCTGTGCTGCTCAGACAGCTCTGAACTTCTCATAAATACTTTCATGGATCGATACTACTCCTCAGAGAGACTAGCCTAGGATAAAAAGGAGAGTCAGAATTGTCACTGTCATCTCATTTAGGAACAGGAAACCTCCCCTACAGTGAGGGCTGAGCATGTCTTTTGAATGCATTTGGGGAGGCACACATTAAAGCACAGCTTAAATCTCAGCCAGTAATGATACAGAAGCAAAACAATGCCAGTATTATTTTTGGGGGGTTATTACCAGGTTACCTGACAAATTCAACTCCTATTGGCACCCTAACTCTTAGTTCCTCCTCCCTAGCCTAACCAGCAGTTTGCTACTGACAGGGATTATCAAAGATGTAACTGTTCATTGGTGTGCTTGCTCTACAATGAGCCATATCAGCAAGGTCTACTTAAAGGCCTGTTGAGGTTTCCTATTGTCCTGCCAAGGGACAAATGACTTCATCTAATTAACAGAAACCTCTCTCCACTTTTGTCCTTCTTTTGACCCGTCTGGAGCTCAGTTCTTTCTCTGTGTTTGCAAACAATCAGTGTGACAAGAAAGTCCCTGCAAAGTTTTGGCAGTGCCACCCAACCCTCATCTCCTGTTAGAATCATGCTCAACACTCTCTCTTCACTGAGTTGAAGGGTGAACACAGAGTCTCCCTAGACAGGCTGCTGCTGCTGCCAGTAGAGAAGGTTCTCCTGCAGCAAAGGAAAAAGGTAGGAAGGGCAGGGCAGCTGAATGTGCTGATCTCACATCAAGGGGAGTTGGATTAGTTTTGGGGAAGCCTGTGTTTGAGCTGCCCCAGCACCTTTTATATCCAACCCTTATTGCCTTTCACCTGTCATGGCTAAGCAGAGAGGGCCACTGGCAGAACCTGCTTTGTGTGCCAGTGCAAATGTTAAGGCACTAGTGCTTGGGGAAGCAATGTGCTTGTGCCTCAGGATCTCTGTTCCTCAGGGAGCGTGCTTGTCATTAACCAACAGCCACCGTGTTTCCATGCATCTAAGGCTACAGATCATCACGGCAGACAAATGGACAACTCCTGTGAGGGGATCCTGAACAAAAACAAACCCCAGAGTTTTGCTAGAATAGTCCTGTAAATGTTAATTATAGCAGCCCAGTGTCTAACGAGCAGGGCACTGACAGCAGACAATCGATGCTCATCAATCCACCACAGCCACAACAACGTGAAGAACTGGAACACGTTGCCATTTGTTTTACACCATGAGCCACCAGGAAGAACTTGCAACCAAGCTATCTGAGGGTAGAGAAGAAGAGGAGACTGTTTATTTCTGCTTTCCCACATTAATTACATCAAGTCAGACCTGTCCATTTCTTCCTAGACTTCCATGCAAATGCTCTGCTTTGAAAGGACAGAATGTCAGCATCTACGACAGCAAATGAATGCCTTGGTCTCCAATGCCTCAGCATTATTGTAATGATAGTCATAATGCAGGTCTAATGTGAACTGGTCAGTACCTGCATTTGCTCTCCACATTGTAGCTCAGTGCCTTGATAAATTTCATTTTGATCACAGGCTTGGTTTTGGCTGACAGCTTCATAAGAAAATTAAAGCTAGGTGCAACTTGGTGGAACAGGCTCTTAAATTACAGTAGACACTGCAGTGTTATTATTAGCTTTTTATCACCTCTGGTAGCAAAAGCTGAAATTACTTTTACATATTCAAAGGAAGGAGCTCTGAAATTGCAAAACAATGCTGTTGCCATAAAATGTACCAACAATTTCCAAATAATCTATTATCCTGACATTAAGACCAGCACTAATTATTTCCAGTTACAGCTGCAGCAGACAAATAGAACCAGGAATGCCACAGAAATAGGAACGTGAGAACTCCCAGGGTGTGATAACTCATCATGCAGTTGTTCAAATTCTGGATTCTGTTATTGGCTGCTATATAATACTAGTGAGTAAAAGGCAGGTGTAATATATCCCTTTTGGAGCTAGAAGAAGGGAGTAATTAACAGCTCTACAGCCTCCCATGCACATGCTGTTCTACCCCTTTCTATTTCAGCCTGAGAATATGGTATCCATACAAGCCTCTTCCTCACAACCCTTCTCATGGAATCTTGGCCTCAGGAGGAAAAACTCTTTAACAAGAAAAGGAAAGAAGTACAGGAAGAGTTACAACTGAACAGGTCACTCTCCTCATACGACTGTTGAGCTGAAGTAGGTTTAGGCCAGCCTCCCCAGAAGAATCACAGAACCAGATGATGAGGGTTAGCCCTTGTGGTTCTGCAATCTTTCTGTTTCTCCTTTTAAGGAGTGTGTGACTGAAGAGAAGTTGGCCTTGAGGGGATAGTCACAAACTGGGACTAGGATTATCTCTGTCCAGTTTTTAATTCTGCATTAAACTCTGTGTGATCTTTGGCAGATCACTTCTCCCTGTAGGCCAGTGAGAGAACTACTTTCTTTCCTACACATTTTGTGCATTCAGGAGGTAAATTCTTCAGGCTGAGAAGAACCACACTCCCTCTCCACATGAAACATTGGTTGAAACTTTCAGGAACTACTGCAATAAAACAAAAGTCAAATGCAACAATAAAAACTCAAACATGATAAAAAAAAATCAGGAACAACTGTGAGACAATTTGAGTTGTCAGCTGCTGGAAGATGCACTTACATGAACTGCAAACCCCTCTCCCCATTCCCAGTGTTTTTTTTCTATATACATTTGAATCCAAAATATACATACAGAGAGAGAATAGGACATTACCTCAGCTGTACTGCTCTAAGGAAACCTGTCACTCTATTTGTTTGACTTTTGATATACAGCTGCCATAGCAAGCCCTGCATGATTTTCATGAGCTACAATAAAACTGTGTTAGTTCTGAGGGCTAAAAAAGAAACCCACACGTATAACTGCCTCAGCTCCTGCCACAGTAAATGTCAAGATTGAACAATCCATCTTTTCCTTGGGAAGAAATAATCTAACCTAACAAACCCTGTGTGATTCAGCAGTAGTTCCATTAATCAGTCAGTCATTTGCAAGAAAAGGTTCTGTCATTTTGTTTCTGTTAATACAGGACTTACTCACACGCAGACAAGCTGACAGTATAAGCTTAAAACATGCCAAACATCTTTCACATTTCCTGGAAACATCTGGTTTTAGTCTAGTCCTAGGCACATGTTTGTGGTTGCATGTTGAAGCTTGTTTAGTTTGCCAGATACCTCGTCCATACTGCAGCACAGCTGACATGATATCCTGAAACACAGCATGGAAGTGTCTGTAAAACACGATGTTCCCAGGAAATCTGTTGAACTTCCATTGTAACTTGCTTGTAATGAAAGAAACAACCCAAAGCTCTGTGACAGCCTTCTGCCATCCCTGTATGGTGCAACTCATTAGTTCAGTTTAGACATTCTGTACATGCCTCAGTGGGTAATATCCAGGAGACTTGAGAGCGATCCCGATACCGCGTGCCTCACATGCTCAGAACTCCTATTAAACTTAATGGGAGTTTGGGGGGATGAGAGGAATGCAGGATTGACCTTTATGGTTAAAGATGAATGTGTGCTCTAGACTTCAAAGATGAGGTGCCCCTGCCAGTCTGGAGTGTGCAAGTGATCAGCACGCCAAGCGCCGAAGGCATCTGCTAAATATCACGCCACAGCTCAAAGCTGTAATTAAGAAAAATATAAACTGGCTCAAGAAAGAAAAATATTAGTAATAATTGAAAATGCTTTGGCTGTTGCTTTTGTCCTGATGATCTCATTAGTTTTGGTTACAGAAACAGTTCTCACACTGGCTGACGTGGGGCATGCTTTGTTTGTGCTCTCCTTCTACCCACATCTTTCCCAGTTAACTTTTATTGCTCCAGACAAAGGTCAAATCGAAGGCTTAATTAAATTGTGGATGGGGAAACTATAAACTTATTTTGGAAGGGAGCACCAAAACATTTCAAGGCATCCCAGCTCCTCTCCCCCAGACAGTTCTTAATTTCTGGAGAAGAAAAAGAGCATGTGTCCTTGGCACTCTTTCCCTTAAGGGGAAACTGCACCTTTTCTGGCTTGAAAAAGTACATGTTACAAATATCCAGCCTTTTCATAAACTGCTAATTGTATTTGCAACTGACATTTGGAAGGAGGATTTTAATTTAATTCTGCAGCTCTAAACAGACAAAGCTCCATTTTGATGTTATCTTATACTAGCAGCAATGTAAATTCAACTCACAACAAGGATTTGAACTTCCTCTGCTTAACTTTAACCAGAGATTGTACTATCCAAATAAATACTATTACCCACTCGCTTGAAGTTAGGCATATGTTTCTCAGCCCTGAGGCCTGAAACTGAAAAGGAGCATCTCTCTCAGCTGAAAACAACTCACAGGTTATAAGCACCATTTACAGTTTCACCATGCCATGAAAGAAGAAAATCACATAGCTTGACAGGAAGGTCAGGCTTAAGCATGCTACGACCTGTGCACTAGCAACACCAAGCCCCAAGAAAATGTAGGCTTCCATGTGACAAGTTAGCTGCCAGAGCTGAGCCTTTATGCACCACTAAGACTCTCAAAGCTCACATTCAGGTGTTGTCAAGCCCTAGGGGCATAACAATTCTCTAGATCCTTCCCTTTCCATCTCCAAAAGCCCTACAACGTTTCTGTTTCTGCAGCTGACTGTGCACACAAGCCCCAGGGAGCTGGGAGCTCCACAGCCCTTGGGGTGCTGTGATGGAGGTGGAGGATGGCCTGCAGGTCTCCTCTCCTCTGCCAAACCTCGGCAGCATAGGCTTGCAGGATCACCCCAAATGGTAAGAGAGCAGATAGACATCTGCCAGCTAGGACAGCAGTTGAAATGTGCACTGCTGATAGACAATATCTAGGTTCAAATCCTTCCTGGAGGTGACTTAGGAGTGCTTTGAACCCAGGTCTCTCAAGCCCTGTCCAGTCAGAAAAGGTACACAAAGATGGGTCTCCCAAGACTCAAGCAGGCTGTGCAATTTTGCTACATGCCCCAACTACCTGGGTCAGCCCCTTGAGAAACCTGGCCCAAAACACCCTAGAAAGATCTACTCAAATTAAGTAACAGGATGTCACAGCAAAAAGAGAAGAGACAACAGAAACTGCTCGGTGCTGCTGAGCGAGGTCTCCTCCTGCCTCCCTAGGCAACTGGCAGCAAGGGGCAGGAAGATGACTGTTATCTGCTTAGGAAGCCATACCTCACATTGTTGTGTAAACAGATGTCATAGCTCTAAGGGGTGGGCAGGAGAAAATAAACCACAGGAGAGCTCCCCTCCCACCAAAGAGCTCTCTGACTCAGGGCTCCCAGTTGCCTTTTCAAGGCAGGGTGCATTCGACACATACAACTCAAGCAGCCTGACTAAATCCCTGAATATAATAACCACAAACAGCGTGGCAGAGAGAAGAGCAATCACAAACATCTCTAAAAGGCATCCTGAAAGGTTCTTTTCACCCTGTAAACATGCTGCTCTCATCCTTCTTCACCCTTTAAAAGCCAAAGTCTTCCAGTCATTCCCATAGCTCCCTAAGAAACTTATGTAGACATGATTCCTGCTGCTAGATTTTGCAGTCACCAGATCCCATTGGCAGCAGTGAGGATTTAAAATGTCTCCTGTACTTTTGTTGTTTCTTCAGCCTGGATAGAGCTCTATACTAAAACTCTTTTAAATCAGTTCTAGTAGGATATAGTCATAATTGATGTTTAATTATAGAATAAACACTGAAATCACTTCAATCCACGAATCATCTGATTTCTTTTCATCTAGATGACAGAAAGGATTAGTTACAGTGCCAAAGGCTAGCTCTGGTCCTTACATCAATCAGTAGGAAACATTTGTTTATTGAATCTTTCCAATATTTCAGTCAGAACTGAAATCAAAAGAAACTGTGGGGAGATATTATCCTGGATTAATCATTTTAAACTTAATATCAAAAGCAGTAAAGGAAAACATCACAGCAGTAGGCTTGCTTCAGCTCTGGTATGGAAAGTTCAGATCAGTCTTTTCTCCTGCTCTAGCTTGGCAACTCTTCAGCATGCATATCCTCTATTTCACATTGCTAGGTTTATCCAGCCAACCAGAACCCCAGCTCTATCACAGCTGACAGTTATTGACAGAGAGGATGATTAGAGCCATCACTCTGCTGAATATCTGTGGCAAGAAGAACATGTTTCATGTGAAAATACCAAATGGCTTAAAAGTATTATCTTATTAGTGGCGTGCAGTGAAACTCATGAACCCTTATCACATGCAGCAGGATGATGAATACCCAAATCAACACAAACTGAAAGGAGATATACAACTCAGAGTAAAAAATAAACTTTTCTAATAAAATGTCTTCTAAAATGAAGCACCATCCATTAGCATATGCATAAGACTATGCTCAGTCAGTGTTCAGGCTGTGGAGCAAATTCGAAGCTGGCAATGAACTCATTCCCCAATTCTGTTCTGCAAAGGTGTGAACTGCTCCTTCCACTTTTCATGGGAGACATCTACTCCAAAAGCACCAGGACTGACATTAGCTAGTTTGCTAACACTGTGGTACACAACAGACTGAGGGCTATAGGCCTTCTCCCTTTTTCAGGCTGCCACTACTGCTAAGCTTTACATTGGCCAGGGCTCTCCCACCTAGCCACGTGGTAAAAACACTTCTGCCCATTGCTGACACATTGGATAAAAACCCCTTGAGGTATTAACTCCATCATGAGAATGACAAATCCACCATTCTGAGAGCAGTGAACACTGCATTAGAATTCAAAGGTTTGCAACTTTCAACTGGCTTCTCTCTACACTGATGTGCTCAAGCTTGACTGCCCAGGGGAGACCAGCAGCCCTTCTCCAGGCACCTGCAGAGCACCTCTCCAACAGATTGTGCCAATGGGCTGAGGATGGTGGTGAGAAAATGCATCAGTTGGTAGGGAGGAAGAAGTTGGAGAGCATGAAAGCAGTAGGGTGTTGCTGCAAGGGAGTGGAGAGCAATGGGAGACTCCAGATCAGGAAACTGAATGAACACATAAAGAACCATCTCTGCTTGGCCCTGGGCACAGAACCGGCATCAACACATGCAGAGCACTTCTTAGGTGACCGAGTATGTGGCTTGATTTCTGTGTGCTCCCACCCAGCCAAAGAAGCTGGAACAAGAACTCAAGTCTAGTCTTGGAGATTTATCACTTATTGCCAATTTCTTTCTGTCACAAGAGCTCCAATAAAGGGAAAAACCCCTTGGAAGTTCATGAGAGCTGACACCGTGTGCTGCAATGGATCTGTTGGCACTGCTGTGGTCTATTATGCAAATGTACATCAGTGGACTCTGTAAAACATGAATTATGTAAATGCCCATGGAGAGACTCTTCAAAATGCAGATTGTTTGTCTGATGTTTAAAGACAATTAACATCTCTGATGTGAACCTGTACTTGGGGACTGCTAAGCTAAGGCCTGTGGATGTCTAGGCCTGGCAAACCTTATTTTGCATGCATACCCTTGGTAGGATGGGTTTCTGCTGTGGAAGTCAACTGCATCATGAGTCTGAGCCACATATCACTGACACCACTGGTCTGAAGAGACCCTTCAACTCACTACTGCAGCAGTGCTCCAAAAGATCTGCTCTGGAATTCAGGTATGCACTTGTTCATTTGGGATTATGAAGGGCTTTTCTTTTTAATGAAGACTTGCTATTTTCATTGACACATACCAAATGTCTACATGTCCTCATGAAGCCAAGTGGCTCATTCTCCTGTGGGGGTAAGGGTTTGAGTCCTGATGTCCCATTTCTTCTATCATATTCTTGTCCCTGGGTGAGACCTTTTGGGTTTGGGGGTTTTTTTTTTAGAGCATACCAAGCATCTTGGATTGTTCTCAGTAGGCTCATTCCTGACATCTGAGGATCTTCCAAAAATCTAGGCCAAGCAATATGTCCTTTGCTATAAAAGAAAACATTACAGAGTATCTACTTGGAGAAAGAATTTGGAGAAACCAGGTTTTCAGGAGTAGTAAACTCAGCATCTGTTGGACTTCATTAAATTCTTGTTTAACTTGAGTTAAGATGGGTGAAATTAACCTTTATACCTCAACACTGCTCTTCCTATTTGAGGCAATTGAAACAAAGTAGCTTACCAAGGGCATCTTTCTACTTCATAATTTCAAAGCACATTTATTCAGAGATAGCATGTGAGGATCACATAATTGGAGCCAGCTGATGGAGAAAAGGCTGCATACTGAGCTAGCTGGGAGAAAAATACCTAATTTAAGGATAGATTAGAGATCTGAAGCAAATTTCATAAAGAGTAGTGCATTACAAAGCAGAGCTAATAGTTTCCCAGACTGGCAGAGACAGTGCAAGGTGAATGGAAGAGTCTCTCCTATCACTGTTGGCTGAGTAGTATCCCCTGAGCAAAGAACCAGTTCCTACAAAACCCAAGATGCTCAGAACATAATTTGTAACCACCCAAGATGCTCAGAGCACAAATTTGTAACCATTTAGTTTTCCTTCCTAGCCAGTTTAGGCTCTTCAGGACATAGCCAGCAATTTCTGTGGAGCTCCAAGTGATCCTTGTGATCATGATCTTGAGGCACTCAAGCACTACTGTCAAATCAATAATGGGAAGACATATACCTTGATAATTGAAGGACAGAGAAGAACAGAGAACATTTTCTGATTTAATTGAAAGGTTTACTGGTATCCAGAACAGTTACAGTAAGGCTGCAACCCAAACTAAACCAGAAGCCCCCCAGATCTGTAGCCATCTAGTTACAAATTAAGATTAGAAATATTCAAAGTAACTCTAAAAGATAGGACTAATCATTTCACTGAACTTGTCCCACTGATGTGTGTTGGAATATGCCCTAACCAACTTGGTTCCTTCTAATTAAATATAATGGAGCCCTGCTCTTTAATCTGTTAACTAGAGAAAAAAGAAATCACTTTCTGAACAAGAATATGCACTATGGATCTCCACTAGCTCACTGCTTGGTACACTCAAGCAATGCAGATTAATGACATCTTTTAAAGCAAGTCAAGCCCTGTTGTAACAGGAAACAGAGATGCTGCTGTGGTATGTCACCAAGCTGTAAGGATCTGTAAGTTCTCCCATGGCTATTCCATAAAGCAGAAGACACTGGGAGATGAGACCTAGCAACACTCAGAGTATTTATTTCTAGCTATGCCATGGGAGAAGAAAAGGCAGGAAGAGAGACAATCTCATATCTGTTTCTCAGCAACAAATTGTGGCACCTGACTCAGGGTCAAAAGGAAGTTGTGCCCTTGATAGTAAATGAAAAAAAAAGATTGCTGTGGAATGACAGCAGTCAGGCAACCCTAAAACCCTAATTTTCTTGTAAAATAACAATCCCTGTTTGTGTAAGGATTTCTGTAGGGAGTAAGCCCTTTAAGAGAAAAAAGTCCCTTAAGACATGGTCTGATGCTCAATCCGTTCTCCTCTCCACATTTCTACCTGTTTCCATTAAGAAATAAGAAGCAACTTGCCTAATTTATAAATAATCCTGACAGCAAGGTAAGTTTGAAACTGAACTGTGAGAATCACCTGAAGTTTGCTCTGGACTTCACTATTACTAACCATTCACACAGGAATGGGTTTTGGTAATGGGCTTTGCTTAAAACTGACCCTCTGGCAACCAGAACATTTTACCAAACTGTCTCCAACTACTGAACCAGAGCATGGCCAGGCAGGAGAAGAGGTGACCACACACAGCTCAGCCAGGTGTCCCCTGTTTAGCCAGAGAGGAAAAGCAGAGGTACAGGATGGTGGGATGGGGCAGATGGTGACAATCAAGAGAGAAGAACCTCCACTTGCACTGAAACTATCTGGGAGCTGAAGGGCCACGAGAAGGGCTCAGCACCAGTGAAAGGAAGACTAGGAAGAACATACCCACTGATGAATGAGACAGAGTGACAGAGGACACAGAAAAGCCTGAGGTATTAGAAGCTTTCTCTGTGCCTTGGCTTCATTGATCAGATCATTGCTGAGGCTCCTGTGCTGGCTGGAGAGTGAAGTATTACCTGTGGTAGAATAACATCAAGTTAAGAAGTGTTTGTCAGTGTTGGGATGAGGACCAGTATTAGAGCTGCAGAGGCAGCTGGCTATGGGAAGGTGTAAGACCTCTCTCCCTGAAGGTATTAAGACCCAGAGTAGGCACATGGGAATGGTCTTGGTAGAGCTGACTGGCTTGGAGCACAGATACTAGAGAAGTTTCTTCATGTGTTTTCACTCTTCCAATGACCTATTCATTTTGATAAACCTATTCCATGTGAAAAGCAAATGCAAACAAACTATTCAATCAGTTTGTGACTAAATTTGCAGCTGTCTCTAAAAACTAGAGGGTGAACATCTTGTAGAAGGAATAGACATTGGCAGCTCTGGCTGATGGAGTGCTCTCAATAGGCACAAGGTGTTGGCAAAGGGAGAGGAACTGCTGCGGGGAGCAAAAAGCCAGTCTGCATGATGAACAGAGTGTACATAAAATAAAGCAAATTACCAGACACACAGACATGAGAGTACAGAGGCATGGGAGCTGATTAAGAAGCCCTTGGAGAAAATCTTGAAGGCTGGCCAGTTCCTCCTAATTCTCTGGCACCCATTCCAGCCGCTCAGCTCGTGAAAGGAGCCCTGTCTGTGATGTGAGCATACCGCTGGTCCTCTATCACAGGGATGGGCAATAGCCTTGCAAATGGCTGCTTGGAACTGCCATCCCACCCCCCTTTCAGAACAATCCTGCTTTTCAAAGCCTCAGTCATCTTGGATAAATGCCAAAGAGGGAAAAACTTGAAAGACCCAGCTCCCCAATTCCCGAGGGAGGCATAAGCTGGGCGTGTGGCTGGAGGCGCTGTGTGTCGCTGGCATCTCCAGTGTGTGCCATTTGGAGGCTTTGCTGCTGGGCTTCTCAACATCTTATCCTGTGCATTTGCAGCCTGAGAGAGGTGATAGCTGCAAGGCCTCACAAGCCTGCTGGTTTTCCTTCAAGCCAGAGGCCTGATTTTTAATCATTTTTTCACTTCCTGGGTTTTCTCAAGACATTCCCTTTCCCCATTTCTTTCTAATTAAGTATAATGGAGCCCTGCTCTTTAATCTGCTAACTACAGAAAAAATAAATGACTTTCTCAACAAGAATATGCATTATGGACCTCTACTAGCTCAAATGGTGGAAACCTGCAGGAGCTAAGCACCCTCAGGTGTTTTGGTTTTTTTCCCATTACAGAGAAAATATAGATCATTTGAGGTTTGTCTCCAACATTGTTAATAATGGCTTGTGCTAGGGAAAAATTAATTGTAACAGGACTGTATTAAGACCTAACTGGAAGTTGAGCTTGGCTTACAGTCATAAAGGGACTGATTAAGCTCAGGGTTTGTATTGGAAGATTATTCTTCTCCTTTACCTGATATCCAGGAAAATTCCAAGACAGAAAAATCACAGACATGACCCAAAGTCTGATTTACATGCCCATTTGAAAATTAACAATGCTTTCATGCTTCCCTTTTATGAGCCAGTCTGCTGTAAATGAAAGCTGAGTAGGCAGAGGTAGCCTGTTAAAAATTCATTACCATCTTTTTGCTTACATATTGAAGAGGAAAGCCCTCCCCCCCCCCAAATTACAACCATGACTGCTTTAACTGGGGAGTCTGGGATTGCAGCAATAGAAATAAAGTAAACATGAGATTTTGATTGTTGAACTTTCATCAACTTACTTTTCTTCACTGCTCTACAGTAGGAATAAGAGGAAACAAGCAATTGCAGCCAGTCAAATGCTTTTCCAAGGGCCTGTTGCCTGGTTTTAGATAAAATGAGCATCTCTACCTCTCACTAAAATCAAGACCTTGAAATTAATCTCAAAGACAATGCAACTGCAGTGCTGTACCAAGACCAAGGAGCACAACTTAGCAGTTTCTTTTGCCAAAGCAAGAGAGCAGCTACACTGTGCCCAGAAACCTTCCCAAGTTGGCTTCCACTCTACTTTCTAACTGAGCACTCTACTCCAGCTGCAGATAGAAGTGCTTGACACAACTTGTTTTACTGGGGTCAGTATCTGGGGGAGCTTTTCTTGGTGTCTACTAGGAAGAAACCATCCTGCCCCCACAACATCCATCCTCACTGCACACATGTAGCTGCCAGAGTAGGAGGGCACAGATCAGCATTAGCACTCAACAGGAATGGCAACGTTTGTGTGTGGAGTGGGGGAAGAAGGGGAGATTGTAAAAAAGCAGTGTGGGGATGGCATCAGGATGGGAGGAAAAGGTACAGCTGCTTCCTGCAGCTTCCCAGTAGGATCTGTCTTTTGGTCTAAACCAGCACAGCACACTGAGTTTCATTTTTCTTTAAAATACCATCTGGCTCTTGCAATGGAAAGCACAGTGTGTGTGCAGCCACAGGGCCCTTTTCCATTTCCCAGCACCACTGCCAGCTTGATGTAAAACACTGCTCACCACTAAGTACATCAAGGCTCAGAAGGACAACAAGGCTGGGGAGGGGTCTGGAGAGTAAGTCTTCTGAGGAGCAGCTGAGGGAACTGGGGTTGTTTAGTCTGAGGAAGAGGAGGCTCAGGGAAGACCTTCTCTCTGTCTACAACTGCTTGAAAGGAGGTTCAGTGAGATGGGAGTCAGTCTCTTCTTCCAGGTTATCAGTGACAGGACAAGAAGAAATGGCCTCAAATTGCACTGGGGAAAGTTTAGATTGGACATTAAGAAGAACTTTCTTCCCAGCAAGAGTTGTTAGGCATTGGCCCAGGCTGCCCAGGGCAGTGGTGGAGTCACCATCCCTGGAGGAGTTTAAAAACTGTATAGATGTGCCACTTAGGGACATGGTTTAGTGGCATGGTGGTGATAGGTTGACAGTTGGACTTGATGATCTTAGAGGTCTCTTCCAACCTTAATGATTCTGTGAGTCTGTACAAGGAGAACTGTGTCTGGCCTTGCAGAGCTCTGCATGACTACCTTAAGGCCCAGGCACTGGTGAAGCAAGCCTAAATAATTTTCCCCCACACTTTTTACCCATTAAATGCTTCCTCTAGGTTCAGAGGGAAACCACACCTCCACCTCTGCACAGCACACCCAGCTCAGCCTTCTGCTGTTCTGCAGTGCCAGCTGGATGACATGGCACAAAACATGCCCCAGTGCAAGCAGGGAGGCAGAAAGCCAGCAGACAGACTAGCAGATACACATTTACAGGTATCAAGTATTCTTGACTCAAGCATTCCTGTGCCCTTATTTAGCTTTTAAGACCACAAAACTAAACAGCCTACTTTTTCAAGAGCTCTGAAGCTGTGCTGCTACTGTATAACAATAACTTCTGAAAGAGCTGCCTGTAAAATATGACTGAAAACTGAATGTGACAAAACCCAAATAAAGCCCAGACTCATGCCCAGAAACACCATAGCCTTTAAATCCTGGAATTCTTTCATGGTTCAAGTCATACTTCAGTTGAATTCCCAGTGTTTGGGTAAAATGTATGATCCAGCAGCCAAGTAATTTATCTTCTTATTTGGAATGAGCTTTCTAAATTCTGCTTTACTACAGATGCCAGCCTCTATCCTATATTCTATCACTTGCCAGTGAAAGCTTTTCTTTAGAGTGAAGCCATTCAGATGAATCACATTTTCTTTGCATCTTTTTTAAATGAAAGGTTTCCTTGTCTCTGTCATCCCCACTCCCCACCCTCCAGTTTCTGTTGCTTTCACTGCACAGAGACAGACTGTGATATTTATTCCTTTACTTAACAATGAATAGTACAAGATATCAGTGAAAGCCCTTCTGAAATCAAGGAGACTTTTTATGGAGCATGGTGGTACTCATTGTGAGCAGGAGTGTTTCAGTCTGGCCTGAGGAAAGCTCCAAGATGACAGAAACTGAACTGAATACAGTTACTCACCACTATAACACACATAATAAAGAGAACAGACCTGGGCAGATGGAAAACTATTTCAGTAGCTGCCAAACATTTTGACCCCTCCTAAAGAAGGTAACAAAGGGACCCTGGGAGATCTTAAATCAAAGCATTACTGTCTTGAAGCTAATTCCATAAAAATCAATGGAAGAAGCAACTTTTTACCTGTCTAAAGTCTTTCATTCCAGAGGCCTAACAGATGTTACAAACAGTAAACATAGCAGCACTCTTAGGAAATAGCATCCCCATTTTTCAGATGAGACAATGGAGACATGAGGAGACTAAAATGATCCAGGTGGTGGTCACAGAAGAAACTTGCAATTACTTTTGGAGTCAGCAATACATTTGTATCCTTCAGCCCAGAAACTGCTGCAGCCAGATTTCATTTCATTCTCAGTTCAGGCATTTGCTAAAAGGTAATTTACCATATCTCCAAATCAAACCCAAAATGCATGAATAATCATAGGCTGGCTTTCAAGCTTGAAGCTCACATGTAGCTCATGATTCTGTATTCAGTTCAGTTTCTGTCATCTTGGAGCTTTCCTCAGGCCAGACTGAAACACTCCTGCTCACAATCATTTATCCAGGGTCTAACTATAACTGAATGCCTATTCTTGCTAAGAAGAGGATGGGCATCAAAACCTGAAGGTGTAGAAGGATATTATAGTTCTTTCAAAGAAAGAACACCACCAACAGTAAAAATCAGATGTGATGATACAAGTACACAACAGCCTCTGCTTTGGTGAGGTGCAGTCAATTACAAGTTGGAGCTATCAAAGGCAGTGTTATAATGGGGCAAGCTGTCATCAAACAGACATAGAACAGTGAAAGATGAAATAGCCTTGCCCAAATTATACAGCCTCCTAGAAGTTTCAAATCTGCTGTGATTCAGGTTACAGTGATGAGCTCTGGATTTGTGTGGTGTGGGTTTTTTTTTTTTTAACTGCTTCCTACAATGGAAACAAATGGTACCAGGTTCCTGAAGCACTATTCCACACTCATTAAATTTAACTCAGAAACCCTCAGTTTCTCTAAGAAGTTAAAAAGCCACCCAACCTGCTCCTAAAAAATGAAGTTACCCAATGACAACATGCACCTCAGCATCTGGAGGTTACCTTATGACATACACATCAAACCTCATCTGCAGAGGCAGTAACTTGCTTTTTTTGCCCTACTTGCTACATTGCTAGATTATTATCCTTGGAATGGATTGAATGATTATGCAGAGCTAACTTCATGCTTGACCAAGAATACAATGCAATTAACATTTTCAAGTCATTTGCCACATGTCTAATCTCACTGCTGTCTTCATATTTTTCCCTGTTCCTATATGTACTGATACTTATTTGTTTTTGGCCTGGTCTGTGCTGAGCTATCAGATTTCTCCTTTCCAGTCAGTATAAATCAACAGCTGGCTCAGTGGCAGGTAGAAAGCACACTGCTACCAAGTGAAGATGCTGAGGGCACAAAACCCTCATTGACCCTAAATTTCTGGAAATAAAGATTCCTTCCTTGGGTATCTCTAAGCAATTTGCCTTTTCTTCTGACACTTCTGCTTTTCTACCCATCCCAATTGCTTCCCCTAATCCAAGTGCTATTTTTCCTGCTTGCCCCAAACTTTTTTGGGTGTCCTATGTGCTGCTATAGGTTCTCTGACAGGTAGGATACAGCCTGACACTAAGCCACAATAACACCTGTGTTATAACAGAGCTGATGCTTTACCTGGGGTGGGTGGTATTTGTGTGGGGAGCTCTGCTCACCTGCAGGGCTCTTCATGGACTACCTTTGCACTTGTCCTCCACCCAAAACAAAAGAGAACATGAGGTCTGACTCCAATCAATGCACAAAACTTAAGTATCTCTCTTAAAAAAGACAAAAAGTGGTTAAGGTTTATAGAGAAGCTGGGTAACCCCAAACCTCTCATCAATATCCCCTCTCTGTGGAAGTGAATGGAATGGGGTTCCCCATATACATGCACTACAGGAGGGCACTGCCATCCTGTGCACCCACAGGCACTGTTTGGCAGTAATTGGCTAGTGGAAGTGAAGGAATTGATTTGTACATGTACAACTTCAGCCTTAGGAATGAGCAGTAGCATGCAGAGCAGTCAGTGCAGTTTTACTTACGTACCTCTTGTAAAAATAACCACTTCTGTTCATGATAAACCTGTTCTAATGTAAATCAAATGAACAGATCACTATATTATTGCTGTGTTCTTTGGTCTGGTTGATTTGGCAGCTGGTTTTTAGCACTGTTGGGAACCAAGGTTGTCAGTCACCCCAAAAAGGGCATTACAAAGAGGTGAATGCAACACTGAGGCTGAATACTTAATATAAGTGGTTGCTCACCCCTGTACGTGCAGGAGGCAAAAAGGAGGCTGAGTGTAGGGTTATTTGTACACTCAGGTGAAGGCACACAAACCTGTGAGGAGGCTGCAGGTGGGAGGGCAAGGCTTGCTGTCTGCCCTCCCTCCTCTTGTGTCCAACCTGGCAAGCAACAGGGAGATGCCCATGTTGCACCCCAGTCCCTTCTTAATCACAGAATCATTAAGGTTGCAAAAGACAACAACCATCTGAGTGGCTGCTCCAGTGCCCACCCACCCTTTCAGTGAAGAAATTTTTCCTAACATCCAATCTAAATCTCCCTTGCCACAACTTGAGGCCATCACCTCTTGTTCTATCACTAGTTACCAGAGAGAAGAGACTGATCCCACCTGGCTGCAACCTCCTTTCAGGTAGTTGTAGAGAGAGATAAGGTCTCCCCTGAGCCTCCTCTTCCTCAGACTAAACAATTCCAGTTCCTTAAGCTGCTCCTCATAAGACTTATTCTCTAGCCCTTCACCAGCCTCATTGAGCTGCTCTGAACACACTCCAGCACCTCAATGTCTTTCCCATAGTCAGGGGCCCAAAACTGAACACAATACTCAAGATGCAGCCTCACCAGTGCTGAGTACAGGGGGACAATCACCTCCCTTGTCCTGCTAGTCACAGCTGTAGACCCTCATGCCATTTCTGGTGAAGAGCCCTCAAAGACCTCCAGCTGTCAGGCAAAGAGGAAACACACCTCATGGCAAGCAGAGGTTGGGCTGCATCACAAGAGAGAACCATGGGGATGGCTGCACAGTGGACAGAACAGTCAAGCATTTGCTTTCACTCCAAAAGCAAAGGAAATACAGAGGTTCACATGGTAACCCAACCTCAGCCCCCAATAATTTCCTCCTAAGTGGCTGGGAATTGAAAGACTTTTCAGTGACAAAGTGGCAAATCAAAGAGAGGGGAGAAAGTGGGGAGCAACGCCTAAATCAAGAGGGGCTTGACAGAAAGAAATCTTTCCTGAGATACTTCTGGCATCTCAGAATATAGATTACTTGCTCTTACTTATACTGGGGAAGTGCCTGGAATAACCTGGGGAGAAATAACAGCCTCTGACTTGAAGTTAAAAGCACTGTTGAGAGGAAAGCTGAAGGCACATTTTGCTTGTACCCAGCAACTTCTCTATGCAGTCTGATGGGTATCACATTGTGTTATGCATGAGCACAAAAGAGACCACAGAGGAGCCCAGTCCTTTAATAGAACCTCAAAAATAAAAGAGTTCTGAAAGGAGATTTCCCTCCCCCCCTTTGAGGTAGTCACTGTATCTGCTCAAAAGAGTCCCTGTGGGGAAAGAAACCTTCAGAACCCTCCAGTGCATTTAATCCTTCTTGAAATATAACCTGGGGTGCCAGGCAGGAAAAGAATGAGGACAATGGAGAGGAGAAGCACACACACCAACACACCCCTGACATCAACCCTGGGCTGTGCCCCAGCATGATGTGTTATCCCACAGACAAACCTGGGTGGGTTTCAGTTTCCTGTGGGAATGTGCCACCAGGCAGAACCACCTCAGAGAGAGAGAACCTCTGCTGCCCACCTGCTTATTTACCTCTGTCAGAGATACAACTTGCACCTGAAATGCTTCTTTCTTTGTCTGGCTCAGAAATGACCACATCTGTAAAGGCAGACAGAGCACCTCTCCTTTTTCATAGAATGGCTGAGGTTGGAAGGGACCTTGAAGATCAGCTAGTTCCAACCCCCCTGCCATGGGCAGGGATGCCAATCACTAGACCAGGTTGCCCAGGGCCACATCCAGCCTGGCCTTAAACACTGCCAGGCATGGGGCCTCCACAACCTCTCTGGGCAACCTGTTCCAGTGCCTCACCACCCTTTGGGTAAAGAACCCCCTTCTAATCTCCAGCCTAAATCTCTCCTTCTTCAGCTTGTAGCCATTCCCTGTGTCTCTAGGAAAAGACCTTCTGAGACCCTGCAGTTGTCTGCATTCCCTAGGCAGCATTCTGCACCATGGCATTTCCTGCTCATCATCCAGCTCCAAATGACTACAGACAGGTATTTGCTCTCATGATTACCATTTGATAACAGGGATTATATCCTGTCCTGAATCTGCCATCTCTCTCTAAAGCAAACCTGGCTGGATGACTAGCACTCATTAGAAATGAACTTATCAGTGTTTTGACTTGACTTCAACTGTTTCCTTCCCTGGTAGCTCATATCTACTTTTCTATTTGAGAGGATACAATAACTCAAATTGGCACTTGAAATAATAGTGTCTCTGAGTGTCAGCCTCAGAGATTAAGGGGATGTGATTTGTAATTGCAGCAGCAGAACACAATGCAAACATCACTAACTGCTGCTGACTCTAATGCTGCTGTTTCCTTGACCCTCAAATGGGCTCTGGTGCCTACACAACAGCACACATACCACAGGAGTGGTGGGAGCTGAGGATGAAATAGATAAGAGGGCTGTAGGTGAAGCTGGTAAGTCCCACTGCTCCTTTCCTTGCTTTGCTACTGTTTCTGCTATGATGTGACTGATTTCCCTTGAAAGGGACCACTCTGGTCTTCCTCTTCTCAAGTCTTTGGGCCCAGAGGCAACGAGAAAAGAAGTCCTGTAAATCTGGGGAGAAGTGTCTCTGGGCAATGCCTTTTTCAGGGCTGCCTGGGAATCACAAAACAAGCCAGACTGTGGAGGATCTCCTCATAGATGCTGAGCAACAGACCTGCTTACAAAAAAGGGCACCTCTGAGAGAAGGAAGCTATCCAGCCACAGCATGGACATGTTGCCAGGACCCCACAAGAAAGAGCAAAAAGCACTGCAAACACTTGTCCCCCAAACACTTCCCTAGAAAATCAGACTTCAAAGCAAGACACAGCATGTCCCCAGCAGAAGTGACCTCCCTAACAAGCATTTCCTCCTGTCAACTCCTAAGAAAAATCAGACTTGCATACACAGCCAGAGCTGTTTCAAACCAGATGCCCAGCACCTTCTGCACAAGGTTGCAGTGAGACTAAAACTAACTTTTGAACTGCTAGATTCATGTATACTCCAGTGACAGGTCTATACAGTTCTGCAAGCATGTCCTGCAGCCTCTCCATAGGAAGGAGATGAATCCTGAGGAACTGGCACCAAAAGGTTTCTATGAACAAATCTAAGCAGCATTCCTGTTCCTCCTTAAAAACTAAAACAAAGCACAGGAGAGACCTGTAGTGTTCAGGGATGGCTGACTGGGGTCTTACTGAATCTTCCCTCCCTCCCCCTTCATGTTAGCATTTGATCAAAGGACAATTTAAGGACAATTTTCTCAGCTCACAGAGGATAAATTCTGTCTCTTTTCTGTTAAAGGTAATTCCACATGTAGGCAGAGGTAAGGAGGGATTCTTCAAACACCTCTGTTGAACTTGTGAGCTTTCTAATTTCTTGTCATTTCAAAAGCTTCAGGACAATATAGAAAGTTTGGTACCTTACAATTTTTTTTGAATATAGTCTCATATTACAGAAGAAAATGCTGTTGCAGCTTCTTAAATATATGTGAGTAGATCTGCTAGCTGAGAAGTCTTCTCTCTGGAATAATGATTTTCCAACTGAATGCAAACATTCATCAACACACCAAAAACCTCATGGATTTGATTCTCTCTTGTGAAAGACATCAAGGCAATGACAAACTTGAAGAAATGAACTGAGGCAATAGAAAACTCTTAACATTTATTTTTCAGAGATTTGCTAATGTATTGAAAACAAGAAGATAAATTAAAGGTCATGTCTGCATTAAAATCAAAGAATTCCACCACATATTTACAAATATGGAGGGAAACATTTCTCCACTGAAGCTGTCCAAGAGTTTGATTTTTATCTCAGCCACGTTACTGAAGAAAGCATATTTTAATTAAAACCCTTACTGCACAAAAGCCCTCAAGTCAACACTTACATCCTATTAACATGAAAGAGATGCACTTCAAGGCTTTGCTAAATAAGGATGTTCTACTGATTTTAGGACATATCTGCCAGAAATCACCTTCTACCAAGTCAACTGGAATCTCCTGCCAGCTTGTCACAGTATTCCAGAGCCATCCAGAGGTTAGCCACCTACAGCTATACCCACACACAGCCACACTGTAGGTGACTCAGAGCTTTGTCCCACGTGTCCTCCTCTCACTTGAAGTCATCAAAAGAGCAACCACTACACAACCAGCCTCCCACAGGCCACCTTACTGGGACTGTTAGCTCCTGCTAAAGGAAATATATGGACAGATGGCCCCTGTGGCTTTAAAGGATGGTGGCAGCCTGTAGTGACACATGACAGAGTCCACATTCCAGTGAGGACCATCTCCTCCTCTCTGAATCAAGCCTGTGTTTGCCCCCCTGTAGCACTGGCTTCCACCTGCACAGTTCCTCTGGAGAGATGGCTGCACCTTTTGGTGGCCATTTATATCAGACCAAGACTACTTGAAAGACTTGTGTGAGGAGAAAGGTGCTCAGCACATGAGAGGCTATTTCAGCCTACAGTAATGAGGTTTGGAATGAAAACAGGTGTTTTCATTTCCTGGAGCACATGAAACTTTGCCATGTCTCTGTATAGGACCTAGGGAAAGGATCCATGGGATCCAGTTTAGGAAGGAAATCATACAGGGCAACCGACCATTTGCACCTGGATTTCCTTCACACAGTTGGTATAAGCAGCATCAGCAGAAAGGTGACCCTCATGGAAAGCCAGAAAAGCAAACAGGTTGTTTTGGGCTTAGATATCCACCTTTGAGTGCTACAGGCACTTGCATGAGTGCAAAAGCAATCCTTTATTGGACTGGAGATATTTACTTAATACCATAAAAAAACCCCAACAAAACAAACCAAGAAACCAACCAACAACCCAAAAAACAACCAACCAACCAGTCTCAGACACTTTACTGCTGACAGAATACACTAGCAAACAGTAGCTCCTATGTCATCATTAGAAAGCTAATGGCTGAATCTGGAAGTCTCAGTAAGGTCTCCTTAATGAAACAGAGCTTAAAATGGAGATACCCAAAGAAACTTTGAGCTCCACTGGAAGGGGAAAATAGTAATAAAATGTTTCAGTTGCAACCATTTACATGCACAAGGTTAACAGCTACACAGAAACAAAAAGCACTTAACTTTACCTTCTTCAAATGTGTCTGTTTTGGATGAGGAAAAGAAAGAAAGAGTTGGACAGTTTTAGGCTGAATCTCCTCTTATTTGTTTCAGGCCAGTTTAAAATGCCCAGTGGGTTCAATGGAAAGACTCTGGCCACTCAGTTTTGGATCAAATATTTTATGATTTTCTTAGATGTGAATATACAATCCCCAGGATTCCAGCCTGCTTCCTTTTCTAACAGCCAGCCTGTCTCTGCCTTGTTACCAACGAGAGAGCTGTTTTCTGCCTCTCTGTGAGCTTGGACACTGGTGCACACACACCTAACAGAATCCAGTTAGGATTGGAAAAGACCTTTAAGATCACCAAGACCAACCATAAACCTGTCACCACCATATCTCTATGCTTTTTAAACCCCTCCAGGGATGGTGACTCCACCACTGCCCTGGGCAGCCTGGGCCAATGCCTAACAACTCTTGCTGGGAAGAAATGTTTCCCAATATCCAACCTAATCCTCCCCTGGTGCAACTTGAGGCCATTTCCTCTTGTCCTAGCACTGGTAACACAGGAGACTGACTCCCATCTTGCTACAACCTCTTTTCAGGTAGTTGGAGAGAGAGATAAGGTCTCCCCTGAGCCTCCTCTTCCTCAGACTAAACAACCCCAGTTCCCTCAGCTGCTCCTCATGACAAACACACTAGTTTGAAGATGACTCTGATAGCACCTAAACCTTAGACCAGCCCAGTAAAAATGGCACACACCTCCCATACCTGATGCTTTCACATACATTCCTGTCAGGGATGTGTAGGGTAGAAGCAAAGCAGCCTGTCCCTAGAGGCATCAGTCCCACGTGCCTTAGAGGCACCATGCCCTCAGCATCTGTCCGGATTGGGCTCACCCATTTCTGAGATGTGGCATGGCACCAAAAGGTCTGTGACACATCACTCCTCACTGCTGGTCTCTAGTGACCTAGAAAGCAGCAGTTCAGAGTTCAGACACAAATCTGGCAGAAAAGCTGGAGCTGACTCAACAAGCTGCCTTGGGAAACAGTGCCCTTTTGCAAGGCCACGCTGGCAGTTTCTGAGGTGAAGAAACAGAAAGGCTCAAGCAGTGCAGTTATTGTTGTTTCCTCTTAGCATCACAAATGCCAAGAAACATGACTTCAGTTGACAAATCTGCTGAAAACATTCACAAGTTTCAGAGCATCTACTTGAACTTAAAATGTACCCTTTTCCATTTAACAGCCCTGCAATGGGAAGTGATGGTCTGTGGCTGCAGAAGCTTTCAGGTAAGCAAGAGCTCTCTCAGGTTCAACAGCCATGTCCTCACACTGATGCCCTCCAAAGGTCTGGTTTGTGTATGCCTTTCTCTGGTAAAGAAATAATTTAGAAGAGCAGTTGAGCAGATTAAGCAATTTTTTCTTGACATGAGATTCTTCCTTGAGTCTATTTTTCCCATCATTTTGTCTTCCAAAGATGACAGTACTCTGATAAACAGACTGACTGTGTAGAATTCATCAGGAGTTTCAACAAACAGGGTTTCAAACTTCTAATCCCTTCTTCTTAACCCCTGTAGTGCATTCCAACCAATAACTCCTGAACTATGCAAATCCAGGGCCAGATTTTTGGCTCACTAAGCTCTAATAAAGTCTCTCTGTACAACATTTATATACAAACCCTAAACCAGACACAAAGTATGTGATTTTAATGGTCTGAGGTCATATTACTGTAGGTGCATAGCTGCCACTTTACATGATCTGCTGGCTGCCTTGTTTACTGGAATATGTGATACTGCCTAATTTTGTTTTATATGTCTGAGTTGGGCTGGGGTGAAGGTCAGCTGGAGAAGACAGCCTGGGGCTAGGGATGCAGTTATGGTGGCAGTTAGTAAGTGGGGAGGGACAGACAGAAAGCAGCAGGCTTGCAGACTAACAGCCTATGCCTTGGGAACAGGAGCAAAGAACAAACTGAATGGAGAGTACAGCTGTAGCACATGGGTGAAGGCACAGGAAGCTGAAAGCCTGAACAAGGAGAGACGTGGTTTCCAAACTCATCTGTAGCAGCAGGAATCACGACAGAGAAAGCCCCAGGCAAGAAACAATTGACAGAGGCAGAAGGAAGAACTGAGCCAGAAAACCCTGGGAAAGAACATGGGGCAGCACTGGGGGGAGAGGAGAAGACCCAGAAGGCAAATGGAGGGGACAAAAATGGAGGGAGACAAAGAAAAAATGGGGACAAGAGAGCTGCCAATAATAGGGCAACCGTTGTCCTGTTGTCAAAGAAGAGTAGCTGTGACAGGAACACCTCAGCCTTTCCACAGAATCACAGAATATCTGAGTTGGAAGGGACTCACCAAAGGATCACTGAGTCCAACTCCTATTTGTGCACAGGACAACCCCAAAGTCACCCCATGTGTCTGAGAGCATTGTCCAAATGCTTCTTGAATTCCAAGAGAGTTGGTGCCATGCCTGAATCCCTAGGGAGCCTGTTCCAATGCTCTACCAGTGCAAACTGGCCTGCACCTTTTAAATCCAAAATAACAGGAAAAGAGAATAACTTAGACATGTTTGATCTATTTAATGACATTTAGAGACTTGTCTTAAGCAGACAGAATTGAGCACTGGCCAGGACACAGACACAAGACCTGAGTTTGCAAACCTGCCCAGTGTCCTCACTTGGAACAGCAAGTGCCTGTGGGAAGAAGGCTTGGGGCTTCCACTACACAGTCACTGGGCTGGGCTGCATTGCATCTCAATGCCAAGCTAACTCCCCAAAAGATGTGATGCTCAGCACCTCTGAAAGCAATGGGATCTGAAAAACCAAGGGACAAGATTATTCTTTATGATTTCTTTATATTTCCCTCAGTTGCTGGCAGGGGTTTTACTGCAGATTTGATGGAGTACTCTTGAAAATCCTACCTACAGCTATAAACTCCTGGAAAATTTGGCCCAAATACAGATTTCCATACTTGCCTTCTGGCCTCCTAGTTTGAAAACTCCCACAAAGCTTCTCAGGATCATGTTGGCTTAGCCAGCATTTGCAGAAACAGTGAAGCTTAGTTACAGTTTTCCAGCCAGAATATTATAATAATAGTAATAAAAAAATGTATCTCCACTTTCCTGTATAAAATATGTTGAGGTGCTTGTGCTGAAACCCTTTCCAGAGTAATTCTGAAGCAAACAATGCAGTGCACTGATATTCTCCATGCTGGCACTATGGTTTCCCAAACTAGTACTAGGCTACATGCAAACTGGCCTGCACCCTTTAAATCCAAAATAACAGGAAAAGATAATGAATTAGACAAAAATGACATCCTTCTGCATTTGTCTGCAGAGAAAGTGGAATGGATTTTTGTTTCCTGTAAAAGAATTTCAATGATTCTTCCAAGTCAATCTTTAAGACAAGATAGAAAGCAGTGCAAAAAAATCACATGTCCAACACCAAAATATTTGCATGCACAGGCAAATACACGAGTACCTGCATACACACACAGAGAAATGAGTGTTTATCTTCAACAGCTACAAGTTAACAGATCTCTAAATGATAGAAGGCTTGTAGTCAGCAAGT
Source organism: Galbula dea (assembly GCA_013399015.1). Classification (NCBI taxonomy): domain Eukaryota; kingdom Metazoa; phylum Chordata; class Aves; order Piciformes; family Galbulidae; genus Galbula; species Galbula dea. Next base: position 525,793 of record VWZX01001728.1, on the reverse strand, counting down.
GGATACTCTGGGTTTGCCATTTAACACCTGCAAAGATTTGCTACAGCATCCCTTTTCTTTCCAACAATCCTCATGCAAAGCACATCCAAGCCACCCATTTAAAAAGAAACTGTCTACTTGAGATAAGCTGCTCCCTACCCATTTCTGCATTTATCAAATATGACTTAACTGAGAAAACAAAATGAAAATCTATTAGCTGCAATTCAGAGCTGTGACTGCAGTGTAATGGCTTCATTATGAGCAGGATGATAAACACTCCCAACCACAGGCTCTGCCTCAGAAGCAGCTCCCAAACATAAGCCTACACTTCAGCAGCAGCTCTCCTCTTCCCTCTCTTTTATTCTCTCAATGAGACAGCACCCAGGCTGGAATACCCAGGAGATGGACTCCCTCCCTTGCCCCTGAAGCATCTCCCTTGGAGAAATGAGCCATTTTCTTTGTCCCTCCACTCCCAGACTGTATATGGGAGCACAGGTATCCTAAGAGAAAAAAACCATAGAGGAGGACTACAAGGTTCTGTCATTATAGCACCAGGCCATGCAAACAGCTTAAGACTGCAAGGACTTATGCCACAATATAACAACAATCCTTGTTTTCTATGATTTTTCATTACACCTCCTAGATGCTGTGCTTAGGGGAAGTGGAGCTGTTTACCCTGGACTTTCTCTTTTGAGAAATTAAGAGAGCTGTACTTCATTAGACTGTGATATGATTAGATCATGATATGGCCTGCACCAGAAATGTGCCCCCAGCAGGACCAGAGAAGTGATTGTCTCCCTGTACTTGGCACTGGTGAGGCTGCACCTTGAATCCTCTGTTCAGTTTTGGGCTCCTCACTACAAGGAAGAGATTGAGACATTGGGGCATGTTCAAGAGTTGTTAGGCATTAGCCCAGGCTGCCCAGGGCAGTGGTGGAGTCACCATCCCTGGAGGGGTTTAAAAACTGTATAGATGTGCCACTTAGGGACATGGTTGAGTGGCATGGTGGTGATAGGTTGATGATTTTAGAGGTCTTTTCCATCCTTAATGATTCTGTGATATAGCCCAATGCAGGGAGGATCAAAATCCATCCCTTCACCCTTGGCTGAGCCCATGGCACACTTTTCAGTCCTGGTTTGACACACAAACATCATGTGTAGGGTCAGAGAATGATTTGTTTGGGTAATAGACTGATTTCCCAGAAGCAGCTGAAGAAACAGCCCTCATTTGAAGAGTATGTTTAGGGTGAGGTACAAAAATACATGCAGGCACTCAGTTTGTTGAATTAAATGCTTAAAAATCCAAACATGAACTTACTAACATATCTGCCTGTAAATTATAAACTTTCACAGCAAACATGTGCAAGTTATTTACTCCCCACACAGAGCTCAAAGCAGACCTTTAAGAGCAGCTTGAAGGCCAAGTCCTGGGCCAAAATATCACCAAGCTTATGTGCTTTACAAATACCAAATAAAAGAAAAAATACCTGCTCCACATTTGAAGAACAAATAAGGAATTTATTCAGAGAGTGCTAGGGGGTCTGTGGTAATGCCAGCAGACTCCTGCAGCCATCCTTGAGGAAGGTGACAGAGTTGGTATGCTAAAGCTTTTAGCTTAAGTCAGGACAAAGACAAAGAGGAAAGGGAGAAGCTGCAGAAGAAACTCTAACCTGCAGGACTAGAGCTGACAAAAGAATAGATCAGGCTGCTTTAGATAAGCACTGCATAGGAAAAGGCCAAGTTTAGACCCAGTCTGGCCAAAACCACAGAGACAAACCAAGTCAAACCACATTCCCTCATTGTCATCCTGTTACTTTATGTTGGTCATTAGATAATGAACTGGATCTGCCCCAGAGCAGTGCTCCCCATCAACTCATGCTCAAGGTCCCACCTACAGATGCCAACACTCTTCCTTTCTTACAGCACAACAGCTGAAGTCCAGGGCAAGGTGTACAAGGTGCTGGTGGGCTGGCATCTCAGGACCTGTTATGAACATCTTTGAAGTTACAAGAATCTCAGGATGAAGATTCTTTTCTTTCTTAGATTTGAAAACAAACCCCAAACCTAAACACTTATTTATTTCTTGTATGCAAAATAGGCATTATTTAACTTAATTTGCTTTATTCTACACCTTCCACAACTGATACTTGGGGAATATTCTATCTTCTAGAATAAATTCCTCCAGCTCTCTGTTCTTTGTTGATGTGTGGGCTCAAGGACATTAGCCTGATGTGTATATGTTGGTTAGGCACACCTAGACAGTGAGTTTATCTCTCCTGTCCCCTCTGGAACTTGGGAAGCACAGCCCAGTGTTTTTGGTGATGAGGAACACAGCATGTCTCACTAACCAGGGAAAACTAATGCTTCAGCCTTGTAATTAATTACATGCAATAATGAAGATTGAGAAATTGAGCATTCAGAGATCAGGAACACAGACAGAAGGTAGAAAACTTAATGTCCAGTTGGCAACTGGGGCTTTTGCCAAGCACTATGATTTCTGTCCAATTTCTGTGGCTAAACAGGGAGGAAAAAATAAAGACTCTCAACAATACAGGAGCAGCAACTGGCTAAGGAAGTCTCCAGGTAGAGACTGCTGGAAACTCTGAGAATACACTAAGGGAACTGTCAAGTTGTAAGGTTTTTGCCAGAGACAAAATAAAGAGACAGTCATAACCCTGACAAAATTAAACTACCCTGCTATTCCTATATTCCAATCCTAAACTTTGCAATAGATGTCTATGTTTACCTTCAGAGATCATCATCATCATCAGAAAGGACTTCACTACTTTATTTCATGAACAATGTGGGCCAGCTCTCCCTGAATCAAGTTACACCAAACTTCAGCTGCATACTTGACAGAAAATGCCCCAAAGAACACAGACCTTAACATTTAGCTGGCACTTTCAGGTGGTGCAAGATGAACTCTCAGAATTTCAGTTCTATTCAACACCTCTTAACTACTTGGCACAAGCAGAATTTGTTCCTGTTAAACTTAATTTATGCTAATTAACTACTGCTTATTACCATTCTCTATCACCAGGCAAAACCAGTTCTCTGGGAAAAGTCCTAATGGGGAGGTAGGTTCATTTCAGAATATTCCAAATCTGAAGAGCATTCTGTCATAAAGTTCAGTCATAGAGCAACTCACTACAACTCATTTTACAAGTATTATGTGTAGCAGCAGTGGAAAACCCCATGTGTGCAGCACAGGGCAGTGGCCAACCTGCCCCCAAAGCACTCCAGGAAGAAAAAGGGAGGAGAGAATGGGGCAGCTCTTTTTTTAAGGAGATATCAGCCAGAGAAAGGCTAAATGGCACACTTGGTATCAGTGTACAGCTGGGCCACCCCCTCCCTTAGGTATATCACAATGAGGACTTTTCAGGAGAGAAAATAAAGTGCAAGTTGTCCCCAGCATGAGGAGCAACAGGGGAACAGTCTGAAGATGGGTGTTTGCAGATGTGAAAGGAGGCAGGTCAGGAGCTGCCATGCTGCTGATGGATGAAGAACAGGTAGGGCCCCCATGGGGCTGTGAGCCTGCAAGATTGAGCCATAGTTTGGAGTTTCTGAGGTGTCTCCTCCTTGACAAAGGTATGAGACACCAGGCTGGCACTGGATGAAAAGATGGATGTGAGAACTGGGGGAAAAGGAGATCTTGGAGACAAAGCCTCAAAGCTGGTTTGCTTATATGGTGCTCAGTGAGGAGACTGAGGCTGCCCAGCCAGCTACTGGTCTGGACTGGGGAGGAAGATTTGTGGGTTACCAGTGCAAGGACAGCACTAGCATTTGCCTGCAGGGGTGAGATTATCACTGCTTTTAGTGGCAGCTCAACCAAGTCAGAACTGCTTGCCCTGGGAAATCCCACCCATGGTGTTTCAGACCACCAGCACAGGACACTGCAGCAATTATTTCTCTCTTAAAAATGACAGTGCCCTGTGGAGTAGCTGTGATGCTCTTCAGAGTAAAATTCTGGCTTTTCAGAGGCCTTTAAGAGTTTTCCTTCCACAGAGGCTTAATAATTGGTACCTATAACTTTAAACTGCAAGCATCTCAGCAGCTGAATTGTCCCCAGCCTTCCTTTTCCCTCTAAGCTTACAGTCACCTCAGGGATCCAGAGCATGCAGGAATACAGTATTCCCACTCATTGTCCAGTCAATAAAGTGAAAAATGCCATTCCTGTTTTAGCAGATGGCAGCAGAAATGCAATACAAGGAGCAAGAACACTAATATAGAAATCAATATCTATTACAGTTTAAATCACATTGCAGTCCTGAAACGATAATAGCAATCCTTTCAAAGCTAATGCTGATCCTGTTTGTATTAGAAATCAGTTCAATGTGTGCCAGGTTTTAACTCTGTTACAAAAATAATTACCTTTTAACCTAGACCCTCCAACCTCACCCCCCTCCCTCCTCTTTCCCCAGACCCTGCTCCCAACAAAGGAAAACAAACCAAGCAGCAAAAAAAGCTGCCAAACAAACAAATTCAACCTCTTCCTTCCTCACTCTAGGGCCAAGAATATGGGGAAGGGATTTTTTTCTAGTGGAGGTGGCTGGGAATTCCCACAGCACATGCAGCATGGGAAGTGTAGAAGGATTATTCAGGCAGCTCTGCCTATTGCTGTGCAAAGCCTTTCTAGGCAGCTACAAAATACCATGATGAAGGAAGAAAAGTCTTTAGGAAGTGCTGACAGAGCAGATCCACCCTTCTTTAAGTAACTAGAAAAACACTTTTATAGATATGATCAGAAGAACTATGTGCACAGCAATGATGGTAAACCCACACTCTGTTAACTCTCTGCATGCAGCCAGTGATTAGCACAAAGGGACAATTATTTGATGAATCATTCATATAACAAATAGCAAAGAGGAAACGTTGGGGAAAACCTCCCCATCCCCTGTGTGTGCTGGATCACCTGAGGAGCCTGACAGCAGGTAAACAGACAGTCATAGGCAGGCAGGGAGAAAGCCTACAGCCTGACTGGAGCACCCTGGCAGATTGTGACCCGAGCTCAAGCTGGGAAGCAGATTTTTGGCTAAGGGACTAGAGAGTTTTGGGCATATAGCATGGGAAAACAGAACAAATTATATGACCACTACATCTACTGCCAGTAAAATGCTACAGTCAGCATTAGTGTTGACACAACAAGAGGGAGCTTGCTTAATCAGATATAGCTACAAGATGTGAGATTGATTAGAGGATGGGAAAACACCTTACAGTGACAGTCACAAGGAGTTCAATTTATTTAGCTTATCAAAGAGAAGGTTAAGGTGTGTCTGATCACTAAATAAGTACTTAAGTGGGCTTTTCATCCTGGCAAAGGTGCAACAGTCCCACAGGCAGAACATGAAACCAGGCAAATTTAAGCAGGCAGGCCCCACACCCTTTTAATAATAGAGGATTGAATCACTGGAGGAATTGCTGGCAACTTTAAAAGCATAAATGGATGTTTCTTTAAATGATATGCTATACCACAAAGTGAAATCCAGGCCAGACCAAAGTTGAAAAAAGCCTAAAATAAGTGATAATTTTGCATTAGCCTTTTGATTTTTCATTTCCTCTGCTTCTCAGCATTCAACTGATTCAATTAAAAAAACCCCATATATGTTGCTTCTAGCTCATTTTGCCTCTCCAAAAGAGCGACCCTTCAAGATCAGCCATAGAAATATGAACCTTCAAAGAACAAACCTTCAAGATCAACCACTCAAATAGATGGACACACAGGGCCTGAAGCCCTGTCCCTCAGAGAAGCCCCTCCACCTGCAACAAGCCACTCTTTGGAGCAACCAGGAGGAGAGAGCAAAGGAGGGCTGGTCAAACAGCATTGAACAAAAGCTTCTTCTAAAAAGCCAAGTCAACAGAATGCATAGCTACCAGTGAAAGCTTCTAAGCAAGCTCTCAGCTAGGTAGACAAGCTGCTGCCCTGCTGCCAGCCAACCTGGGTTGGTGCCAGTCCCAGGGAGGCAGCAAACAAGCTGTCCCCTGAGCCGCGCTCCTCAGGCTGCCTCGCGCCCAGGCGGCACAGCCGCCGAGCTTCCCTCTTGGCAATGGGATCTGGGACCTCTCAGAAGCACTGCAACGTTTCCACCGTCTGCTGTTGGGGAAATATTTTGGAACTGCAAACCAATTAGAGTGGTTTGTTTGCCCTCCTTCAGATAAGAGCATGGGGAACATTATTCTCACTTCTGCTGGTTTGCCTGCCAGGAATCCCTCTCCTGGCCACGCTCGCTGGGCTAGGCAGGCTGGCAGCATGGTGACCACGTCCTGGCCTGGCTCCTTCAACCACTTCTGACTCAGAGAATGAGTCTGCATTTATTTTCCATGTGAGATCCAGGATGTCTACTCAATCTACCCACTGGGGTTTTTTTAAAATCAAATGACCAGTCACTATTTGCCAAAATAATCTCCTGGGAATAAAACCCCTGGCCCTGGAGGCCAATTCTTGCCAAGGGCACAGCTAAGCCCCAAATGCCTCATGAACAAGGCTGTAAGAGTGCTGGTGCCATGTACCAGCCCTTGTCCTCTGCCCCTCTCGCTGCCAGCACTGTTTGCTGGAACAGGAGTTACCACAGATGAGTAATCCTGGGGGGTTTTGGGACAAGGATCAGTTTTTCACTTGGTGTTTGTCGAGTGCTGTGACCCAGGGGTACAGCTCCTGCATTCTGCAGTGACACTAATGGCAACTTTACAGCCACAAGTCCAAATGTGCACTTCAGAGCAGAGATCTGAAAGCCAAGGAGCCCCTAATGTCTATGATTTTATGTGTATATCAGGGCTTTTATGTTCATTGATTGAAAAACAAAATAAAGTGGCTTTAGTAGGAAAACCCAAACTTATTTGCTGCAGTTTTAGCTTCATTGGGGTGTGTGGGAATTCTGAGTTTAACTTCAATATTGTCTTTTCTTTACCATGATTCTCATATGAGAGCAGCTGAGATCAGTCAACTATGAAACTAACAGAGCAACTCACACATAAGCTTCAGCAGCCTTTGGATCAGGACCATAAAGGATGATTTTTAAGAAATCTTGACAAGTACTGTACAACTAAAACAAACAGAATGGCTAATAGGTTACATACATCACTTAGGATAATAAACCTCTGCTGATTTATTATGTTTTTAATTCTTGCAATATGCAAAAAGGTTAAATGAATCATTTCTGTAGAGGCAATAATAATATTGGGCTCCAATGACATCTCTGCAGTGCAGTTTGCCTGGAGGACCAATAAAAACTGATCATTAGAACAACTGGATTTGGCTTTGATTAGAATCACCATAGGATAAAGGGAATAAAATGAATTACAAAGAAGAATGGCTAAAGTAAATGAAACAGACAGATACTCCTGAATACTGTACATGAAATCTTTACTAAGGAATTAGAGAAGATAAACTTCTCACATGGTCAGCGATGAGGTGTGAAATGCACCATATTAACAGGTTACTCACTGCTGCACCAGAAGAGGAAACAACAGGAGAAGGTGCAATCAGAGGTCATTTCCATCCTTCTGCTACTTGATTACACTCTTCCCCATCTGGAAACACAAAGCTTTTAAACAGAACCACACAAAATAATCACATATTAAAAAAAATTACTTAGCTACTCAGGCTAGACTGAAGATCAAGTTTCACCTCTGGCTTCCACCACAACTGCTCCTATCACATTTTTCTGTACATATCATTTCACAGTCAAGTCTGGTTTTCCTCTACAAAGTGGCAAATTTCTACTTGAAAAATTACCAACTGTTTCTCTAGCACAAGGGGCAAAATATTGAATAAAAGATCAAATAGGGATTGCTCTTTTTTGGGAAAAGGATATTTAAATTAGCAGCTCCCCCCTTTCCCTTTCAAATTAGTCCCACTGATATCTAGAGGCAGAGAATGTTGTGATTTACACTCCATAATTGTTTTTGTAAAGGAGATGTTTCTGCTTTGCATATACCATCTTGTCTTAACTTGATTGATACTTAGAAAAGGATGAAAACTACTTGCTTTGCTAAGGTAACCTCTCCTGCCTCTCCAGTTCCTCACTCAAAGCTGGCATCTCTGTACAAATTTGGGATTCTGTAATCTCCAGAAATCATGACTTACAAAGTAAGCATCACTGAGTTCAGTGTAACTAAACTTTAGAAGAAGGAATACTTGCTTCCTGTAAGATTTACAGCATTAGGGTGTCAGGGATGCACTAAGGTTAGTTTTCTTAGGTGCCTTGCATAGCTCTAAAGGTGCCTCCAAAAGGCAATTCAAAGCCAGGACCTAACTCAGAAGCTCTGAGTTACTTTTGGGAATAGAGACTGTCCAGCCATTCGTTGCCTACCCAAGGAGAACTGCTTTCCTGAAATGAGCAGCAAGTCTTTAATGAGTCAATATGAAAAATATGGGATTTCATAAGTAGCTGAACCAGTGATAACTCTCTTGACAATGTTTTGGGAACCTTCCACGTGAAAATGCCACTGACTGAACACTGTCCTTATGAAAACACAGCTGGATCAAGCTCTGAAGAAAGAGCTACTTCCTTTTGGAACTAAACAACATCCTGAAGTTGCACATGTGCTACATTAAGTTTCTGAAACACAAACATAACTTTGCCTGACTCTGGAGTTAGGCTAGATTAAAAAGGACAACTGCCTCTTCCCTGAGGCAGGTAATTGTCACCAGGCATTGGTCAAAAGCAGAAGATGTGATGCCAGCAACTGGGACAGAGCTGAAGCTCAGGAGCCAGAGGAGCAGCATTATCCTTCCCATCAACAGTGCTACCAATGCTGCAGCACTAACAAAAGGAGTAATGAGTTGTTTTACACACACTTCTGAAACACCTCATCAAGGAAAATCAAAACTAGCAGTGGTCAACGTTTTAGGGGAAAAAACCCATCCCCAAATCAATGTGATAAGCATTACTCCTATTGTCAGTGCTACTGAATCCACATCGATCGAGTCCTAGCTTTTTCAGCCACTTGGGCATACAGCTGAGCTGCACAGCATGACCCAAAGGTTAGTGATCTGTGACCACTTAAGGCTAGGATTGAAAATAACAGCAAGCCAAAGCAGCAGCTATTGATTGGTAAACAAAGGAAAATGCACCCAAGAGCCTGTTTGCAGAAGGTCCCTTACTACATATTCCAACCAGCATCTACATCCCTATTTTGTACTGTTCACATAGAGCCCCAAAACCCACAGCTGAACCCATCTCACCAAAAGGCACCACCATGCAACTAAAGCAGTGGCTTTCTCAAGGCCTCTTAGGTAAAGGTGGCAGGTTTGGAAGCCCTGCTCCTCAGCCAGAGCCAGCCTAAGTGTCCCCAGTGCTCTGCACCTCATTGCACATCCCCAGTGGTGCCAGTGCACGTGTCTGTGGGTGTCACAGTAAACAGCACTGGAGAACTGAAAAGTTTTCAATCTAGGTCAGCTCTTCAAGCTTCATCACATGCACACACACAGAGTTATGCAGAAATAATGGAAGAGGAGGAATGGGACAGGAGTAAATGTGGAGGCACTAACACAGATGCCTCTTCCAAATCCTTTATGCCTTACTCCTGTTAGGAAAGCAGACAGCTCGTTGGTTCTGGAAACATGCCCAGATCACTACGGGGTTTGTTGGGAGTGCAGATTCCCCAGGCTCTGTTACATCTCCAGGATAGCATGACTGAGACAAAGGAAACCATCACCAAAGGCAGGCTCCAGGAATGGCTGGATGATGCACCTCCTCCAGCCCAGCTAAGACAACACACAGGGAGCCCAAAAGACATGGAGGAGCAGATGACCCTGAGCCAGGTGTGACCAAATAAGCAATGAAATATTGTCAGATATGTTTTACCTAAGGTACAAATCACAGATTGCTTTTCACTGTTCTTATATTTTGTTTCTATTTTCACATGTACCACATTTACAAAACAAAAGAACAACAAATGCAGAATCAGAAGTGTTATCAATCTGGTTATATAGCAACCAGAGAAGAAATAAGAGATCACGAGAGGAAACCAGAAAGCATATAACTGAGCTTCAGTGAGGGATCTCTTGCTTCCTGTGATAATGGGCAGATAAGATGAAAACATTTATATTTTCCACAGCACAATAAAGACTTGCTTTCACAATAATCACCTCCAGAGCACATCCTTCTCACAGCACAGCATGGGGGCAGCTCTTAGACACTGAATGAGATCATGAGGACAAACGCTGCAAACAATGCATCTGATGAAGGTTTGAGGTGGATAAATACAATTCACATCAGCTAATATTTTCATGGAAAATAGATCATGTCAAAACCAACACAAAAAGCCAAAGAAATCTCTTGGTTTCAATCCCAAAATAAGACCACATTTGATTGATAATGACCATTTCATCATTGTGATAAGTTTTTATATGGGGTTTGATTTAGTGCAGCATAATACTCTGGTTAAAAACACATTAGTAACAAGTCAAGTGAAAAAAAATTAGTCTGTTAGCTTGCCAAAGGAGAATCATTATAAAATGTTTTTAATGGGGTTTCCTAAGGAATTGTTACTAGTCTCCCTATAGTTTTCAACATTTTGATCCATGCTCCAAATGCAAATAAATCATTATTGTTACTTAAACCTATGGGTAACATAGGTAAAGGAAGAAGAATAAAGGGGGGTTGTACAGAGGAGTCCAGATCACCCCCATCTCAAAGAAAATTTACTTTAATGAAACCAAATGTGACCTTATAAACATGCTTGAACATGTTAGTCATCAATCATCCTGATCAGCATTTTAAATTGACTGCAGTTCACTACTTCATCTGGCCTCCAAAAACAGACTAGAAACGTGGCAGCTACTTGAAGGAGAGGCCAAATAAAGCAGAGTTTATGTCTGACTTCTAAAGCTTTTATTCTTTTTATTCCAACATTAAGCATACAGACTCAGGGACATACACTTTCCAATACCAAAGGAACTGTCACTGAAAGCAATATATGAGTCATGAAAAATATCATTGCATGTTTTGTATTGTACATTGTAACACACTAAACAGCTTCACTGATGCCTACTGAAGGAAATGCTTCTCTTCTGACTCTCATCATTTGTTTCTGCCTTTTCACGTGGCTTCTGCTCTTTCCCAGTACTGTCAGCAGTGAACCTTCCTCATCTGCATTTGCTGCCCCCTAGGAGTACCCCTCTGCAATTCAATACACAACTGGAACATGTGTCTTCCCCATTCCTCTAATTGTTCTAATCCTAACTCCATGAGTTGACACTGTAGGAGTTCATCAGTTGCTCTCTGTTGTCTAAAACCAGCATAATTAAGAGCATGTGGCCTGACTTGTTTGGGGATAGGACTGCTGCAGAAATTGTGGACCACAGTAGGATTTTGATCCCCTTGCCTTGCTTTCCTGCCCCTAAGCCATGTCTTAAACCTCTCCTAATCCACTGTCCTGTAGCTCCCCATGGCATTACCCTCAGAACAGCTTCCTTGACTTTTCTGTTGTACATTTTGTGTCTTGAAAAGGCCAAGTACACATAAGCATGGGAACAATAAATCACAAAACCCCAGCTCAATCACATGAGCTGGGGCCAGCTGATAGCCAGGTCTCTGGGGTGAATTCACACAAGCCCATTTCCCTGATTTTACAGTCTCATTTGCTCTCCTGGAAAACGTTAAGCCCATGGAATTATGCAGACCACAAAATGCTGTGTGAATGGAGATCTGAGCAAGGGAAGCTTCTGTGTTCTTAATGAGCACCTGCTGTAAGAGATGCTGCCAACATCCTCTGCTGATGACACCAGCAAAAGAAAGTCAGGTATTGATTGGTGCCTCTGGGGGTGCAGGAGGAATTAAGGGTCTCCAGAAAGCACAAGCCACAGTAGTTCCTTAGAGATGTGTGAGCTGCTGGTAATAACATTATCCCTGCAGCCCCAGTTACCCAGAGCAGCAAGCACCACAGAGCAGAACCAGCAAGAGGCCTTCCAGAGGCAGAGATGCAAACAAGCATCCCATGTACCAAGCCTGCCACTTTAAAGGAGCTGTAGATTAAATAAAGTCCAACTTTGCCTTTTCTGAGTAGGCAGATTGTTGTGGGTAAGACACTTCCTACTGTGTTGACTTCTTAAATCTACCCAGTGCCTGTTCCAAAAGAGCTGAAACTGATTATCCTCAATGTGCTAAATGTCACTTAGTCATGATACGTGAGGTTGCTTCCTGCCTCCCGTGGACTGGAAGAAAACAGAGGGATAATTTTGTACCAGGGAGAGAAAGTTTGGTCCCCAAAGGGCCAAGGAAACCTTGCCAAGCTGCTGAGGATGGCAGGAGGTGGAAAGAATGGGGAAAGGAAGGAATAATACATGCTTCAACTGTCGTGACAGCTTTAAGGAACTACTTTTAAACAACTAAGAGAGATATTTTGGGGAGATGAAACACTTGCTAATGTGATGCTTCTATTAAAATTGGAGCCAGATTGGATAGTGGTATAAAACATGGCACTGGAACCAGCATTTCCATATTCTATCTTGTGAATTCTGCCTTGAGGGCAGAAAAGGAAGCAAATGAAATGGGAGATTTCCACTCCCCTCCCAGCTATGGTTTCATGGAGTTATAGCAGCAGGCTTACATATCAGAAGGCATACTAGAAAAAGAGTATTTTCAACAGAATTCATTAGATTTGGACAACTCAGCATTTCTTTGGCTCTTCAGTGATAAGATCTTCACCAGGGGATGGTATTTTTAATTCCAGTACTCTTGAATCTTGGCAAAATGCTGAATTATGAGCAAACAGCTCATCTGCAAACTAACACTAGTCTTTTATTAGTATTTGTTGCAATACTACTCTGGAAGAAGCAAATGCATGGGTTAGAGAATGGAAAGGAAGGAAAAGTAAGTGGATTTCTTTGGAGTGAACTGGAAGTCACTCCCAGTCACTGGAGACAGGATGCCAGGTTGGCATTCCTACTATCAGGCAGATGTAGAGATCCCTTCCTGAAGGGATGCTAAGGTGATTTTTAACTGGGAGTTCTCCATCCAAATGGGAAAGCATACATCCCAGTCTGGTGGGAGGGCCTGCAACCAAAACAGTTTCCTTTGCATAAGTGTTTGCTATCAGGGGAAAATGGTAAATCACATAGACAAGATGACATGGTCAACAGGAACCAAAGGCTTAGCAGAAAAGAGCTGAATTATCCTCAGGAAACTTTCAGTCTAAGAGAAACTGCTAGTATCTTCTGCAGCATGGCATTAAGAACAGCAAGGCTGGAGCATCTTTCACCTCTGGCTGTAACCAGGTAAGTGCAAAAATGATGTGTGCTCAGGAACCAGATATTCTAGCAAATATATTGTTTCTGTTGCACTCAAGCACAAAGGGAAAATAATTGCAACAAAAAGACCATAAACAAGCTCCTCTGCATCTTGTTGACACTACTTGCAAATAACTAGTAATAAAACACCTAGATACTCAGGGCTATTTTCCATGTCATTTTGCACTTAAGATAAAAAGGACAAACACTGGGCAGGTTCTTCATGGGTGGTGGGGGAGAAGGTTTAGGGTGACAGCAATTAGAGTAAAAATGGAGAAAAGACTAATGGATATGCATCTCCCCCCTGTGTGGGAAGCTCCAAGGCTGGGCAGTGGCAAGTAAAGCAGCTTATTTAAACCTCAGACCCTTTTAACTCTGGAAATGTTGATAGTAATGATGAGGCAGTTGTTTTGGACTAGAGAAGTTCTGATAGCCCATGACCTCTCCCTGAAAACTGAATTCTGGCTGCTGCTTCAGCAATTCAGTATCTGTTAAATGATTTGACTCCCCCTGTGGCTTAAAAAGAAAAATATTAGGCAGAACACTGCTAAAATAATACTTATTTCTACACTAGCCTTGGGTTAAACACCCCCAAGCCCCCCAAAAACAACCACCAAGCAACTCACAAATCCAAAGTCAGGGTCCCTGGGCTGCAAGCAGTTTACCAGGTGGGTGAACTTCACCTCACACTGCAGGAAGCAGGCAGGCAGGAAGGTCCCAAGAAGAAGGATGGGTTATTGCTCTATTGCTGCTGATTGTAACTCAGGGCTTTACACTGTTTCACCTATCACAGAGGCTTTCTTCTTTACCCAGGTCAGGAGATGACCAATTCTGAATTAGAGAGGAAAACTTTGGCCATACTGGGGGGAGTTTCCCATTTACCTGGATGTCATTTTAAAAACCTCTAATCTTTCAGGGATCCAAACCACTCTAAGAATCTTTTTCCAAGACAGAAGTAAGCATCACTGGATTTTTTTGACTAAGCTGTGAGCACCTGAGGCAGTGTTTACCAAAGGCCTTTCTCTGGAACAGCATTTTCTGACTTTCAGCAGTTTGTGACCCTTTATTTAGTCCTCACTCCTCCAGAGCCACTGCCACTGGCAATCCTGAGACCCTGGTTATGAAGAACTGGCCACAACCATCTGAAAACATGCTTCAAGGTGGGCTACATTGTCACAGACTTAAAACTATCAGTGACCCATCTGAAGTAAGGCTAGCTGTGGAATTAGCACTGAGTGTTAAACTGGATATCTAGTGATGTGAACACTCTGGGGCATGGCTGGTGACAGTATGGGGACAGTTGGTCACACAAGTGTCCTTGGACTGAAGTTTCTCCTGAGATTTCCCCCTCCACAAGACACTGCCCAAGTGCTGCCATGGCCTCATGCTATTTGTGTGCAGGGGATGTGCTGGATCATGCCATGTGGCAGATAAGGCACATCTGGCACACCACTGTGTGCTGCATGTCAGGCCACAAAACCAAGAAAGACAAGATGGTAGAATTTGTCCTGGGAGACATCCTGGCCAGGCATTAGGGTACCACCACCTTCTGGCACCTGGGCATACAAAATGTATCTCCTCCATGATTTAGGAGCAGGACAGCAGATCACATCAAGATACCAGAGTTAGCTGCAAAATAGCTAGCAGGGGCAGCAGCAACCACCTCATCAGGGAGCACAGGCTTCACAAACTAGCCAGGCCCCCTGGGCAGCAGGACACAAAGAGACCTTAAAAGATCATCTATTTCCAACCCCCTTGCCATGGGCAAGGACACCTTCCACTAGACCAGGTTGCTCAAAGCCCCATCCAACCTGGCCTGGAACGCTCCCAGGGATGGGGCATCCCCAAGCAGGTCTATGCTAGACCAGGTATCTTCACAGATTTTACTATCTTACCTTGGGATTACAACACCATCATACACTTGGGAGCTCTTGAAACCCCACCCAAACACACCTAAATCAAGACTTGACACTACTGCTCAGGTCAGGAGAGCTATCACTCCTCTGCAAACTCATGCTCAAGATCAGAATTTCCTGTGCAACCCAGGCTGAGCCCTAAGAACTCATTAAGAGAAGCACATACTTATCTTTAATAACCTCGTGCCTGGCTCAACCCTAAATTCAGACCCTTTTCACTTTCTGTCACAAGATATTTATCACAGTAAATTTCTCAATTCTACATCTCAGCCTTTGAAAGGTCAGGGTACAATGCTGTATTTATAGAAAAGTCAGTTATCAACAGCTAACATATGGGGTGTACTGAATAGCAGGAGTCACAGTATTTATATCATGGATTCTGCAAATGTGTTTGCAGCCTCATTCCTCTTCCACTGCTGGGTGATGCACTAGCTTCCAAATTAAAAACTAACTGTGGTAGCAACCAATTCACTAAACAGAAATGATCAAGATTCACTAAATTACAGCAGCACCTGCTGTTACATATTGGCATTTATGAGACCTGTCTTGATGAAGTTGAACACTACAGGGTGTTGGAGATACTGCCTAGTAAGTCCTACACCCAAATCAATACAGCTCAGGAAAACTGGTAATAATTATTCTGCCATCTAATAGAGAGGCTTTCCACTGGTTCCTACATTTACCTTCATGCTCAAGGTTGGATAGTTATGCCTCCTAAGTTCAGATCAAGAGACAGAAGAGGACAAACTAAACAAATCCTCCTGTGAAAGCAGAGCTCAGCAGCCAAGTTCTATCCTACCATGACTTAACGCTTTCAATGCTGTCTCAACTTCTTCCCATCTTCCACTGATGGGACAGGAGAGCAACTGCCAACCCCACACCATTCTCATGTGTGATTTAGAGCAGGGAAGCTGCCTCTGCTGCTGCAGCCTGTCCTTTCTCAGTTTGTGTTCTGATGGGAAACAATGGGCTACTAAAACTGAACTGCCTCTTTACCAAGTGATTTATTTCCAGAGATGCTGCAAGTGCAGCTACTGGGCTAGTAATGTGCTCCAGGGGATCCTGCTAGAGCAGGGAAGTTCAACTGGATGACCTTTGGTGGTCCCTTCCATCCTTAACCATTCTGTGACCTCCTAAAGCTGCACTCCAACTTGTCCATCTACACTGCTGCTCAGGTAAGCCAGCTTCTGTCAGAACATGTGCTACTTCACAAACACAAAGGAAGAAAACACATGAGGCTCCCAAATAAACAGGCTTTTTAATTATTATTTTTAAGCTTGGCCTTTTCCCCCCAGAAGAAGAAAGTCATTATGGAGTCAGGGTTGCATTGAAGGCCAAGTTTCTCCCTTTTGCTCTGTCAGGAAAAATCAGGGAATACTTGAGTGGATGTCAGTAGCACACTGACATCAGGGCACCTTTTGCCTCTAATCTGACCCGTGCAATGGCTTAGATATCAGGTATCTAATGTGTGGTGTTGTCTGGTAGTTCTGTAGTGCCACTAGCAACTAGGCAGCTGCTCTAAACCCAAATATCTCCACTGGGAAAGAAAATACTCCTGTCTGCCTGAAGGTCAACAACTGCTTTATCCTCTTCTTTAATGCAAGATCACCTAGTTCACAGGAGAGGTTTGCTGGTGACACAGCATGAGAACTCCATGTTGTTGAGGATATAACAAATGCAGCTCTTCCTCAGGATTCATGGGGCTTCTTCTGATCAGCCTGTGTCAATCTGCCAGTTTTCTCAGGCATAGAGTCAGATGGGAACATGCTCAGTACCTGCAGGATTGGGTCTTCATTTGTTACACACTTCTGATCTATTACAGATCTGAACAAAGGAGAGAGAAAGCTAGTTGGTTTGCAACCCTTAAAAACATACATTTGAAACCCAGTAAGGCTATGTGGCCTGGAGGTGTACAGACAATGTTGCTTTACACAGTGTACTACAGGAAGCAAATGACACTTCTCCCTGCAGAACTCACAGCCATCAGATGGAAATCTCATCTCACATCCCCTGTGCTGCCTCCCCCCAGATGTGCCAGCCAATGCTGTTAGAAGCTCTCCAGACCTACCCAAAAAAGTCTCACAACCAACACCTTATTACACTATCATCTGTCATCATAATTTAATTAGTTGGTACCTAGACTATTTCTACTCAGGATTGTTTTTCAGCACCTGTGGTAGTGGATCATTTACCTAGATGGCATTTTATTTCATTTTTACAATTCTAATCTAATCTGCCAGCTCAGAGAATTGGTTTAGCTGTCATGAATTCAGAGGCACACAAAGAGCTTCATTAGAAACCAGGCTCTTTGCTTTGCAGATGCTTTAAGACAAATTCACTAAACCTGAGTGTTCCTCTAAATTCATTATCAACTCTCCAGTTCTCTTCAGGTTAGGCTGACAGAAAAGGATAGTGCTCCATTACCACAGTACATTTAAGATATGTATTAAACACAAAACTACACATAATCTTGTTTTATGCCAACATAAAACCAGATCTCTATCCATTTTGGGAATGCTAGATGGTTTCTCAAATTACTTAAGAGTGTTTGAACTGAAAAACTCCTCTTTTCTTCTGGTGAAGGACCTGATTCCTCAAAGGATATGTGCCATGCCCTGCCAGACCTTCTCACACAGCTCATGGACCAGCATGGACCTTCCCTTACACCCTCAAATGTCTGCCCTCACTCCCTGGCTGCTCCCTCCCCACAGGGAGACCAGAAAAACCCCAAGTCTTTAGAAAGACTTCATTCTTCTGAGGAGCTACACAACCTGCTGGCATCTGTGGTGACCCAGGGCAGCCTTTTTTAGAAGGTGACATTTTATTAGTCAAGCAGCCCACAGTGAATGAAAGCCTTTGGGTGGAAAGGTACACACCAGTGGGAGGATGCTGGCAACCATCCCAAAAATCAAACTTCTACCCTAAAATGCCTGGCACCCCTTCCAGCACCCTTCCTGGCCTTGCACTTCTTGACTCCTAGCAAAGTTTTCTGACAATTGTGTGGCCATGTTTCTCTTTCCAAGCTCTGGCTGGGTGGACAAACAGTCCTGACTCTCCTGTCTCAAAGGCAAGCTCCCTTTTTCTGTCAAGGTGTGCCATGGCATGGAAGTCACTGGAATAAACTAAGTCACTTGGGGAAGAGAAAATTCCCTACCATCCCCTGCAGTTTGCCTTTAGTGCTCCAACACAGTCTCCTCTCTAAATGAGCTGGGGGCCACATGTCTTCTGCTCAACCAACTGCCAGCAGGGGACATGCCTATGCTGCTGTGAAATGCCTTAGTGAGTGATGTTTCCTCTCATATTGATACTTCCCACACAGAGTGGAAATGCAAACCATACACTGCAGATCCTCAGGGATAGAAGAGCTCAGCAGAAGCACTGGAACAGGACTTGGGCTTCCTTCCCAAAGCCCTCCCAGCTGAGGACTTTACTGCAGCAATCCAGAGTCTCTCTGGCTGCTCCACAGCATCTTGCAAGTGTGGCTTTTGTTGTTTCCACCACATCACCAAAGGGCATCATCTGTACCACCAAACTGCTCAGGATAATGATGTCATCCAGTGCAGGGTGACATTTTTGGGTAGGAATCAGGTGCCTAACTATAAAACACTCCCTGAGGGCTGGCATATGTTGCCCAGCACTTCCCTGCACGCCAGAGATACCTCAGTGTCACCAGCAGTCACTAAGGGCTATTTCTGCTCCCTCTGCCCCAGTGCTACTAGCACCCAACCTGGTCTGTACAGCTCAAATGGGAACCCACTCTGGTGTTATGCTTTGGATACCATGGAATGGATTCCCCTTGGACATGCTGAGGACTGGGGCACTTGATAAATTTCTCAGAACAACAAAAGAAAACCCCAACATACCCTAGCTTATGGATTTGCCCTATGAAATAAAGTTGTTTCATCCATTTCATAGTAAATATAAGTAGTCCACATTAAGGTAAAAAAAGCCCAAATATCCAAGCCAGGCAGCACAGGTACATGTGTTTATAAAAGTCACACACACACAAAGAAATAAAGCTACCCTTAGTCTAGTTACACTAGAAAAGTACCTCTTTCCCTCATTAAACTGAACTGCTGTTTCCCTCCTAATGAGATGCTAATCATGCCTCCTCTGCCTGCCCTCCCTTCTTCCTGGTGGGACAGCTGAGCTCCTAGAGGCAAGCTCTGCACACACCTTATTGATCCCAGCCCAGGCAGGCTTCCAGCTGAGTCTCTAACAAAGCCTGGGCTACTGAGCACAGCTCACAGAGCAGCTGATTTACCTCTTGAACTTCCTGATCTTATTGGATCTTCCAGTGAAGACTCAAAGAGAAAACAAGGGCAGGTGATTAGCTCTTCTAGTTTCCCCCCCAACTGATTGTCTTATCCAAGACAATCAAGCCCAGAACCTGTGGGTCATTCCTTCTGCATCAGCTCACTGAGTGACATCTCTGAACCATTTCAGATCTGTAACATGGCAAGTGCCCTTCAATCATACCTAAAGCTTTTCCTCTGCTGAAGCACAAAGTGCCCCAAGAGGCATTCAGTCTTACCTGTTGAATTGCTGGAAAATTACAATTTCCCTCTTGTTATCTGTTCATAAGGGGGCTCTTGACAAAGCCCACTTGGGCAGGGTTAAGTAATTTCTGATGCCTCCCCTGGGCTGCTGCTTCAGAACCCAGCCACCCACCTGCAGTGAGCATTAATCACAGATGCCAGCCTGACTCCCACAGGCCTGGAAGTCTTTGGCAGCTTTATGAATTAATTGTTGCAGCAGGGATCTCATTTCCAGGGAATGATTAAACCCTTTTTTTTTGTTAAGGAACATAGGATCCAGCTTCTAACACAGGTGCACTTACTTGCTCACATTTACCACTGGCAAATTTATCCTCACCACACTTTTTTCTTTTGGCAAAGCTCAGATGTTCCTTCTAAGATCTGCTTATTCACATCTTTCCTATCATCTGAGTACAGCAGTTTGATACTTCACAGGAAGTCTCTAATCACCTCTGGGTTATAGAGAAAGGATGAGGCACACAGAGAAACCCAAAGTCCATGAAAGCCTTGATGATCTTTTGGGAACCCTTAGCTACTGTTCTCCCAGAGCAGACTTCATATTTCAAATGATGATGAAGGGCTTGTGGCACTGTTGAATTTTCTTTCCAAGCAATGATCTAGCTTACTTTCCTTTTTAATCAGCATTCTTCAGAGTTCAGGCTACCCAGAGGCACTTTGGACCAGGGTGCATTTAAAGTTACACAGAGATTTCACAGGCTCTATCCCATTTTTTGGGGGGGGGGGGGGGGAAGCTTTTGCTTTGAAACCTCTTCCTCCTGGGTTTAAAATACTCCTCAGCTTATTTTGATGTTATGTATTCACTCCACTGAAATACAAAGACCTCCAGTTTGGAAGAAGAGACTCATTCTGCTCTCTGCACCTCCACAAAGGCAGCAGGAGCTGTCTCAGGGCTACTCCTGCCAACGTTGCCACTGGAGCATGTTTCCTGTGGCCCCAGGCAGTGTGGGGCAGCTGAATTGCTCTGCAGCATCCTTCCATGTCACACAGGTTGTCCCACAGAACTGGGGGAGCTGCTTTATTTCCATTTCATCCAAGTCCCCAGGCAGCCTTACACTCAGGTTACTTTGCAGAAGTCTTTATCCCTCATCTAGCCTAACAGTTCTGACTTCTTTTCCTCCATATATACACATATATGTAGTAGGGATTCAGGTGTCTAAGACCTCCAGTAGGGAGTGCATTGAGAGCCCCACTCTGCCCCTTCTTCCCAACCACCTCCTCCTCCTCTTCCTCCTTTTTGTTAGGGGAGGATCTGGGGTGGAGCCAGAAGAGAACCAGGATTACAATTAAACTTAACAGCTGGCCCAAGATGAGTCTTAGCCCTTTTTCACTCCCTCCCTATCAGCCCCAACTCATTACTGAAATACTTTTCTCATTCATTACTTTTGCCCACCAAGAGTCAGTGAACAGCAGCATATCCAACTGGGATGGCACCTTCTGAAAGGGAGCTGCAATTTCACATGCTTCAGCACATGAGAAGATCTAGCATCCAGATACCAAGCTTACTGCCCTGCACCAACCAACTGGGACATCTTTGTACCTGTTTCCACAAAACTCTGGCTTTTGCTTCTTCCTCAGAACCAGAACAATGTACATTTTCCAGTCAAAGCCTGGAGTCCTCTTCTCTTTCTGAAACCTATTCACAATTCAACCTACATCCCATTAAAATGAAAGGCACTCAAGACAAAAGAAAACCATTCTTTTCTTCTATAGAAAGAACTAAGCACTATAATGATTTATCTCACCTGCTCCCTTCCAGCATAAACATGTGACATACACATGATTGAGAAAAATATTCCACCATTTTGGTGGATCAGGGAAGAACATTAACAGATAGATAGGCTAGTGTGTATCTACACATTAAGAATCTGCCACTGCTAAGGCTACCACACCAGCCTTAAGCATCCAAAAATAACAGCTTGTCTGTGGAGTCTTCAAAATTCCCTATTGCCTTGAAGAATAGGATCTGCTCCAGCTCAGAGGTGACACAAGACCCACTGGAGAGCTCAGATATAGCCACCAACCTGCTAACTACAGGATCCTCTGCCAGAAAAACTCCCCCAAAGGATGCTGTATTTGCAAAGACAGTTATACAGGAGAAGCTCCCCTCTGTTCAGGAACAAGGAATTCACACAACTCATCTGCAGGGATTTGCTTCACTTTTGTACACCAAAAAAGCCATAAGTTACCTAAAAGTTTAGGACACTTGGGTCCTTCCCTCTAGAAGCATTTGGAGAAGTTCAGCCTCATTTGTCAGCATGAGCAGACCTAGAAACAGAGACCTGAAGCATGTCCCATCCTGTAAAAACACTCATGGCAGTGATGAATGAAATCCTCATTCTCTCTAATCATCACCTTCTAATGGACAGATGAAGAACCACCCATGGGGAAGCCTACAAAAACCAAGGTGGCTTCCTGCTACATTAGAAGGGAACACCAAAAGACTATGGCAGCAGGGAAATAAAAAGCAGATCTGGTTGTTACATGCACCTGATTTTCACCCTTATTGCCTTTACTGCTTGCACATGGCACACTGCAGCCTGGCAGCCACTGGCACAGCCCAGCTCTGGGACCTTTCAGCTTCACTCAGATTGCTGCAGGCTGTCACCAGCTTGACTTGATAAGGCTTCTCAAAATATCTTGGGACTCCAGATGATGTAGGAGCAGGACTCAGGGTGTTCCCTTGTGCTGCTTCTGTGTGTCTTGTAGGTGGGAGGCCCAGGGAATGACTAGGCAGTTTGCCACTCACAGCAACAGTTTGAAATAACAAGGCACATAAATCTTACTGCTGCCGAAGCAGTGGGCAACCATACAAAGCACTTCATCCTGCTGGGAAGCTGCCCAGTTCTCCCAGCAGCTCTGCCAGATCCCTGTCTGTCTGCTGAGGGTGGTGCTGGGACTGTGCCTGCTGCTGGCTCAATATGGACAGAAGGAGAAAAGAGTTAAGATGCACAGGAAGGTGACTTTCCCTTAAGTCAGGGAGAACCATAGACTTGTCAGAGTTGGAAGGGACCTTAAAGATCATCTAGTTCCAACCCCCCTGCCTGGCAGGGACACCATCCACTGGATCAGGTTGCCCAGGGCCCCATCAAGCCTTGTCTTAAAAGCTTCCAGGGATGAGGCTTCCACAACCTCTCTGGGCAACCCGTTCCACTGCCTAACCACCCTCATAGTGAAGAACTTCCTCCTACTATCCAAACTAAATCTCCCCTCCTCTAGCTTACACCCATTTCCCCTGCTTCTATCCCTGTCTGACCTCCTAAAAAGTCCCTCCCCAGCTTTTTTGTGGTCCCCTCCCAGGGTGCTTTTCCTACCAAGAGAGCCCTGCAGGGCAGCACACCTTGCCCCCACCATTTTTCTGGACAGCTGTTACTCACACACAGACTCCTTGTCTTACCAGTCACCTCCAACCTTCTTAGCTGATCTCTGTGCTAGTCTCTTTTTGTAACCACTCAGGTATTTCTTCAGGTAGGAGAAGACCTGTTCTATCACACACAACTCAGAGGCAGGTTGCCCTCACACACAAACCCACACTGGCAAGGTGTTTGTTAGCTCTGGAAGGTGACAAAGCAGCAGGCCACAACTGAGCAAGCCTCAGGGGCTCAGTGTTGTGTAATGTGTATAACAAGATGGAGTATGTTCATTATGTTGAAAATTAGCATCAGAAAACAGGCTAGAGTTTCAATCTAGATGTCTCATTTCAATCTCACCCACTTGTTTTCCTAAAGGAAACCTGCAATATTTTGGTTTCAATGACAGTCATTGGTTAAATCACTCACTTCAGGTACAACAGTCAAAGTGACGTGTGGGGAAATTCATGCCTCAGCTAACATGAGGGAACTTGATTTTAATGTGTGTGACTGAAATGGCAGCTGCTTTCCTGTGTGTTTTGCCTTTGAAAACACCTCCCAAAATAGTAAGGCTAGAGAAATGCTGTGGCAGATGAAATTGCTTTCTCTGGACTGGTGTCTGGCAGACTTGGCTCTCTAAGGAGAAAGCCACTGGTTTTGAGGAACTGTCCATGTTTATGAGCAGGCTAAATATAGAGATGAAAAGGCACCATGTTCCTGGATGAGGAAAGCAAGCATGTGTTCAGGAATGATTTGCATGGGATCTTACCCACTAACCTAGACAAATAAATGGTGTGTTCTAATGTTCTCAGGAAAACAAATAAAGCCAAAAAAACAACCCCCCAAAAGCCAAACCAGCAACAAACACATGTCAAACAGTAAAACATCACACAAAACACTGCTATCCTCTCTTGTCCTGGCACCTCTTCATTTTGTCAACATTCTCCATGGAGTCCTGACTTGCCAAGAAGGCAGCACACACACACAGGGGTGGAACACCCAGTGCTTTCACCTACAGGTATTTTGCTTCTACAATGCTTTGAGGAAGGGCACTATCAGAGCTTGAGGTGAGCACCCCAGCCCCTCCTGCTGATGGGAGTCAGCAGAAGCCAGCTTGCTCAAGAGCTGCATGGTACCAAGGCCACCAGCCAACCTGAGGTTGACACATGTAAGCCTAGATGGATTAATGTTTTAATACATCCTTCCCCTGCCATCACAGACACACCAGGAAGCTGGCTGAAAAAAGCAACAGTGAACTGTGGAGGTGACTGAGAATGCACAGGAAACAACAGCTGCACACAGCTTGGTTCAGGACCAGGGAAACTGCTGGGTACATGCAGTTTATCATCAGAAGCAATGAGGTATTTAGAGAAATCAAATGAAGCACTTGTTCTTTGCAACAAGCTCAGCACTGGATGAGGGAGCAGTCCACAGATGTGCTTCCTCCTACCAGCACTGATTTGCCAGGGTACCCTAGGCAGGCTGTACAACCACCCAGCTTTCAGCTACCTCATCTGACAACAGCAGAAACTGGTCCAGTGCTGTCAGAACTGGGAGGGACTGTCAGACATCTACAGGGTGCTTCTGCTGCTGAGAAGATTTCAAGACCTCATGCATCCTACCCCCTGGAAATGGCTAGGAGTACAAGCAGACTTTGCTCTCCATGCTGGGAGCCCCATTGATACTTGTACAGCTGCTAGACCTTTGCTCTTTCCTGGGAGCACATAAAGGTTCAGTGAGGAGGCACCTGATTTCATACCTGAACTGAGCCTGGAAGAGATGGAAGGAGACAGAAGAAAGTGGGTACCTAGTCCTACACAACAAGAACAGCCATTCAGTGTCTGGTCCCTGTGTGGCAGGGTGCAAACAGCTCTAGCAACATTACTGGGAGATGTACACAACTATTTCAAATAACTCTGCAGTTAAGAAGTACTCAAAATATTCTGGAAGCTAATATATTTACTTATATGAATAAGGCTACAAGAGCATTATTAGGACTTCTGTCTTTTGTAGTTTCTATATTTTCATCCCCTATTTTTCCTCTTGTTTCAACAGAAAGCAAGGTTTCCATCTGAAGCTTGCACTGATGCCAGTGCCTTGCCAAAAGGGCTTGGCCCAAGAGAAGGAACATGCTGACACCAGGGCAATGATTCTCTGTGGCCACTGCAGGCTGGGAATCAGACTGCCAACTGGTGCTTAGCATCCAGCAAGCACATGGGAGATTGAAGGGCACAAGCTCCCCGTTTTGTTTTGGGGAACCCCAAGCAGACTGGGACAGTGACTTGCCACTGTACTCTCATCTGTGATCCCATCACCAGCATCTTTGAAACAAGCTCTGGTACAGGAGGACTTTACCACCTTACTGGTTGAAAATTGTGGTGCAGAGATGTCACCCCAAGCTGTGGCAAACTGTGCAGATCCAAAACTCCTGCTTCATGCCTAAGCTGAGTGATGTTTCCACAGCCTTTAGCACATACCTCTCTCTCTAAGCAGAGCCCAGTCCTCCTGCAGGCCTAGCAACTGAGTCTGGGAAACAGTCTGACTTCATTTCCCAGCAGTTATCTTGTACAGGAATTTGGTGTAGGTATGTCTGAACAGAGCTGCTCTTTCCACATGACTCAGAGCTGTCCTAAGCAGCTCAACAGCTTCACTGCAAACATGCCATAGCCCTGACGTGCAGTGGCTAACTGCCTAGGCAGACTGGAACACCTCCTGCCTTCCAAACCCTAATACTTAAAAGCATGTCTACTGTGTATATAATTAAGTAATATTTATACAATACATACATGTGCTACAGAAAAATACATTACCTAATGCATTACACATCATGGGTATTACACTAGAATGTGTATGTAGCATATTTGCAGTATATCCCTACCCTACTGCATACACCTTGCTGGAAAATCATGGTTGCACAGCAAAAGATTAATTTAATGGTGGCAAAAAAGACTTAGAAGCTGCACCAAGTTTTTCCATCAAGTGCAGAGATCATCATGGACCTCCCAGGACAAAGCAACACTGCACCACCCAGCCCTACCCAGCACCTCATGCTTCACAACAGCCACACATACACACTTCCTCAGGCTCACACTTCAACACAAGCTGGCAGAGCCTTCAGGCTAGAAACTGTGGCCTGTTTCCAGATGCTGATTTCATTCTGCTTCTGCATAATGCCCATATTCTTTACCCATCTTTTTCCTCCTGCTCTCTCCATTTTACCATCCTACCTCCAACCCCCACCTTCCTGCCCAGCTCACTCCACACTCCTGCTGACTGTTCTCCCACCAGCCCTTCCTTCCACACTGCTGCCCCCAGAATAGCCAAAGAAAGATGATGGGCACAGCAGACTGGGAGAGAGCTCTGCTGCTGGCCAAGAGCTGCCTGGAGGAATGCAAGCCCTAGCAGGCTGGAGGGAACACGACAGAAGCGTAGAGGCACTGCTGCACTGCCTGCTGTCAGTCCAAAAACACTGCCCTCTCTGAGGACACGAATCCCAGGTCGCAGGGATCAGTTGATGAGAGCCAGCAGGGGTGCTGGAGGGCATAGGGTGCCACAAGCTAGGAAAACACTGGGTAGAAAGGGGAAAGCAGTGCAGAGGAGCACAGCAAGGGTGGTGGATCAGGTGCTGTGGGGTCACCCACCTAAGAGGCTTGAGAGCTGGTCTCAGCATCCATGCAGGAAAAAGCTAGGCTACAACACTACAAACACAGATATCTAGATTCTAAACAGGAGGTGAAATGCCCTTTGGACAAATCAAACAGTTCCAAGTTCATCTTCCAACACATCCAGTCACTTATGGGAAACAATTTCAAGGCACTTTACACAGCTTGTCCTCACTGAGAGCCTCTTCTGCCATGCAGCTACTGCCCTTCCCCCTACTCTTGCTTTCATTCTTATAACATTACCACCACCAAAAGTCATTTAATTTCAATTTCATGGCTTGATTGGGCTGAATGTAATGGAACCAGATGCTGTGAATGAATGAAAGTTCCTTCTGTGAAGGCCCATCATATTTCTGAGCTAAGTGGGCCATGTTCAGCTGCATGCAGGTACTTCATATGCTTTCAGAGAGCATTTATCTGCCTCTACCAGGTAGGAAGCCAGTCCAATGAGCCGAAACTGAAGTCAAAGCATTCAACTACCCTTTGTTGTTCCATAAAGAAAATACCATAAAGCTTTAATTGCTAGTTAATCAACATACTCCAAAATAAATGAATCACACTATTTTGCTTGCTGCTTAGGTGGTTTAAAATAGCAAGAAAATTATATGCTCATTTTCCCCCCAGGGTTTTTGGTTCTGGACTATTTCAAAGACAAAACAACTTAACCAGAACATTTTAGTTCAGTAGAATCACAAGGGCACTGGCTCAATACTGCTGCATAAAAACTACAGCAGTTGAGAATGCTAATGACTGGTAGGGCTGAGAATTTCCTTCAGAAACACCATTTTGCTGAGAGATTTTTTTATGCTGCCTAGCCAGTGGGATGGTAAGTTGCAGAGTGCTAGTGAGGAAAGCCAGCCTGGATGGGCAATGCTTTGGAGACTACTGGAGCAATGCCCAAAGTTATTGGAGAAGCTAATTTTATTGGAGAAGCATCATTTTCTAACTTTTTCTAGTGGTCCTCCAGACAGCAGCTGGCCAGCAACAAAGCTCAAGGAACTTGTCATAAAAGGTATTCATAGGATTCACTTCCAGCTAATTTCAGTAGCAATAAAACATGGAATTCAGCAAATGATTAAATAAAGATAAAATGGAATAAAGATAATGGAACAATCCCTCTGCATTAGAGGTATTTAGTATAGCACTTCTAAAATGTATTAATAGGCAGGAGTAGTAATCTTAAACTTCTCTAAAAGTTCATATGTTTTAGGTACTGAATCTTCCCAGTAAATTTTGCAGACTGTGTACTGGCTTAGGAATAAACATGCAAACTGAGAAGTAGTTCAATGACGGCAACAGTTGCATCTTGACATGGGGAAGCACTGGATGCTCAGTAGTGTTAATAACAGCAGCTCTAAACCAGTTTAAAGCAGAAGTTTATTTGTACAGGTCACCCAAGTGTCGATTCTATCTCTGCCCAGAGTGAGCACACAGGACTGAGTGTCACCCCAAGAAAGCTCCTTTTCCTAAAGGCCTCCTATTTCCTCAGGCTCAACACACATGACACTGAAGCATTTCACTGTTCAGACACACAGCTGAGACTTTCAGGCATTTCATAGATGTGTGCTGATCACAGCCCAGCCCCTGAGACTCCTTTTGCTGGTGCACTTTGAAAGTCATACTCCAAAACACAAGGTGCAGCCATGCCAGAGGCTCTCTGTACACTGATCCACTGCATGGACATAGCATTCATAAACACAGAGGGATTGAACACCACTAAACACCATAAATGAAATCATCATGAAAAGAATACAATGAGAGTGGAATTCAAATAGCACTTATTTTGATTGGGGGAGAACTCTTCCAGCTTCTGATGTGAAGTTTGAGATTTAGAGAGAGCTGCCAACATTAAGACATCTGCTTTTACTGTCTACAATGACATTTACTTACTGTATCAGCTATTTTTTAATATATATTTTAATCTTTCTGAGGTTAAGTTCCATATTTTGCATAGCATACAAAATTGTGTTGAAAAAATTCTTCCCATAGCCAAGGAGCAATTTTCTCCTCAGTCTTTTTTTCCCCCTGGTGGATGGCTCATTATGGAGAATCAATTATGTTGTTTCTCATTAAACAGTCCACCAGCATCATGAATGTTAAACATAATGAATTTCACATTGGAAGACAGTTTCCATACTTGAAATCATGAGGTTAGTGACATTATTAGCCTTTTCCCTAGCTAAAGCTCTTTTATTATTTCTGATTTTCTCCTCCTCCTAGAAGGATA
Organism: Galbula dea; assembly: GCA_013399015.1. NCBI lineage: Eukaryota > Metazoa > Chordata > Aves > Piciformes > Galbulidae > Galbula > Galbula dea. Next base: position 496,873 of record VWZX01001728.1, on the reverse strand, counting down.
TAATTTATGAGGGCACCTACTTTCAGCTGCTCTGCTTCTTGAAGTCTTGCTGATAGGAAGCAATCTTAGCTACTAAAATAACAGAACAAAATAAAACCACCTAAGTATTTTCAGAATATAGCTGAGTTTCTCTATTGCAGAGAGATGAGCTTAATACTACTGGAATATGCAGATATTTGACTTAAATACATCAGGCAAAGAGTAGGAACTAAACTGCTTCTTGTACAAAGGCACTGACATTCATGGTTCTCATCCTGTTGGGCACACAAACCTTTAGCAAGGAATGAAAATCATAACTAGAATGTTTTCAACACTGGACACAGGCTCTCTCTCTCTTCCCCCAGCACATCCACCAGAAACAGTAAAGGCATAAATAACCTTCACATCTTGGGCATGAACAGATTTCACTATTTTCAACACAGAAAAAAATCTTTGCTCATGGTGATTTTGCTTGCAGCTGGAAAGGAATTTCATGCAGAACCCTATGGGATCCAAGGGCATTACCACTCTGATCATCTGACCCAGCAGAAGATGCTTGGTGGTGTTCAGGACAGACCTACACAAGCAAGCCCAGCTTTTCATGTGAAGCCACACAACTAGTGGCATTTGTTTTCTAAATCAAACAACTTAACTCTTCTAAACCAAAGTTATTTACTCAATATGGAAAGAATTACATGGTCCATGAAGAATCCATAATGCAGTTTCTAGAGCATATCATCTCTGAGCATAGAGAGCCAGTGAACACATGTAACCATTTGTGAAAGTGCTCCAACTCCTGGGAACTGCTCCTCACAGTCAGGACCAAACCCTTTGCTTCCCAGCACAGACAAATAACCAGGAGAGCTCCAAAATCACTCTCCAGAAAATTCACAAATCATTCAAAGAATGAGAAATGGTGTGCTTCAAACACCACTGTGCAGGACTGGGCTTTCCTGAAGGCTTTGCAGTGTCCACCCCACACCTGGGAGAGGAGCTGAGTGTCAGGCTGACAGTGTTGCAGCATTTTTGTACTGCTACCTAAGGGCAGCTCCAACAAGGCCAAGGACTCAGGTGAAACATGAGCAAATAGCACCTAAACTTCCCTGTGGCTGAAACTCTTGTGCAATGAAACTACTGAATTAAGATTAGCTAATTTGAGACTAGGACTTGCAGCTCTGCACAGACAGATCCTCATGTGGACTCCACAACAGGTCTCTGCAGCTGCAGTTCAGAAAATGTCCTATTGTCCTGTGCAAAAACTTAGGACTGCAGGAAAAGCAGTGGAAGTGGCTGCTTTACCTGACAATGACAGAACACAACCATTGAGCTCATCATTTTTCCCCCCCTCCCTCTCCTTTTTTCTTCCTCCAGTGTTTACCAGGCTTTTTTTTCCCCAGCTGTAGGTGAATTAGGGGTGGTGGAAGTATGAAAACATGCTTTAGGCTGAGGACACAGTGTCTGTGGCTTATAAAAGCAAAGGCATAAACCTAAACCCTCCCATCAATAACTGAATGAAAGGGATCTCTCTCTAGATTATATCCTTGTAATAGCTTTTGTGATTATATTTTTATAGCACTGTGGATTGCATCTCAATCTGTTCTCTACTGAGCTTTCAAAACACCTTGCAAACAGGAACAAGCATCTTCTATTCCTGACTGCAAATACATTCCTGGAGAACACAAAATTCACTAGAAGTTCAAGTCCTAGGTAAAGAAAAAAAATCAGCTTTTACACTTCACCTAGAATAGAAAAAGTCTGGTGTTCCTCAGTCAGCCAGCCTACATCACCTACACTAGAGAAGAGTGATACTTCACTTCAAGGTTCTATCCTGCTTCTCCAGGGTGTTACAACCACACACAAGTAGCTACTTGCACAGACTGAAATTCTGTGACTAGAACACAAGTGAGTATCATGTTTTATCAGAACAAAGAATCCAAACTGCACCTTTTCCCCATCCATGTAGTGGGAGAAGGTTTATAAAGGCTACAAAAGTCCCATGAGCTCTAAAAAGAAGAGTTTTCTTAGGCAGATTATATCACCTGGAAGTCCTGAGGCAAGAACCTGGAACAAAAGTCAGTGATACCAACAGAGCCATAACCTCTTCTGGGCAGAGAAGGATTTGAGAGACCCAAGTGGGAGCCTGAGGCAGGGAGAGGGATCTGCAGGCATCCTCCTCTGGCAAGAGCTGGGACAGGGAATGTTAGTGGCACCTCTGCTGTCTGGCTGCATATGGCAAAGCTGAGGAGAACAAATCCTGAAGCCCCCACCAGCACTATCAGAAAACAGGAGTTTTGTGGTCCAAAACAAAGTGTACTTGTGGTCAAATTGAAGTGTGGCTCAGTCAGTGTAATTCACTCTGCACAGTCCACACAAGCCAGACTGAGCTAAGTGTCACAGCTTGGCTTTGGGTGTGGGCTCACTGCAGAGACCAAGGCTCAAAGAGGATTTAACACAGGGGTTAGTGCATGGGAGGAAGAGGCAGTGAAAACACAGCAACAGCTTTGAGGAAGGATCCTAAGTGCTGTTGTTTCAGAAAGCAGTGAAAATTACTGCAGAAAACTGAACTCCAGTTAGCACCAACTGGTGCAGCTCAACCATAATCAGCAGCAGCAGTACCACTTACACCAGGTTTGAATTTGGCCCAGCTCATTATCTCTGGGCCACCTCACTGCTCAGCAACAGCCACTGAGAGATTGTGACATGCAAGGCAGAAAAGAGAAACCCAATCTGTTCTGCTCAGCTCAGCAAAGGTAGTATATAAATAAAATATTCACTGTGTGGGCTCTGCCCCTTGGGAATTCTCTTCTCTTTCTTCACTTAAGGCATGAATCTGATGTCTTCATTGAGCCTATTACCTACAGCCTGCACAGGTTCACCTGTCTGAGAAACTAGATGCTGATCTTTGTAACCTTTTCCTTTCCAAACAACAGCTTTGGACATAAAATGTCACCTCACCCAGTGACACCAGCTCAACATGGGTGGGGGAAATGAAAGTATGAATGAAACCTAAAGGTAGGAAGGCAATAGGGGTGCTTTAATGACCAAACCTCTTTCCAAAACTCTCATCTGATGTGGCAGTGACTGGATGTAAACAGAGCCCAAGCCAGGCCTTGACCAAGAGCTGGAGTGTGTGGGGAAGTCTGACTGGCAAGGGGATGACACTAAAGCCATTGAAGATTTTTCAGTGCAGGGAGCTCTGACTTCTTCATGAAGAATATTCTATGCATTCAGGATCAAAGGCTCTCTCCATAAGCAGCAGCAAAAGATCATGGACAACAGTGTCAAATGGGATATGCCCTAAGGCTCCATAAGCTTGAAAAGTTCTGTTTAATGGGTGTGTCAACTCTCCAGGATACTGTTTCTGAACTGGGGGGTCAGGAATGAGGCAAGAGAGCAGACAAGGCACTAAAAAAGAGGCCACAAGAGTGTGACAATTGCATTGCAGGCTCCAAAGAGCTTGTTCCTTGTGCACCCAAACACCTCCCTGGTAGAGCATCCTCTGGAAGCTATGCAGTGTGCAGAGGTTTAACTGTGCAGTCCTTAGGAATAGATGACTTTAAGAGTGAGAATAAAACAAACTGAAGGGGAGTCATTAAAAAATACTGAGTTTGAATAAATGACTGACTATCTGAAAAAGCTGCACCACTCATCTGGAAGAAAAGCATGTGCCTTACTTCAGAGCTGCAGAAAAATGGGCTGCTTAGCTGGTACTGTTCAGGGTAGGTAATATGCAAGAGGATCCAGACAATCTGCTGAAGCAGGTAATCAGCTGGATAATTTAATATGACTTAAGGAAGAACAATTATGCATCTAATGGCTAACAGGAAAGCAAAATACATCATGATTAAAGGGGTTTTTTTTGCTGGAGGAAATGGGAAAGGCTAGAATACTTTGGGAATTGCACAACAGAGAAGAAAGATTAGCATATCAGCTCAGTCCAGATGACCTCTTGCAAAGGGAGATACAAGGAAAAGCTTGCTTCTGCTATAATCCCCCTTTCTCACACAACACCAGAGTGCTGGGCTCAGTTTTGGGCAGTGGATGTGCAGTGTTAAGTATGTCACAGTTTAAGACATTTTCATATTAAGAAAGGTGCAAAAAACCCTGGAGTATTAATACCAATTCAGTGACCTATAAAATCCATTCAGGAATTAAAACATGCAAACTGGCATGAACAGGCAATCAGACAAGATTTCCTGAAAGCCCAGCATTATGGATTCAGGAGGCTGTTTCACAGCCATTGTCTACACAAAACACAGGTCATACAGCAAGAGGAAAGAGTTTGGTGCAGCACAGGAGGGAGAATCCAGACCAGGTGCCACCTGACAAAAGGTAAGTACATGAGACACCACTCCTGAGGCACCACAGAACATTTGATATGTTTGATTCCTTGACTTCATGAGGGACAGTTAAAGCCCAAAAGCAATGTATCCTCCAAGCAGCCAGAAGTAGGAAACAAGCTGTGCATCTGAAAAGAGGAGGCAGATGTAGGAAAGATCAGGGAATCTCTTTACACATGCTAAGAAATAGCTAGCATTTGCTTAAAGTTCAGGCTATGTTTTCATGACCATCATCTGCAGCAACCACTGTGTGCTGGAGTCAGAAGGGCAAGAGCCTCTTCTTCACAACCCCTGGGCTGTTAGGGGGCAATCCCAAGCCTGAAGAAAGGCAGGATGAAGCCCAGTAATGAAGGATGTGGGTGGAGAGATCGGGGATCTCTCCTGCCTGTACAATTAAGCTTGTGTGAACTGAAACAAGTCACTTGGCCTCTGTGCTTCACTCTCCTTACCTATAGGAGGGAGATTATCACCCTTATCTCCACTAAATACTCTGGCATTCAGGAAGATAAGGAAAGTTAAGTGTTCTGTGAACTTCAATCTTCCCTTTTTTTTGGTAATTATTACAAAAATATAATCATATGGTGGTAACTTTTAGCACCTCTTCTGCTTTCCCACATCCAGAACATCTTGGAGTTTTCTGCTCTTCCTATGTACTACTTCTGACTTTAGTTTCTTAAACACACCAAAAAGAGTCAGGCAGGAGGGGAAATAAAAGCAAGAATAAATATTCTTATCACAAGATGTGTAAAGCTAACTCTTGGATGTCAAAACAGACCTCAAAATTGGTGTACTTATAATTGCAGTAGCTGGTTATACACTAGTTTAATTTTCTCAACAGTAAGATTTATGTAGCAGCATTTTTACACCTTGAAAGCCTCTCAATGCTTACTAGTCCACTGTAGGATATTTAAAACAGCCCAAGACCTGCAAATGAGACTATTCTGTGGAAAACAGAACAGGGCTTTTAGTGCTCTTCTTGTGTTCAAGTAACAGGACATAGATCACTTCCTAACACTGCACACTACACACACTCCTCCTCCTATTATTTAAAAGCATTAGTGCTGTTAACCTGTAAATGGCAGCTCCAGAGCCAGGCAATAAAAATGCACTTAGAGCTATTTGAGCTCCACATGTAAGTAATTCAAGCTTTTAAATTATTAGAAAAGGCACCAATTGTGACAAAACTGAGAGGCTTTTTTTTTTTTAAACCATTCATACAACACACTGCAAAAGAGATGCTGCTTCTCAAACCTGCTCTGTAGTCACCTTTGTGCTGATAAAACTCTTCTGGGTCAGCCTGTCAACTCCTATTAGAAGGGACAGACTGGCAGAGTCCCTCACCCAATCAGTGATACCAAAGGGTTATCCCAGCACAGCTTACTTTACACACAGACATTACAATATACAACCTCTTCAGCAGTGATATCACTGTTTCTGCAGGAGGAAAGGTGAACCATCTTCAGGTGCTTGCACATCTGTACAACAGGCACTCTCCCAAGACAAATGGAAGGGCTGACACTGCTGTTATTGCTCCTGCATGCCTGCAGGCTGAGGGAAACATCACTGCATCATTCTGTACTGCTTGCCTATTTTCAAGGTCATCTTCTGAAACATGAGACCTCCAAACAGCCCTAGGGCTGAGGCTCTGGCTCCAGCACTTCACACTGGGGGGTCAGAGTCATGCATTTGGTTCTCCCTGGCATGGTTTGCAGACTAAACCCCGGGAAAGAAACCTGCCTCAGTATGGAACACCACAGCAACCCTTCTTTTCTACTACTTCAAAATTCATACCAAGCATCCTTGTAGGAACAGCCTTGGCTTTGAGTCCCTTTGGCCTGAAAATCTACTGTCCAGATATCTGGTAATAGTTAGATTACAGGAAGAAACTTAATGCCTTAGGAACAGGACTCAGACCAAGATGCATCATAACCTGTAATTTCAGTTATTAGAACTAAACTCTTAAGACTTGCTGCTTTCTTAGGCAACAACTGAATTTCTTTAGCACAAAGACCTAAACAAGGGAGATCATCATAGTGACCATGGAGTTAACCTGTTTCTGTTAAACCCCTCTCAGAATTTAAGCACTGGTAAAACAAGACATGGGTTTGCCTCTGGTCAATGCACTGAAATAATCCTCTTCCAACAGGGGTAACATTGGCCTCCAAATCATTCCTCCACAGCAGAGCTTTTCCTCTCCCCTTTGGGCACATCTTGTCAAAATAGTAGTATTTTGTTGATCTGGCTTTGTTAGGTCACCCTGCAGGATGAATTTCACTCCTCTCCTGGCAACTGGCAAACTGCAGGATGAATTTCACTCCTCTCCTGGCAACTGGCAATTAAAGTCAATAGGATTTCTGTTTCCCAGCTGGGGGGTGGCACTCCTCTCACCCACCAACAGCTAGCAAAGCAGATGGCCATGTAAGGCCTGCTCCACATCACACACTAGCCAAGGGCAGGAGACAACTCAGGGTAATTTCTTCCACTGAGGAATAAATTGCCCCTGAAGATACTCTCCCCTCAAAGGAGCTTGGATGGCACCTCCGAGTAGAAGCCTGATACTCTGGCAATTTATGGTCAGTGAGATCAAAAGATTCCTGCTCTACTTCCCAACTCAACCCAAGGAACAGCCCCAGCTGCTGACATCACAGCCACATCACTGCCAAGGCTTCTGTGCTGCTTCTTCCAGCTCTACACACAAGGATTTCCAATCCAACTTAGTGTCTTTGCTTTGTGGGCAGTTTCATTTCCACTGGCACAAGGATGCAATCAGAAATATTCCCTGCATAATGCATTTCAAAAGGACAGCACCAATTTGCTAGAGAAACTGGCTACAGAGCCATCATCCACCTCATTCACAGGTTCCTAGACCTCCTCCTCCATGGTGGAAGCCACAAGCCTCCAGGCAACTGTTATCAGACAGAGATGCTCCTTGTTTCACTCCCACTTCTGCCAGGGCAAAGCCAGCACCCAAAGCTGCAGCCAGTTCCTTCTGGCCAGTTAATAAGGGGCCTGAGGACCACATTTTGGACACTGGCTTAGAGTATACAGGTATCTCACTGTAGCATTTCATTTATGCTGTTACTTGTGATCTCATTACATCCTCATTACATGCTAACAAGGAATATCACAGCTTCTAATAAGGCTGGTACTAACCATCCCACCCCAAAGGGCTACCCTGAGGTTTTGCATTCAGGAATTCAAAAGAATGAGACCAACAGTGTTGGCTTCTACTCTTTGACTTGTGCTTTGAGTTCAGCCTTTTTCCCCTTCAGGCTTTCTGACATCAAATGTGTTTCTTCTGAATCAGCAGAGTTGCTTGTCTAGTCTCTGGCTAGAAATGTAGGCTGCAGACCCAGCCTGGAACACATCAGCAATCTCTCTGTTTGCTCTCAGCAACTGAGACTGCCAATGAGAGCTTGCAGAGGCAAGGAAAAAGCAGCCTCATTTGCTGCCAGAGTCAGTGATAAGGAAACAGGTCCTGATTAGTTGCATGTTCAGGCCTTGGCCACAGCATCCATCACACAGTCACTTACATTCCTGACTTGACACAATCCCCAGGAAAAAAAAACCTCTGCATCACAAGCCAAACAAGAGGGCAAAGGTACTTTAGAGGGAAGCAGAACTCCTCATATCCACAGATGCTTAAAATAGACTGATGAAGTCCCAAAATAGCAACAACTACAAGGAGCTTCAAAAGACTTTGAAAACAGGAATGAAAACCTTTTCCCAACTGCCAACTAGCACTTCTGTTGTTACAAGACCTTCTGTACAGTACTAGCCTTAAAAGTCCAGCTTTGTTGATATAGTATCTCCCCAAAACAGAAAATGTTTATTCATATCTGACAAAATCATTACTACTTCAACTGAGTTTTTAGAGTGAGCTTTTACTGACAGTTAAAAATGGGTCTATCTTTTGGAACTGGCTTCAGAGAGACACTTTTGAGTGGGGAAAAAAAACAACAAAGAAAGGCATATACAAAACTGTTGCTTTATCTCCATAACTCTGATGTCAACTAATCACCATAAAAAAATGAGATCCTTCCTTCAGATGCCAGAAGTTATCCAGTATCTGGAAAACATAATATCCATTTCAGATTTAGCCTTGTTACATGGGGGAAGCCAAGTCCTGAAAGAAATGCCATGAACCATTGCTAAAAGATATATTGCACTGGCTGTTTGCATAAACTATCCTCAAAACAAAGAGCACATTTCTTCATGTTAGCAATCAGTAAACCTAATTATGGAACAGAAACATTGCAAATGAAGGCACTTCATTCTGAAGCAAATGGGCAGCATGTGCAACCTAGTAGCACCCTGAACAGACATGCCTGGACATCCTTTTTCTCTGCTCAGCTCTCATGAGCTCTGGAAGAAAAATAGCTAGCAAGTCCAAAAGGGGAAACACACAAATCTTTGCCATCTGGCTACTACAAATCACCAGAAGCTTCCTTTCTCCCCAGCCCCTTCCAAAGCCATTCCTTCTGAGGCAAACAATTGTGCTCTGGAGAAAACCCCTTCAACAAGTATGACCCCATGCCAGGGGCTAATTTAGTGTGGCCACAGAGGGGGAGAAGAAGGCCTAGGGCATCCCATTCACAGAGTCAGCTATCATGAATTAGCTGAAGATAATTTCTCTAGTACTTTAGGACAACCACTTTCCTCCCAACAAATGCAGGTGAAGAGTTTTCCCTCCCTTGCAGCCCACAGGAAGGCACTGCCTTGGGTGTCTGACCAGGCAAAGCTCCAAAAACTGGGTAAAAACATGCAAGGCTGTATGTGGGGCTCAAGACAATGCCAAAACTTAGACTACAACCTATTTAAACATGTTTAAGGGGAAAAAAAACCCCATCTTTAAAAACCTCAACAATCACAAAGAGCAGAAAAAAGATGGGCTATGTATAACAGAATTGAAGGGTGCAGATAAAGACAATGGTGATTTGTTTACTTTGTCCTTTCAAGGACCCTTAAATAATGTAACACTGCTCACAGGACATCAAGCCAAAGATAAGACTATTTCAGGTTGATTTTGTGCTGTGGTTTTTGTTTTTTAAACCACTGCAGGAAAGGAGAAACCAGTGTTCATGAACTTTAGCTTGACTTAAGACAAAAAACAGAGTAACTTAGCAATATAAAGCTCAAAGAGGACAGGGGTGGGCCCAAAGCAAAGGGAGCCTGGAGGGACAGAGCTTCAGGAATTGCAGGTGCCAGAAGCTTCACTTTAGCAAGGAGAGGATGAAACCTGATCCCAGGGATTCCTAGTGAACCAGGTAGTTCCCTGGTGCTGCCTCCCACACTCACATCCACACACAGTTAAATGGCTGGGGCTGGGCATCCACTGACATTTGGTGATCAAGCCTCCCACATGGGTGAAATGAAAGACTGAAAAGAGAAGATAAAAAGCACAGATCTGAGCCACTCTGCTTTGGGGAACTGGAGAGGGAAGAGATCTGCCTTCACAGACCTCTGGAAAAAGCCTTGTAAGTATGGGGCATCGTGGTGGACTTCAGCATTTGCAATCACCTACAGGGGCCACATCCTTAACTGTGAGCTACCAGGGTCTGCACATTTGGCAGTGGAACCTGTGTTTGCTGTTGAGATGGCTTCCAGTCCCTTTGGGCATGCTGCAGAATGTCTGTTGATCAGTTTCTTGCTCCAACAAAATGAGGGTGATGATATTTGTTCACTGAATGATGGCCTGAGAAACCTTAAATGACTTCTTTTACACACCCGATTTCAACAGCACAACCACCTCTTAACTTGGAAGCACTTTGCAGCACATAAATGGGCTCTCTGGTTCTCTATGGCAGCAATATAAAGATCTCAAGTGATGCAGAATAAAGACTGCTAATCCCTGTAACCACCAGAGGCATGGCTACTCTGTTAATTGGTGACAATCAAATGCTATTTCTTAGTGTTACACTCAGTGGAAAAGCCTATCCCAAATGAACATGCTGCAGCTGGTGACTTCTTCATTTACTCTGACCTTTGGTGGTTACTAGAAGCAGTAGGGAGGGAGAAACATTGCACAGAAGGAAGTGCTTGATTTAGTGCCTGAGAGTCACAGGATGAGGGGGGCTTGCTAACCCCAAGACTGAGAGCCACTTCATGGAAGTGCTGATGCCTGGAAGGGAACACAGTTGTTTTTTGTGCCATTTGCTTTGCCTGGCAGCCTCAAATTTCCTATCTGCTCTAGAAAGCTCATTTAAAAGGTGTCATACTCTGTGAAGGGTATCAATACTTGCAGTAGCCTCATATTTCAGACTTTCCAGGTGCTTTTCCAGTGTCCAGATCTGAACAGAAAGAAGTTATGATAGATTAGGTGTCTTGAAGCTCAGGGCAAAAGGTCTACAGATAAAACAAACAAAAGAGCAACAGATGAGGTTAAATTACTGCTTGTTTGTTTTTCCCTCCTCTTTTCCAGAGGGGAAACTACCCTTCACACAGTACAACTGAGGCTCAAACTCCTGACATGAAGCTGGCAGAGCACCAAACAAGATTATGGAAGCCACAGAATGCACCACAGACCAGTTGTTCCCTCCAAAAGCCTCAGAAGCATGGAGTCCTATGTCTAGTATTCACCTTAAGCTACAAGGTCTGGACCAAACTTGGAGCAGGTTGTTTGAATCCTACCAATGCACATCACTCAGAAACTTGGCCTAAAGCATGGATCTCCATGGCTGTTTATTCAGTGGAATTCAAACAAAGGCACATGTATTCACACACTACTGGCCACCCTGGGCTCTCCTGCTGCTCCTCTGGATTGAGCTGTATCAATACTGTGCAAAAGTGGCCATGGCAAGCTAGGTCACACCACAGGCCCATTGCCACAAAGGCTCCTCTCCACCTGGAGCTCCACAGGACTGAGACACATGCTTAAGTCCCTGGGTGACCTTTCCAGGTTTCTTTCAGCCTTCATCACCTATCAGGCTCTGAAAGGGGTACAGCTGGTCATTCTGCTCCCTTCATCACCCTACCTCCTGTGTTGCTTTCCCCTCAATAAGAAACTTCCAGTGATTTGCAGCACAGTGAGATGGCAACCAGGGATCAGGAGACCTTGGCTGCACTGCCAATCCTGGTGCTGGGAGGCAGTGGGACAAATCTAACCCCCATACTCTGACCCTCTTTCTGCTCCCTATCACTTCAGCCTGCCATGCCTGAGGGGCAGAGCAGGTCTCCCAGTTGAGGATATAGTTTATGTCAAGGGACATTGGCATGGACACATCTTCTAGACAGCAGCTTTTAAAAAAGCTGGAAAGAATTCATATAGTCAACATCTGGCAGCAGTTGCCAAAATAAACACAGCACAGAAATATTTGTAAAATGGCTAAGGAACAATATGGATAATGTGGCATTATAAACAGAGCAGCATATTAATCAAGGAACAATAAAGCTTTTAATTATATTTTAAAGAGTCTCACTTAAAACCAATGCAAAACAGAAGTCATGCAGAATGGCTGGCCTATTTCCCACTGGCTGTCTACTCCAGTTCTCCAGCTGGAAAATTAAGAAAACAAATCTTGAGGGCATAATGAAGAAAAAAACCAGATGAAAGGCTAAGGAGCTCCAGTACAGCTGTAATGGAGAGCATGCAAGTAGGTGGCCTAGGGAGGACTGTCCAAGGAACACAAAATCACTCTTGTTTGGAAGGAAATAGCACAAATGTTAGCAGAGGACTTTGCAACTAGCCCATCCAGCAGACAAGTGCAGATTTAGTGGGGACATCAAATACACTTCAGCTTGCTCTCACCTTTAAACCTCACCAATAACATCCTACTTGCTGTGATCCACTTGGGAGACACATGGTTCCTTCCTGGCACACCAAACCTTTTGTAGCACATCTACACTGCCTACCCAAAGCCAGGAGAGGACAGTCACCCACTCACTAGGTACTGGGAGAGTTGGGCTGCCATAATGCTCCTTAAGGAACAGGCTGAGCCAGACACTTAAGCTGCCCCAGGCCAAGTGCTTTGTATTGAGTATCTGGAACATACATGAGCCAAAGAACTTTTGAGATACAACAGAGCAAAGATTGACCACATTTGCCATTTTCTAGTGCCAAGAAGAGAGATTGTCATTGTTAGCTGTCAGCTACACTACATATATTTGGCCTACTGCAGCTCTCAACTCATCTTTAGCTTCTACCAGGAGAACTGTTAGATTGATGGGAAGCCCTGCATGATCAAGGTACATCTCCTCCAAAATCCATTGTGAGGAAAGAATATGCCACAGGCATAGAGTGCTCCCAAAGATTGAAGGTAGAATAGCTAGGGCTCAGTCAAAGCCCATTGAAAATCAAAGTGAACCACAACTGATTAAATGGCAGGGCTGGTTACAAGCACTTGGAGAAGGGTTTTCTTTGCCTTAAAAATCCTAAACAAACAACACTTCCTATTCAAAATGACCTTTTATCTCCAAACTCAGGAAGCTGCAGTTATAAAACATCAGCAGAAGCAAAGCTGTAACAGCACATGCAGAAGTCACTAAATGAAGTGCACTATGTGAACAAACCAAACTTCATTCCCTGGTGGCTTTGTCTATTACCCCAACATTCTCTCCCCAACAAAGCTCTAAATATTATGCTCTATTTCCTCATCAGTGCACACACCTGAGGAGCAAGATTGCTTTTGGGAGCAAAACCAAATTTCTTAAGGATCTTCCCACCCTTTTTAGCCAGCAGAGAGGGCAGTGAGCTTACCCCAAGGCTTGGTCCCACAACACCAGAGCCAGATGAGCAGAGTGGTGGCAACAGCACAGCACAGCACATCCCATCCCATCCCATCCCATCCCATCAATGAGCCAANGAGCCAGATGAGCAGAGTGGTGGCAACAGCACAGCACATCCCATCAATGAGCCAGGGAGCATCAGGCAAAGCACACAGCCAAACCACCAGGAACCCCAACTCCTCCAGCTACAACACAACTCAAACTACTCCTGAATGTTCTGGCTGGAGCTTAAATGGTGCTTCTGTGCCCACAGCTGGTGGGTGTCAGGTGGCCCCAGGTGAGGCTGTTCAAGGCAGTTAAGGGCTTCTGGTGCCACCTGGGCCTAAGAAGCTAAAAAAGCAAAAAAACAGGTTCCTGGTTCCTTGTTTTAAGCACCCAAAAGCATAAGATGTGAGTACCTTGCAGTGTTGGTAGCACAGAATTCATGTGAGGTGAGTGTGGCTTTGCATGAGCTCATGGACAATCTAGGGTCACTCAGGAGCCTCCAGCAGCACCAAGGGATAAAAACCACCCCAGCTAACCATCACAAACCAGTGAAACATTTGCAAAGGCACTGATGAAGTAAATTCTAGTGACCAAGGAGTGTAAGGGTAGAGTGTGAGATACCAAAAGTGAACCTGGGGACTCATCAAAAGAGATGAAAGTCCATGGCAGCAATGTTCTGCAGCTGTAGACATCAAAAACCCCCCAGTAAAGTAGATGAGGAGCTGCTATACTGTTCAGCATGCTGCTATATGGTCTCTCAGCTTTGGGATTTTGCCAGTGAATACACATAACTGGAAACAGAGACTGGAATGTCTTAATAGGAAATAATATGTGAATGGCCAATGTCCCATGTTCTGCCTGCAAAAGCCATTAGAAGACAGTGATTCACCATAAAGAGGAATCCATGGTAATGCCCCTGATGGAGGAACAGCCAGCCCATCATTTCAGGTCTAACTGTGACTATATCAAAGTCTACAGCAAACTGACTGAGAGCAAAAAGGATCTGTAGTGGCATAAGGGCAGAAAGCAGACAGATTGATTTGTTTTTGCAGAAAGCCAGTACACTGGAGACAGGCTGTATTGCTAAATGCTTCTCTAGTACAAACCAGGCCAACAAAGGTCTAAAGATGCTTGCTGCAAACAGGGGAAGGGTGAATCAAATCTCCAGCACTGGACAATGAGTTTTTCAGGTCGAAGTAAGCAGCAGAGATTCTTCTCTTTTCATTCAGGCCTTAACTGCAGTCATGAATGCCCCAAAGAAAAAGGTTAAATGGAAACTTCTATTTAGAAAGATAGAGTCTCAGGAGTAATAGGGTATTTGAATTTCAGGTCAGCAACACTGTAAATAAGCTTTCATAAGGATGGGGGTCCTGGCTTCTGAGCAGTGCTCTGAGGTGTAACCCAACAAAGGCAGTGTAACTCCCCCCCTCACATCACACTGTGTGCAGATTAACTCACTTTGGGGCTTTTTTTCCTCTTCCATTTCACCCAGGAGCCACATGTTGCAAAACCATACCCAGAGTTATGGAGTCAGAGCTGCTCTGCAAATTACCAGTGCTGGCCTTCCTAACACAATGAAGTAGGAAAATATTTGTTGCCCAGGTAAATTGTGGGAGAAGTAGACTCTAATGCTGGGACAGAAGATAAGCTCTGTGGAGAGAAGCTGAATTAATTTTATTGTGTTGCACAGAAGACTACACAAGGGATACTATTATGCAAAAGAATTCTTCCTTATCTAATTTCTGCACACCCAGAGGATTGTGTCCAGTGCCTGCAGACAATATGTCTGGGTATAATGTTAGCATGCTAGCCAAGAAGCACACCTTAAAGCAGGGTGAAATGGAGTCCATTTTCACCAGGACCATAACTCCACTAGAGAATCTACTTTTTATGGCAAAATCCATTTTTCACTTTCATAGAGATGTTTAAGTATTGCAAGAGGTTTTATGATAGCTTCCACACTATGAAAAATACAACTTCAACTAGGATAGAGCAACAGCACTGTGACACCTGCCACATGAAGATGATGGCAAATGAAGCAGGGAGGACTTCTGGGTTTAGTTTCTTTGGGTTGATCTACTGCAGCTCATTCTATGGGACTGACATACCTGTCAATGCTGGTTTTCAGCTGGTTTTTTTGTCTTTCATAAGTTGATTATTGCTAATTTTCCTCTCAGTTGGTGCTGGGTGTTCTAGAGAGGAGAGATATGAGGGGCAGGAGGATTCCAGTTCTTGCATCTCCAGTGACAGTTTGGAAACTCCTTTTAATTAAACAAGTGTTACTTTTTAAAGTTAGAGTAATCCAAGCCTGTAACATGCAGCTGGAAAAGCAAACAGACATTAATTCAGCTGATAAGGACATGCTGAAGAGCAGTGAAAGGAGGAGATTAAATGGGATCCCATCTGAATGCAAACATGCAGAAGGCTTGGGGAGGGTGAAGGGGTGCCTGTGTGTGTGAGCAGGCATGCACACAGCAACAGGCCTGCCACAGCAAGAGCTAAGGCCAGGGCTGCAGCTTAATGAGAAGCTGTAAAATGTTCTCATCAGAATGCTGTTTGATTAGAGAAGCAGGAGATTTGGGAGGATAATCTGATTTCTGATGTGGCATCACATCACACTGGCTAGCAGATCGAATACAGGACTTGCCTTAGAGCAACTGTCGGAGTCTGACTGCTTCCCTAGAACAACAAAAAAGGTCCTCCTTGCCCTGTCACCTTTCCCACTTCAGATTAGAGTAAGTGACAGGAGAATCAGTTCCTTGCCTGCAACAGCTCCCCAGAGGCATGGAGCTACACAGGCAGGCAGCAGGGAAAATTAGCTGTGCTGCTCTCGCTCCAACAGAAGGGAACACCAGGCAAATCCTGGTGTGATGCAAAAGAAAGCTCAGAAGGAACAAAGCTTATTCTTATCTGCTCTAGATCTACCACATCAGCTAAAATTAAGCATACCAACAGCCCTAACTTTAAAGGAGAGAGATCTAAGTATTTGCTTTAGCTTTTCCCTGTGTTAAAGCCCTTTGGAAGGGAAGTGCCCAAGCACAGACCTTGCTCTCTCTCCAAGCCACTCACTGAGCACATGCACTGCACAATCACTGAATCATTAAGGTTGGAAGAGACCTCTAAGATCATCAAGTCCAACTGTTAACCTATCACCACCATGCCACTGAACCATGTCCCTAAGGACCACATCTAGATGTTTATTAAACAAACACCTGCAGGGATGGTGACTCCAGCACTGCCCTGGGCAGCCTGGGCCAATGCTTAACAACTCTTCCAGGGAAAAAGTTTTTCCTAATATCCAATCTAAATCTCCACAGGTGCAACTTGAGGCCATTTCCTCTTGTCCTAGCACTGGTAAGCCACGAGAAAAGACCACCCCCCATCTTGCTACAACCTCCTTTCAGGTAGTTGTAGAGAGAGATGAGGTCTCCCCTGAGCCTCCTCTTCTCAGACTAAACAGCTCCAGTTCCCAGTGATAAGATTAGCACCCTGTGTTCTCTCAACACTAATGAGATCTTATTTCTCTCCTCATCTTAAATTACTATCAGATAAAGAAAATGACCCTGAGTACTGTTATTGTCAGCAAGCCTAAATCCAGAGTTCTGAGCTCCTGCCCTCATCAGCCACTTCTGCTCATGTTCTGCATTTGGCCCTGGCAAGTTTTATCTGCAGCTGGAACCAGCCGTCTCTGAACTGGAGGAGCTGGTATTGCAGGTGGGTGGGTGAGGGATTTCCTTTGTTGCTTACACACTGCCAGGCTGCAGAAACTGGAATCACTCAAAGCAAGAGAGAAGATGGTGTCTGGAGGATGTTAGCAAGCCATTTCTGATTGGTGGTGAAGGCTTGCAAAGAATTAGTAGAGGATTAGACTCAAATAGAGTTACCATGATCAAATATGCTCCTATGTGTGAGCAGGCTGCAGCACTTCCAGGAACAAGTGTCTAATGGAAGCCCATCAAGCCAAGGAGCAGGAGCCTGGAAACACCATGTGCTAGCTGCTGAGCTGCAGTGCAGGGAAATGAAGAGCTTGGAAAATCACAGAATCATAGACTTGATTAGGTTGGAAAAGACCTTTAAGGTCATCCAGTCCAACCATTAACCCAGCACTGCCAGGTCACCACTAAAGCTTGTCCCCTCTACACCACATCTGTATGGCTTTTAAATCCCTTTGGGGATGGTAACTCCACCACTTCCCTGGGCAGCCTGTGCCAGGGCTTGACAAACCTTTTGGGGAAGACAAGCTTCCTAATATCCAACCTAAACCTCAGATGCTGAAGGGGGCTGAAACAACCAGAAGCAGAGCTTTCAGGGGATGTGTGGCTCTGTGAGCCACCATAGCTGCTGCAGGAGCAGTAAAGGGATTTTATTCCCACCCCAAGCCCCTGTTGAATGCATTCTTTTCTGCCTATAAAAAGGAGAAAAAGCCAGTATTTGAGTCATAAGGCAGTGACAGCTTCTGAGGCAGTGCCAAAAAATTAGTATTTAACTTTTATCCTCACAAGCAATACTAAGGAAATGTTAATAAAGAGCAGAAAGCAAAAGCTTGGCTTTAGGTTTACATTTCATAGCCAGAAAAAGAGCCTTTCCCCCTGAAATGTTCAGCTGCTCTGCAGTGAGCACTGTCCTGTCTCCTTCCCTTAGCTCTGACCAGAAAGGTCTTCCTACCAAGGTAACCTGCTCCAGCATCTGGGCTTCCTCTAACATCCTACAGAGAAAAACTAGAAGTTGAGGCTTCTGAGAACTTACAGCATACTCATATGACAAAAGTGCCCAATAATTTCAGGTAAAAAGAAGAGATTTGGAATACTGCATGGATTCTTGGTATCTACAAAGTGCTGGAAAAGGATCATTGTGCTCAGTTTGGAGACCTAAAAAGAGAAAAACCTAAACAGAAATCATAATGATAATAATAATAATAATCATAGAATCTCAGGCTGAGATATTGACCTCTAAAAGGGTTGAAGAGAAGACAGACCTGAGAAAATCAAAACTATCCTGCCATTTATTGACATGGCACAAACAACTCACAGAGTTTGAGAAAATACCCTGATGTTTAAACATTTATTGCAAGCCATGACATGGTTTGAAGTTGAGGCTCTTCAGATACTCTCTCCTTTCAAAATGGAATCATTTTTTTTGTTCTGATTTCCCTAAGTCAGAAGGTTTCCTTTCCCAGTCAGAATTGCTAATGAGGAAGATGTGATCCAATCTGCTCAATCTCAAGAGTGCTAAGATGTGAAGGGCCTTTAGCAGTGGTACAGGTAATTAAGTTTGTTAGGATTTTTCTCTCTGTTTCTGCAGCAGAAAATCTGCTTGCTCTTTTGGCAAGGGGCCATGGCTGTTCAGCATCAAAGATGACCTGCTTTACATGTTAAAACAAAGATTATTTAAAGTTGGAGCTAATTTTATTTTCATAGAGGACATAATACCAATGCATGTTCTTCCTTACCCAGAAGAGTTAATGCTTTGCTCATCTGCCACTGTATTAAAAACTTGTCTGAGTTTTTTAATACCTATTCAAAAGGTTAAAGTACTAAAGGCAGGTACTTAGCTGATGCTAACTAAGATGACAGATCACCTGGAGCAACTAACATCTTGGCAGATGCATTTTTTGACTGATTGTAATAAAGGGAAGATTTGGGGTTGGCAAAGAACTTAGCAATTCTTCCCCCCCTCATTATTAGTTATTCTCACTTATTTTCATGAAAAATGATGAGAAACATTATCTGTGGGGGTTCTCCACAGGATTCTTAGTAGCCTACAGGTGAAAGAGAATGTGGTTTTGGAAGGATGATGGGGTTAGGGGCTCCACATCTAGCTGATGCTAAAGAGAATCCAAACCCTTTGCTATCTGTGCTTGGGGGATGTTCCACACTGAAGCAGAACTACCCTGTGGATCTAGAAAATGCCCTAGGTGTTTAATACCTCCATCTACTCTAGTAGCTAGCCTGAAACTCTTCTTATAGTCAGCTCAAAGGTGATTTATTTCATTGAAGAGAAATATGTACTCTCCCCACCCCCCCAATCTTAAAGCCTTGATAGCTTCAGACAGCATTCAAAATCCCATTTTCAATGTCATTAATCCACACATGCTCACACATCTGGTTGTAGCCAACAGATCAATTAATTTCCTCCCTCAAGACACTGTCAAAACTGAAGCCCCCAAGAAAGCCCTAACCACATGCATCCCTCCACTTCCTGAGATTTGCTCCCAACACTGTTTTACAAGCTATTAGGTACAAAGATGACTGCAGCCATGTGGCTGCTTTACTGCAGATACAGCTGGTTCAGCAGCTACATAATATTACAAGTATCTGACCAGTTCTCATGTAGAGGTTTTGTTAATTTCTATGCACAGTTTGGATCTCTGGGAAATGACTCCTCTTGGCCATTCTGAAATGATACTTTTGTTTTGATCAGTTGTAGCATTCAAAGTCTCCTCCTATGTTAAAAATAAGTCAAACAAAACATCACTCTTGGTGCACTATCTTATTCACCTGGAGTCATTTTGTCTATTTTCTTCCTCAGAGGTATTCAACTCAAATGAGGCAATAATCAAATTCAATTGATTTACAACCTCTAACAACTGGTTTTCCTTAGCACTGAATAACATGTGCACTACCTTAGCCTAATGAAGAATTTGAGAGAGTTTTAATAGAGTACTTTCAGGAAAAGGTGTGAGCTTCCCACAGTAGCACAGACAGTTTAAACTGAGAGTTTAGCAGTCCTGCACTTGATGATGGGCATCTGAAGGCATTAATGCTGGGCAATTTTCCTCTAAGTTCTTTTTCAGGATAAATCTCCCTAAGCTCATAATATCTTAACACCTTCCAAGAACAAAAGCCTTACATTCTAAGACAGCAGTGTTAATGTAGTCTAGGTCTAACACATGGATGATAACCAGGAGTTACAGCAGACCCCCAGGAGAAAACAGATTACACATCTGCTGCTTGTGCAAATGGAAGGGAGAGACCTGCTGCTGCAGGTAGCTGTCAGCTTACTCTGCCATGCTCCACCCCAACTCCAACACACATTACCAGGACTTAACACAGCTGGGATTGCAAGCTATTAAGCCTTGCTGAGGGCTAAGATCAACTAGTTTAGGATCATGAAGGGCACACTGAGGTGACTGTATGGGAGCAGAGTACAGGGAGAGGGAGGTACTGTCTGTGTGCCAAGGCCAGGCACGCCAACATGCCCTGGATAACTCTGCTCCTGCAAACCATTCCTCCCAGCACTCACCCCCTGCCCTCCCAAATGCTCTGCTGGCAGAGCTGCCTGAGGAGCTGCTAGATGACATTGGCACTGAGATGTGCCTTCCAGCTCAGCAAAGGGCAGCAACACATGGCCTGCTCCTGCACAGCAGAGAGGCCACTCCCCAGGAAGAGATTAGCAAGGGCAAGCCTTGGAAGCTAATTTATCACCACATCCCAAATCTCAGCAATCAATGAGAGATGTGTGATGCATGAATGAAAGGAAAAGAGCAGAGAACCTGAATGCTTGCTAGGGAAGAATTTCTATTTGGACTCTATGCCTTCTAAACTCATTAGCCTGAGCTAGTGATGAAGATGGAAACAGCTGGGACCAGCATGGAAAAGGGATCATTGCCAGGATTTAACATGAAGGCTCTTTCAGGGAAATACAGCAAGGACTGAAAAAAAAAAGCACTCCACCAAAATGAGTGCACACATCTGCAAAAAAAAGGAGAAAGAACTCTTAATAAAGACATGCCTCTGCCAAGGTTTCAGCCTTCTTTGTAGCAGGAGGCAACATATAAAGAAGAATTCCTTTCTTCTAATAGTCTGCTGCTTTGGAACAATGACAGTGTTAGGGTACTGTGTATAATACAGAAGTCTGTTTAAAAAGAGCACACACAGAAGTAAGGGAGGGTGTTTGATTCCATAAAATAACAGCAGTGATGGAGGTCCATTGCACTTATCAATCTCAACACAAGCTAAAGGATTTGAGCTGAACCATTTGGTTCTTAACAAGATGCAGGGAGTTTGTAGATCCTTAGTCAGAAGTACTGTACTTCACATAAATGCTTTACAAATGGTGACACAGTAATTACAGTCCTGGGAAATGGCTACTATCTATCCCCTCTGCATTTTACAGGCTAAATAGAAATTTCATGCATATTGAATGCACTTGTGTTAGCTCAATTCATTTTTTTCAGTATTATTTTATAGGGGAAGAACAATATAAATTCTAAATTGCTATTCAACTGTTCCATCTATTTTATCATGAGTTACATTTCTAATAAAATGCAACTGGAAG
The DNA here is from genome assembly GCA_013399015.1 of Galbula dea. Lineage (NCBI taxonomy): Eukaryota > Metazoa > Chordata > Aves > Piciformes > Galbulidae > Galbula > Galbula dea. Next base: position 475,568 of record VWZX01001728.1, on the reverse strand, counting down.
TGTACATAATGTTTGCATAATCTGTGGAACAAAACTGTCACTCTAGGAATTTATCATTTGCTTATTTCTTCTAAAACCTTCTTTTGATGTATTCTGCAGATTGATGGGGGTTCAGTGTATTTCCACAGACAGAAAAATATTCTTCTGTGCTTGTGCATTTGCTCCTTTAAGTAGACCACTTTACAGCTTGCAATATATTTTCATATAGTCTGCAAAAATAAGTTTATGATTTATCTGCAGTTTCAAAAATTCCTTTCAAACCTCCTCTGATACAACACACTTTGTCCAGTTTGGGTGGGGAAGGAGATTATGCAGATTTGCTTGACAAAGAGTATGCAAAACTGATTTTCCAAGTAGGAAGAAGTCCAGCTGACAGTACCTAGGCTTGCAGATGAAATCAAAGGGCTTGTGGTTTTTCAGACTCAGGGATGGACATTGATTACTCAGGGGTTTCTGGATTAATGGGGAGACTCCCACTGGGCATTTCCTGCTGATGCATTTGGGTATGGAACTGAACCACTCTTGTGTCCCCATTAGTGTCATGCATCTTCTTCACTTACTGACAAGCTGTCAAGGATCTGTTGAGATGTCACAGGACCTTGGAATATGATTAAAGTAGGGGTTTTGGTTTTTGGTTTGATTAAGCTCTTCCCAGTTCATGATATCCACGTGGGCAAAACAACTCCCAGGAAAAATTCCTGCCCTGAAGTCAGTGGAATGAATAGAAGAAGGCAGGTATTTCCCAAATTGCCTGGCAGACATGAATGTTTTTCACACCACAGACTCAAAGCAAAAAATGATAAATCAATCTAAGCCCTGTGACTTCAATAAAAACTGAAGTGGTCCAGGAAGACAGAAGGAGGAGAAAAACTAACTGCCAGGGAACATGAGGAGTTGGCCACTTTCAAAAATAATATTTTCTTTAAATGTGTGAATATAATGTGAATATCTCAATTCCCAGGACTCTTTATGATGAGTGATAAAACATATCCAGCTTGGCTACAGTTGTACTCTGCTGTTGCAATGGGATTCTCTGCTGGAACTTGAAATGGGACTGGATCCCAGTTTTGACAGCATGCTTTATTATCAATAGCTGGTTTTGAAATGCTGCCATGGCCTGTGTAAATTATAGGAATCAGGATATGAGATAAAGCCAGTGTTGGTGTTCTTTAACCTGAAACAACATCATTTGCTGCCTTTTGGCACGGGCCAGGCTCATCACTGCAGTTTATCCTGAGCAGTAACTTTGCAGGCAGCCCTGTAGCATCACTCCAGCAGGACACTGTCCTGTGCAGCATGGAGGAGAGCAGCAGAATCTAACCCTTCATTTGTTGGCTCAAACTGTTATCTCATTAAGTCAAAGGCAAGATTCCCAGTGATGATTACTGGGTCAGAATTAGGCCAAACTCCCCCATCTGTTTTTTTTTCTGGCCTTTAGTCTTACTGCTAAATTCTCTAGTATCAAGAAGAACTTCCTGGCTGAAAATATCCAGCTTTCTAAATGGCTTGAAAAACTACAGATTTTATTGCAGGTGGCAAAATATTCCAGCTCAAATCTGTTCTTTTTCCTTTTGTATTAAAAACCTACAAACCCATCCCCTCAAATGAAGGTTCTTCCAACTGCATATGTTACTGAATGTTTCTGGTTTGGGTAACTTTTCAATGCAAAACCAAGTTAGTGGCTTTTTAATAGGATGAAAACAGCATTTCCCCCATCAGCTCTAATGTTTCCATTGTGTAAGAGATTTATCCTGATATCATTTAGCCCAGGGCACTCTGCCTCCCCCCAGCATGTGCAGGTTAGTGCCAATGTTCTTTGTGCTGGCTGCAGTGGTAACTGCAGCAGTATACATATTTAAACAGGCTGCTCCTTTACAAGCACATGTTCAAAAGATTTTATCTAATCAAATTTTAAATAGGAAATTACTTGTCTGACTTCACATCAGAAAGCTATTCCTTTCCCTACTGCTCCAGATTGGATTATTAGGACTTCACTGCTAAATGGTCAGCAGTGTGCCTGAGTCACCACTCTTCATTTGGGGCTATAAATATCAGATGATGATTTATTGCTTGGCAGTTGCAATACTGCAATGGCAAATTCTCTTTAATCTCTTCACTTTGAGAGGAATGACAAACAGTTTGGAAAGCTGAGGATTTCTGAGGTTCTCTCTGCAAACAATGGCTGAGGCTTGGGCATGCACAATGGGGAATTTCCCCTCCCTCATCCCTGGCTTTCAATGTACCAACCTTCTAGCAGTTCCAAGGGGGTTTTCTGTGCCCATACTGATCTAGTCCTACTTATCTTTGTGAATCAGTTGCTAACTGTGGACAACAATTCAGTGGCAAATGGGCTAAAACTCTAATTTAGAGAAAGTTTAATGATTTGAATGAAGTTTGAGAGAGTAGTTATTTACCTCCTATGCTACCTGGATCCCCACTGTTTAACATTCATGCTTCATCTGGACTTCAGATGAGCACTTATGATCTGCACAGTGGCAGAAATCAGACTATCTGCTTATTCAAAAGTAGCTGTTTGCTCACCAGAGTACACAGTTCTGGCCTTCAGCTCTTCCCAAATGCTAGCTATATTTCTTCTAAACACCACCAGACAACTGGGTCTCATCCCTTGCTGGGGAATGCTGCTATCCTGGTAGGTTGCTCATGTAAGGTAGGTTTGCTTCTGCAAATCATATCTAGACAGTGAATGTGCATCCTTTCAGAAAGCATTAAAATAGGAAATAGACTTAAATCTCACTGAAACAAAGACTAATTTGCAAACTTGACAGAAGTATTTATTTAGAATGGGGACAAACTCTGCAGTGATACAAGACACCTCGAGAGAGTACACAAAATATATATTTGTCTTAATTTCAAACTATCATTTAGCCATATTCAAAGCCTGGATGGTTCCTTATGGTACTGTATTTCAGAAATAATTCAAATTTAGCTTGACAAACTATTAGACATTCACAGAAGAACAAGCACAATGGGGGTGGTGAGAGACTGATTAAAGAAGACAGCCTAAGGAATGTTAGGAAACATATCTAAATCCTAAAAGACAGGAAGACAAGGACAGAAAACATTTTCTGCTTGTGATACTCAGGAACCTGAACTAGGAATTGAGCTGGAAGTTGGAAAAATCAAAATTTCTGATACAACTATCAGGGGGGTAATTAACTAAGGCAAAGGGAGGAAGCCAGACTGAAAACAGTATTGGAAGAGGTGCTGTAGGATCCTCTATCTGGCTGAGTTTTCCAGCACTGAGAACCATGATGAAGACTCTTAGCAATCCACAATTCAGGGACTTCACCTTGTTTGCAGAGATTCACACTCCAGCATAATCACATAGCAACAAACAGTTTCTGACTTCACTGTGCTGCAAGTGTTCCTGGACTTGGGGCTGGCAGATGGCATTGTAGCCTCCTTGAATCTGCACAACACCCTAAAATGACTCTGAAAGGTGTCAACTGCCTTGGCCATCCTGTGAAGTGTTAAATTTCAGGGAAATATTCCTTAACTGCTTTCAGGATGGAAGGACAGAAATAAAGACTCTTGAAATCCAGTAGACAGGAGACACAATGGGAAAATCAGATGGAAAATCACCTGCTGAGGAGTAATGTGCCTTATCTTTCAACTCTTTTCATGGAAGGCATTTAACTAGGTGCAAGATCATCAGCTGGTTTAAGTTATTATGAGCATCTTGAAGTCAAGGCAGCCAGATCTAGCCCTATAAATTCATGATCCTGTTGATATGTCACATACTTCAGCCTGAAGCTCTATGGTTCCTGTAGTAAATGGAGAATAGAGTATGGAGCAGTGGTACTGTGCTCTGTGTTACTGTAAAACTGAACTCTGCTTTCTTTCAGGGTATTGTTTTGATCCTAAATTTTACAGCTGAGACATTCTGATGGCACATCTGTTGGCTTCAGGCACAACAGCACTCTTCTAAGGAGTAGCATTATACCTTCAAATGGACAAGCAAGGAATAGCAAACCTCAGAAGGCATACCTGCTGTACTCAGGGCATTTTCTTCCTAAAAGCAAAGACAGAACACCTCCAAGAAACATTGATTTGAGAGAGGGAGGGAGGGAAAACAAACCAAAGCCATTCTTTTCTGCCTTTAGAAGAACAGTGACTGCTTTAGCTTTCCTCATGAATCATAAAACAAGGGAAGGTGGCAGCAGTGAGAAACAGAAACTGTAGTTTCAAGTGTCAGTGACTTTTGGTTCTATTTCCACTGCTAAACAGCTGCACTATCTGCCTTCCACTTGGTGCATGTAATGAGGGATGACAGGGGCTTTCTAAAAGCCTTTAAGATTGCAGTAATACATAACCTTACCTTAATTAACCTGGAATAATTTATCTTTGGAATAAACAAGGTTCTAGTTTGCTTTTACTACCTTCCTTCAGTGGAGAAACATGAGGAGTTGTTTTTTTTTTCCTCCAGAAATTATAGAATCATTAAAGTTGGAAGAGACCTCTAAGATCATCAAGTCCAACCATCAGCCTACCACCACCATGCCACTAAACCATGTCCCTTGGCCACCTGGGCACATTGCTGGCTCATGTTCAGCTGGCTTTTGACCAGCACCCCCAGGTGCTATTCTGCTGGGCAGCTTTTCAACCACTCTGCCCCAAGCCTGAAGCATTGCATGGGGTTGTTGTGACCCAAGTGCAGGACCTGGTATTTCACCTTGCTGATCTTCATCCTATTAGCCTCAGCCTAGTGATCCAGCCTGTGCAGATCCCTCTGTAGAGCCTCCCTACCTTCAAGCAGACTGACACTCCCACCCAACTTGGTGTCATGTGCAAACTTACTGAGGATGCACTTGTTCCCCTTGTCCAGATTATTGATAAAGACATTAAACAGAACTGGCCCCAAGACTCAGCCCTCCCTGCAAAACACTTTACTTCTCTCAGCTAGAGCTCTGGATATTCCTAAAATTCTAAAGCAAGGTTGTGTGGCAAAGGCTTCAGACCAGCATGGGGTTTATGTGGTGAAGAAATTCCCTGTATTTAGGCCCTTGCTCTCTTTCTGCTTTCTCTGGTGAGCAGACAAAGGCTCAAGAGGAAGAGGCAAAGTCTGCAGAGTGAGCACCAGCAGCACTGTCACTTCCCTGTCAGCAAGTAAGTGTTCCCTTGTGTGGCATGGAGACTAACATGCAGGTGAACATCTTCCTTAGGCTTGCAGGGTTGTTAGGATAACTGATAGTGTAATGGCATTAGCATTTCCAACTGAGCTTCCATTAAGTTATATGAGTTATCTATTTTGAAGTAATTTGAAGGACCTTTCATTGTTAACTCCTCTTAATTAATTTTGGCTTTATGGTGTTTTGGGGGCAAATTGCCTTAGCCTTCACATTTATTCTACCACTGCTTGGCATGACTGAGCTATTACAGCTCTTAAGTGAATTTCTTGTCAGAAGGATCTAAATCACACAGCTCATGAGGCTTACTCAAGGAGGATCAGTTTTACTCTCCCTTTAGCTTGGCCTCTACACTCTGGGTACCAGCCTGACTCTTACTGAAGCAGGTATTATGAGTGGGTTCAAAGTATCTACCTGCAGACTGCTCTTGGCATGAAGTGAGGTGTTCTGCTTCATGTGTTTAGTAAGGCAACTTTTTTGTCTTTCTCATAGCCTTAGTTATTGCCAAAGCTGCCTCTTTTCATTCCTGCTCTTTGTGGTCTCTGTTGTTCCTGGTTGGGGCCATTCAGCTTTGTGATATCTTTCATTTAACCCCCCCTCTATTTTATTAAAGCATGGGAGAAGTGCTGGGGAGTGGGAATTCCCTGGAGACATCAGATCAATCAGTTTTCAGTTTAGGGCTGTTTTCAGACCACATCTCAGAAGAAAATGTACACATCAAATTGCTCCTGTGGCAAGTAACCAGATAATATACTGCTGGCAGTGGTAGAAAAAATTGTTCTGCTGTAATAAGTGCATTTAAAGAACACAGATTACTGGCAATATTTTAACACAAAGTTGGTAAAAGCATGTTACCCTTCAGTGATCTACAAGGCAGTCTCTGATGACTGCTTAGACAGAACTACTGCAACCAGTTAAGACCCAAATGTCTTTATCTTGATCTCTCCAATGCTTCCATCTCCCCTCCCAGAACAGTGCATTGGAAGGTTTTATGCCCTAAGCAACTTAAATCCTTTTACCTTTTAATTGTGCCTAAACAGTGCTGAAATGACCAAAAATGTGCTGTAAGTTACATTTCTCTGGTGAAATGGTAGAATTCTATTTCCCCAGTTACCTTTTTTACCTCTTGGAAGGTACCAAAGAGAGGACCAAAGTGGTTTGGAGACTCACAGAGCTGGCACTCAAGTCTGTTATTCCTCTAGCTGGAGAAATTCCTCCAGGGGCTGTGTTTTTCTGGTCCTGCACAACTTGGCAAAAACTCCTGACCTGTATGGATCCCAGCAGGAGAGCTGGAAGGGGAACTCCCTCATCTCAGGTCTAGGAGGGAAAATCTAAAGGAGCTGAAATCTCTCTCTGTTACACTTCAAACTGTCATGTAAATGCTGGGGTTGAGGAAGGATTAGGAATGATTATACTCTTCTTCTCTTATGCATTTCAGTTTAGATTATACTGTGTAATGAAGGACACTAAAATGACATTTAATACCTTATCCCTGTGTCAGTAGATTATAATATAGATTTAATCAGGGATAGAGAGGTGGGGAAAACTTTTTCTCTCTTGCTTTCTTCCCTCCCTCCCCATGAAATCCTCTCTCTTCCTATCCCCTTCTCAGAAGTCCTCTCAGCCACCTTCTGATCCCATTTGCACAGAACAGAGCCTGCAGCAAATGTCCCTGTCAGCCAGAGAAATGCTTAGCAAAGTGTGCCCATGAGAGCACAGGAACTCATCTCAGGATCAGATCCTATCACATTCAGTGAGCACTAATCAAAATCTTGTTTGATTTCACTTTCACCCTGATTATTTAGGTTTCTTTGGGGTTTGTTTTTTTTTTTTGCCTCTGTGTCTCTTCCTAAACTGCATCTCTACAAGAGAAGCCAAAGCCAGAAATCTGCAGCTGTGGAACCACCACCTGCTTCTCCCTACATGGGCTGAAGGCCCTCTGACAGGGTTTGCTTATGCTCCTGTTGGTAGAGGCTCAGCTCCACCTACCATCCCAAAAGACAAAGATAAAGATTTGAAACCACTGAGTCTTCTTAAAAATCAACCTTATATAAAGGCTTAAAATGTTACTATGCTGTTTTGTGGATAAGATGAGGCATTTAGGCTAAGGGCAATAAAGGAGTTTATAGGCTCTCTAAAAATGGAGCTGGACATAAAATGTCTTGTGCAACAAAGGATGGAGAAAAATGGCTAGGCCAGGCAGTGGGCTGGGGATGAGGCATGATGGAGAGGTTTCTCTAGGCAGGAAGATGGAAGACACTGAAAAGGCAGTATTTCTGTGAGCTAGGATCATCTGTGAGGAAAGTGAAGATGAATGGCAAAAAGAAGCTGATGAGTGTGGCTGACTGCCAGCAGATATTATGATCTCAGAATATTGATGTTTTGTACTAATAATTACAAAATCAGCAGCTGTACAATCCCATATTTGGATAAATACAAGTGTAAGTGCATCCTGTAACATGGTGAATGGAAATGAAGGATGATTAAAATGACAGCTCATACAGTAATATTGATGCCTAGAAGAAAACAGACAAGCTGGGAGAATGATAACATTATAAAGGATAAAAGAATTTTTCAGAAAGAAGAAAACACTTGATAATGAAAACATTCATGAGCAGTGAGAAAAATATATTAACTTTCCACAGTTGTTGACAGCAGATACAGATCAGACAGAAGATATTCAGAAAAAAAAGAAGAAAATTTACTTGTCTGCACTTATAAAGGCATTCTGGGCCAAAAAATATCCTTCTCCTATGCCCTGAAGAAGAAACCTACAGGCAGGATAATCTCTTCTGCTACTCTAGCTAGAGCAGAAAGATGCACTGAAGCTGTGGAGTGTCTAAACAGCCAAGAAAAAAGCCAAGGGTTGGAACCATGTCATCTGAACGTGCTAGCAAAGTAAATTTGTTCTTGGTTCCCACTCAGGCACTGAAATATGGCAATAAGCAGAATATTTGCCAGAGAGATGTCTGAAACCAGAAAGTTCTTATTAAAGGGAGGGAGCTTTATGAAAGAATTAGGAAGAAGCACAGAAAAGAAGCTGCTGTTGGGATTAGAGAAGCATTTGGCAAAAATGACATGAATAAAGCATATTTGATACATAGTCATGCTCAAAGCCTGGCTGGGATGTCACAGGATGTGCTTGTTTACTGAGTGCCTGCACCAACAGATAGGATTGTAAAGGATTGTCAGCACTGGCCAGGCACTTGTCATTCCATGGAAACCCACTGCTTTTGGGGTAGGGACAGAGCAGAAGCCCATCTCTGTGTGGAGCAGGCAGGCAGGGGAAAAGTCAAATCCATTTCCCAATGCTCCAAAGTTTCAAGGCATGTCAGAAGGAGTGGGGTTAATACATGCTCCATCTGAGAGCTGAGGGTTTCAACCCATATATAGATCATACCCACAGAGGGGTGAATCTGGTACAGACTGCAGTTCACGTACACCAGGTATTTTACCTTTCTCTAGTCTGCTCGGTGTCCAAGGGTAAAACAGGGAGGCTACAATACAAGTTTTCCTTAACCTGTGCTGTTTGTCTGCCTTGCCAGCAAGAGGACAGCTGTAGTTCAGCACCACCTACATTCCCTGTGACTTTGCACAATATTGGATCAGGCTCCTCTAGAAAGAAGCTTAGACTAATTTCTAACAGAGTACAGTGGCACATGCCAGGGAGCAAGCCCAGGAATACTTCTGTCCTCCCCACCTGCAGGCAGACATGCATATGGACCCATGCTAAGAGGTGCTGTCAGCATAAGCCTTCCTCAACATAATGCTCCACAGCCTTCACAAAGCCTACAGCTCTACAGAGGTGACTTGGGGCTTGCAATAACCCCAGGTCCCCTCCTGTGATCTAAACATTTCCTCTGAACTTTGCTTAATGGCTAATCACCTGATGAGATCCAATGTTGGTTGTCACTGCTTGGATGGGGCCTCCTCACAACATCCAGCTGTGCAGCACAGCTGGGAATGGGAAATCCCCTGCACTCACTTCCTTCCCTCTTTCCACTGAGCAGACTCAAGAGATTTTCCTTTCCTTTCTGAATAAAGGAGAGGCAGGAGACAACGTGAATCTGGTGCTGTTCTGTCTTTCCATGAACAGCAGGCTGCTAATCCCTTTCCTAGTAAATATTCCTGTGGTTTGATCCACTGAGCAATCCCTGCTCTTCTCCAAACCCCCCACCACCACCCTTCATGGCCCTGTAAGGGTTTAAGAATAAGCCCTTAGATCAGTGGACTCATTTGGTGATCGAAGGCTATGAAAGGCTACGCTTACACAGTGCTCAGCAAGGTTCAGACCCAGAAGCTGCTCTGCCCTTCTGCCTAGAAACCTGCAGGATTGAAGCAGTGCAAACTGCAGGGCAACTTCCCTGTCCATGCTTAAGATTTATAGGGCTTGCTTTCCTCTTCTTGAATCTCTCCTAACAAAGCTTTGTTCAAAGATGATTAACAGATGTTGTCATTAGAAGGTTGGTCCTTGCCAGCAAATCACACACAGTCTGCTTGAGATACAGTGCTGTTGCCACAGCTTTCCCCAAGTAGAGATACTTGGGGTAATTGGTAAGGCCTGGGAGAAGAAGACATTTTAAAGTGTCTTCTACAATCCATAATTTCCTTAGAGAATGCTGATTTCCTGAGAACTTGTTTATCTTGGTTGTATGAAATCATGGGGATAAACACACATGATGCAGAATAGATCATTAAGGCTGCTATGATTAAAGAAGTAAGTGGTGATCTTTGTGGATAACAATGAATTTGGCAAGCAAAGACAAAAGTAAACACAAAAGAGCATTAAGTAATAGATGATCATGTATCTTAACTGAAGATAGAAAATAAAATGATTAACTGATAGGCAGAAATGATTCTCAAAGGCTAGAAGGTGACAAACAACAGGACAGGATTTCACTGAGCACTGCAAGATGAACTGAAATATAGAGAGAACAATTCCCAACCAAAGGAAAATTTGGGAGAAGGATTTGTACAATGGACCTGGATGGAACATACAAGCACAGGACCACTTTGTGTTTACCCACCTGGTACACACTGAAATTTAAAGCCAAGGAGCTGAGGCTTCTGTTAGCAATTTGGAAAAGCAACTATGGGCAATGCACCCTGCCCAGGGACATCTTTTAGTAGTTGAAAACAATTATGTTTTCAAGACAGTAACCTAGATGGTGATGAAAGTCCTGCCAAAGTACTGTTAATGAAAAGATAGTCCTCTTTTTTTTGGGGGGGGGGGGGGGGGAAGGAGGTAGAAAGGAATGAGCATTCAGTAGGTTTTCAGAAACTATTCAAAACCAACCTGAGTCTCTTGCAATGCTCAGAGCAGGTCTCTCAACACAGAAATTGTAAATACCATTTTAGAGGTTGACATTGAAATCCTTTTCTCTCTTTTCTCTCTTCCATGGACCTGTTTTTAAAAGCATGACTGCCCTGCCAAGAAGTCTATGTTTTGAAAGGCTTTTATTCCTTTTTTCTTTTATTCCTTTTGTTCTGCTGCATGACTGCATGCTCCAACATGCACTGAGGAGCTCAGTGCCATTCCCTAGCTACCATTTCTGCCTGATCCAAACCTCCCACAGACAGTCAGACTATTCCCATTGACTTTACTAAGCTCCAAATCAGGGTTTTCTGTAGGATCTAGCTTTAGCTTCAATTCAGGTCTCAATTCACTGTGTACTGCCAAGCAAGCAAGGAACAATCAGTGTTGTCATGTCCCACTTCCACTAACCAATGGCCAGATGTACTTGACAGCTTTTCAGTGCAGGAACTGTCCCAAATTCCCAGGCTGTACAGTCAGAAACACCAACTTACAGACCTGCAGCAGAGAGGAAATTCAACTAATCTGATATTTGTTTATTTCTTCACCATTCTAGGCAAGCAATGGAGCTCTCTAATGAGATTATTCCTTTTTATCTCCTAATTGTATCCAGATATGCAAACCAGATTTACTGCTAGTGGCTTGTATACTGTACAGTATTTTAAAGCTAATTAGGAACCAGCATTACTGTTGTCACACAATGAAATACTTAATCTTACTGTTATGAATCAAGACCATTTTCTAAAATTAATTGTAATTATCTTTTTAATTGGATATAAACCCTACTAAATTTGAAACAGCTAGTTCTATAAATATCATTCTTTTAAATCCAGGAGGATATCAGTGTAAAATATTTTAATTAAAGAGATTGCAAATAAGGGGGGAAAAGAGACATTAAGTAGTTTTCTATTATTAAAGCCAGCTGTAAGCCTTGAAAGCATTCAAGTTCTTATTTTGGAACACCTGAAATCTGCCATTGTCCATGGAAGCATGCATACACATCCTCCCAAGCCAGTGTATTAATAGTTTAATTGTTCCTTGAAGAGCAGTTAGCACCTGGCTTTTGCTGGGATTCTTACACACAGAGAGGAAAGCATATTAAAGTATTTACCCTCACAAATCCCCAGGGGCCAAACCATCTAGCAGTCTTTTCATTGCTTTTATATATATATATATATATATATACACACAATAAAATAAACAGTAAAAAGTAAAGCTAAGCAAGTAGTTTTAAAATAACATTGTATAAAAGTTCTGCTCTAAACCACTGGTGAGTAGATGGTGAAAATCCTGATCTGTCAGTCACAATTGTTTAATCCTGTCCCTATGTTATAACACCTCATGTATCTTGATCATCCAACACAGCTTGTCACTGCAAACTAAATTTCAGGTATTTATAACTGGTGCTGCAAACTAAACCTAGCATTTTGCAGGCATTTCAAAATCTGTGTTTAAGTTTGGGTTTCCTGAAGAAATATTCATAATGGGAACAACTAAAGTCTTGGCTACAGACACCACTCACAGCTTGGTTGCAAGTCTTAACTTGAATGTGGGAATCCTTTTCCCACTCTCCACTTTGAGCTAAAGGGACAAGGAAGAGGCAATTGCTTCAGCTAAATGAAGCAGCAGTTCCAAACTTGCCTGAGTTCCAGCCACTTTGAGGAATATTTTTCAACACTATTATACCTGTATTTCATACACTTGCACATCCAAGCCAAATTATATTCACATACACTATGGTAATTAAAGCAGTTACAGTCTGATGAGCTGAAATGAATCAGAATTTCCAGATGAGATAGACCAATAATAGCAAGTATTTAGAAGGAAACATCTTACCTCTTATTGACTTAACTCAACTACATATTAAATTGCCAGTATTTTGGTGGAAGCTAAGTTAGATTCAGCTGCTGATTCTACATTTGATGACATATTATTATCCATGTAATTTTGTGAATAATTACTGCAAAATGCATATCTGAGACTATCAAGAAATTTTACCTAACCAGCAGCTCACCACTAGAAAAAACCCCAAACTTCATGTGCATATGTACTTCATATATAACATCATATCATATATCTCATCATGCATATATATTATCTACATATTGTATATAATACAATATATTGATAATATTATATTGATATTATCTTTATATAATTATATATAATATAATTATATATTCTATCTCATGAAGAATATATACTACCAGCCAATTCTGTTTGGATCCTCTTTCAGTATCATTAAGCAACCAATAAATATTTACATTAATACTTAGCACAGTCCACTAGGACATTAATTTTCTATTTATCTGAAGAGCCCACATTATCTAGGAAGGCTCTTCCAGTATTTCTGTGTTCTAGATTTCATTGCAGTTATTTTTCATTCCAACCCCAAATCAGAAAATGGTTTGAGCTGGAAAGGACCTGAAAGATCATTTATTTCCAACCACCCTGCCATGGACAGGGACCACTAGGGTGCTCAAAGCCCAATCCAACCTGGTCCTGAACACTTCCAGGGAGGGGACATCCATCCACAACTTCTTTGGGCATCCTGTTCCACTGCCTCACCACCCTTACACTAAAGAATTTCTTCCCAATATCTAATCTAAATCTCCTCTCTTTCAGTTCAAAGCCATTACCCCTTGCCCTGTCACTACATGCCCTTGTCACAAGTCCCTCTCCAGCTTTCCTGTAGGCCCCCTGCAAGTACTGGAAGGCTGCTAGAAGGTCTCCCCAGAGCATATCTAGGTTTTTTATCTGCCTGCCAAGTGTTCTACTGGGTTACTGACTGTATCATTCTGTTTTCACTGCAGCTCTTCCCAGATTAAGATGTGAATCCTTCAATTGAGCAGGATTTTGACTAATTCAAGGAGTGCAAGTCTTAGCTCTGCCCACCTGATTGTGACTTCTTTGAATTTCTAAGCTCTAGATGTGCCTATAGAAAATGTATTTACCTGATGTGTGAATCCTGTCACCAGACCCTTGACATCCATCCTCATCATCACAATCCCCACTTGACTCCAGCTCTTCACTTCTTCCAGCCCCGCTGCCAGTGTCTCGGGCAGCCCATCTTTCCAGTTTCAATTTTGCCTTCTCAGTGTCCAGCTAAAATGGAAGAAGCAAAACAAGGTCAGAATATTCACATACTTCCTATCTTTGGTGACCAAGCTGGGTTGATAAAGCAACAAGCACTTTCTCATTCACTTTCAAGTGCTAACTGCTCCTCAAGTTGGGGTTTCTTCTGGCAGTCACATCCCACTATTTTGGAATAACTGACCAGACCATCAAATTTTCTCCACCACAGATGACCAGGAACACTTATGCTTCAACCAGTATCACCACAGGGACCCCTGGTCCCTCAGTTTTAACTCTTGTAAACCACAGTTTGGAGATCACTGGTTACTGATGGTACAATCTCCCAGCTGCCTGAGTGCTTGTTCTGGGTTATGGACAACTGAAGAACACAATCTACCTGACAGCCTTGGAGGGGCTGAGGAAATGTGCTACTTCTCTTTATGGCTTTGGTCACTTGGAAACCTTGGCCCCTGGATGTGATTTTTAAGATGGTGTCATTTAAGATGCTTGTACCAGCTGCAAGTGGGTCATTAAACTTCATTTGACATACATTAATTGGACTGAGTAAAGAACAAGAAAGCCTTCTCTAAAATACATCTAAATGTATCACACTAGGTCACACTTGCTGTAACAACACATTTACTCCCCAAATTCATCTTCCTGACCTTCAGAGAAGGGGTTCTCCTTCTGTCACTGTGAACAGTTGCCTACTATTAGTGCTGTATGAATAAATGACTTTTCAGTTCACTGGTAGTTCAAAACAATGAAAACTAGCCATTTCCTTTTCCATGAATCTAAACCCAGCCTAGCCAGGGAACAACAAGAGCAGTAGTGGTTGGGAAGAAATTAAGTAACTGGCTTAGACTAATACATTCTTTTATTAGGCTTTCATCAAGGAAGGATGATTCAGGAGAAACCTGAAGCTGTCCCCTACACCTGAGAGGAGCATCAGCTGGCTGAGATAGGTGACACCTCTCCTGTTAGGGCTTTGCCATTTTTGTGTAACATGTCAGAACCAAGATGCTTCCCATTCCTCAGTGACCACCCTCCTCTGTAGCCTGCATTCATCATTGCTAGTGCAAAAGACACTTCAGGTTACTGGAGTAGGTGGGACAGAGAGAAGCCCCAACAGCTCAGCTTCCCCTATAGCCCAGCGAGAGGGAAATACCCTGACTCTAGAGTGGATTTTTTCACAGCCTGGCTAAGTTGCCCTACTATCAAGTTTCCTATCACCCTCATTCTGTGAGTGCCTACCAATCTCTCTTCTGAATCTTGTTGGAAAATGACACTGGGGGATGTTGTTTTTCATTTCCGGGGGTGGAAAGAGCTGTTTGATCACTTCCTTCACACAGGTGAAACTCAACCTAGAATGCATATGTTTTGAAAGGCAGCAGCTTGCCTGTCTCCTTTCCAGAGTTAGGAAAATTTTCCCCATGTTAGTTCTACTTGCATGGCATGAAGAGGCAGGATTAGGACCTGTTCTTCTAGTCATGTGGAAATACTCTAACCAAATGGAAAGACTTTGTAATGCTTCTCAAAGTTGCTCAGATTCAACCCTTCATCATAAGCATTTCCCCCCCCCCCAAAAAAAAATATTGCAGATCCATTTCAGGCTTTGTGATCTGCTTTCTCCCAGAGGACTCTGATTATTCTTGGTACTGAGCAAAGTGTATTTTGAAATGTAGCCACTTTGAAGATTCAAAGGCATTTCACACTAGTAAGGAGGTGAGCTGGGAGCTGGGGGAGGAACTGGAGCACAGGGCTAATACAACTGTATTAACTGGGTTGAAAGGGTGATGAGGGAGGCAGAGATTTCTCTGTAGTGAGAAGCTCTGTGTGATAGTCTCCTTCTTCTTCAGATGCTGGGAGCTGCCACCCTTCACTCTGGGGCTGACAAATGCTTGGATCAGTGCAGCAGAGAACCTGTTCTACAGAGCAACAGATGCCACTTTCTATATGGCAGAACTCAGGAAATTTTTCACCCTTTCACTGAAAAGATCTGTTTGCTCATTCTGGAGACACAAATAACTTCACACTGCAGTGGGAAGATCAGGGAGTGGGAGGAGAGGCTATGGACTCTGGTGGGGAAGCACATGAAACACTCTCTTAATTGTTACTGCATGACTGTTTTTTATAAACAACTTGCTTAATGTTGAGCCTCATTATCCACAGGCAGAAAGACTGATGTCATGGCAATACAAAACAACATTTTGTTGAACAATTGGAAAAATTTGCCTATGAGGGAAAAGGATAACTCAGTTCTTTCACAGATTTATTGTGCCCTGACCATATTAGAGAAGACTCATTCATTCGTAGTCATAATCCTTCAGAATGAAAAGAAATGGCTAAGTGGTGAGCAGAACAGATGCAAAATTGAATAAAGGCATTTAATGATTGTTTGCCAGTCAGAGCAGAAATGTTTACTGCCTGTTAAGGTGCTCCTTCTGCTCCAAAATCTGATTTCAGTCAGCACCCCTGGCTCAATCCTGACCTCTGCTCAATCCAAATGTGCACCACTGTCTTGGACAAAGACCAAGAAACAAGCTCAGCTTTTCAACATGGTGCACTGCAGCATTTTACAGACCTCTGGGTTCTTACTGCCTTCACTGCAAAAGCAGATTGGCTGTAGCCCAGATCTGCACCTCCTGCCCCTATTAATGGAGGTGTACCCAGATCCTTCGTGGCTTGCCAAGTAGAGAGGGCCCTCAAATTACACAGAATCTTTATAGACCAGTTCAGCATGACCAGTTGAAGTCAACTCACGTGAGACTTACCTCCCCTTTTCACCTTGTATGCCCTTTCCCAACCCCTTCCAATGCCCTTTCTACATGTGGCTACCATTCACCTAGCATAATAGACCAGAGCCCAGCTTTGTGTAGAGATAATCTATAAATTAACCCATTCTAGGAGATGAAAGAGTGTGGCCACTTTAGTGTGGAGCTCCACCCACACTGTGCAGCCCTGTTGAGAAGCCACTGGGTAGTGCCTTGTGATCTAGCACCTGTCTCTCTTCCAGGTTTGGAAGGAATACTTGTCCTTTGGCTACCACCACACAACTCCAGTGCCATAGCAAAACATACACCACAGAAACCTTTCTCAAAGGCCTGAGACTGCATTGAGATAGCAGAGACTGCATCAGGAGGGACTGGGATGGTGAAGCTTTAGGTGAAGATAATAATGAAAGACATTAACCTTCATTGTTTATTAAGCTCTGCTTGGCCCAGAGGATAGGCGTGGGTAGGGAATGCCTGTAATGCTTCGTGGCTAAGGGACTGAAAGGTCTCCAGCAGAGTCGCCGGAGATCATATGAAGGTTCAAGGCATCTTCAGAGACAGCCATGATCTGTCAAAAAGCCTGGACAACTCTCCTAGCTGCTGCCACAAGTCACTAGAACTTTCTGCTTCCCCACAGATAGCTGTAGAGAGAATCACAGTCCCTTGCCCACATTTATCACCGAAGATGAGAGATTGGAGTCAATCGTGCCATTTCTGTTACTGTTTAAAACCCACTCTTAGAGAAGCCTTATTTTGCTGACTTACACTCTGCCTGCTGAAGCACAAAGCCACCCAACCATCTCTGGCAACTCTGCACAACAGTTCTAGCCTGGGAGCAAACTGTCTTGATGCTGAGAATGGATGCTTTGGTTAAACAAGTGCAATGGATTTCAGCCTGGGCACTGTTTACCTTCCCAAAGCAGAAGATATCTCCAGCCTAAGATTCCAGAAAATACTGGGACCTTAACAGCTCATAAAATGAAGTCTTCAAGTTTTTTGCCACATCTGAAAGACTTTGTTTTTTACTTATGAAAAGGTTATATAAATTGATCAATAAGATTGCCCTGGTCTGGGGAATCCTGCTGTGGCAGGGGGGTTGGACTAGATGATCTTTCAAGGTCCCTTCCAGCTCCTAACATTCTGTGATTCTGTGATTTGTGCAGCCCAACCGAGAACTGACACAAATCAGGATTTTTTTCCAACTGGAATAGACATTGGATCAGGTTTCTCAACCTTTACAGGGCTTTTGAGAAACTAACTTTTTCTGTGGGAAAGCTTTGGTACCTGCACCTGATTCAGCTGAAAGGTAAAAATCACAAATTACTATTCAGCTCCGAGTCAGACACCGATGACTATCCTCATGTGGCTTATTTATCCTAGCAAAGGTGCCAACCTTAAGGGACATGAAAAGAAAGAAACAAAGAGTTTTGCTGGCCTATGGTTTTTATGGAGAAGAAAGAAGTCTGCTGAGAATGGTTGCTTTCTCCCCTATTAATACTTGATGATGCAGCACACGCCTTCCCGTCACACAAAAGAGCCCTTCAGATTGCAGCCACTTCAAAGAGCATGTGACACACCAACCCTGAGCTTTCTGTGATGAGTCTAACCCTAATTCTCACTCTGACCACAGGTGTGGTGGAATACAAATGTATTCTCCTGGCTTTTCAGGAAGGCATGTTCCACTTGAATTGTCCCACACATCAATTAAATAATAACTGGTTAGCTCAGTGACAACTATTCGATGAAAGTGCCAATTCCAATCCGTTTCACTGATTACTCTCTTTTCAGAGGGTTCCTATATGCATGGATATCTGAGGGGATGACTCCAAGCTGTAGGATAATAAACTCATTTCATCAGAAAATAGGTTTTAAAATGCTATTTTGTGCCACAGTTTCAGACTCTTCAGGTCAGTGAACACAACAATGAAAATCTAAGAGACCACTCTTTTTGACTAAAGCCACTTCAAAGCTGTCTGCTTGGAATATGGAGAGACAAATCCCACACAATAATTGTTTCCTGAGGGATCTGTTAATTAGTTTTCTAAGTGACAGATTTCAGTGTGAATGCTTTTCCTCTCTGAGAAGACAGCTTTGTGGGGAAGCCTGACTTCTGGCCACTCCTCATGTGAGCACAGGTATCTCTCACTGGTCTTCTCCCTGGGATCCAACCATGGCTGATTGCAAGCTGCATTGAGAAACTGGAAGCTAAGCACCATCCTTCCTCAAGGTACTTACAAGGAGCTGCCTTCCACAAAGTGCTTTAGTGACATCAATATGATTTGCAGAGACAAAGCATTTTGCCAGCTTATGCACAAATAATCACATATAAAATATATAGAAAATAAATAATGTACACAGCCTTATCTTGAGGAGAGTCATAAATGACTTAATCCTTCTACTCAAGTTTTTTTTCCCCCAAAATAAAAATGAAAAAATCCTTTCTAGACCATTATTAGGTCAGAAATGACTACAACTGACAAAGACAATGTGCCTTTGTCTTGAGCCTATTATACAGGGGTTTTGTTAGGGACTGACATATTGCTGTAGGCATAAAGCTGCATTTTACTGGTGCCTTGTGACTGAGCAGATGTTCTGTCATTTCAGAAAACAATAGCAACATAACAAATTTTGGACATAACTGCCAGATATATGCTTATTCCAAGTGGGTCCTTTCCTTTGAGATAACATTTATGCTTCATTTTCTTCCACATATGCTCTTAGCTCCTTTTTAAAAGCATTTGGCAGTTGCTTTTGCTGCTTCTTTTCACATTTATCTTGCATTCATAGATCGCAGCATAAATAAGCAAGATGAACTTATTTCTCTTCAATTTTGCCAGACATTTTCTTTCATTTGTTCTTCCTTTGTCTCTACTTCACAGAAAGCCAGAAAGGTTTGATGTATTATCCCCTTCTAGTTGCACCACTCAACTCTCCAATCCTTTTCTTTTTTTTTTGGCTAAAGAAGACAGACATCTAACCTTCGGCAGCACCTGACACCCCCAGAAAGGTTTCCTTCTGCTGTATTTACTCAGATCCTTACAGTAGCCTTTGCAGAACACATCTCTCTGGACAAGCCACCTGTCCAAGATCAGAATCATTTCACTGAACAGCTATACATAATTTATGCAACATGCCTCCAACTGCAAGACAGAGACCAGAGAATCACAGAATCATCAAGGTTGGAAGAGACCTCTAAGATCATTAAGTCCAACTGTCAACATGTCACCACCATGCCACTAACCCATGGCCCTAAGTACCACATCTCTATGCCTTTTAAACCCCTCCAGGGATGGTGACTTCACCCCTGCCCTGGGCAGCCTGGGCCAATGCCTAACAACTCTTGGGAAGAAATTCTTCCTAATATCCAATTTAAACCTCCTCTGGTGCAACTTGAGGCCATTTCCTCTTGTCCTAGCACTGGTAACCCAGGAGAAGAGACTGACTGACACCCACCTTGCTACAACCTCTTTTCAGGTAGTTGTAGAGAGAGATGAGGTCTCCCCTGAGCCTCCTCTTCCTCAGACTAAACCACCCCAGTTCTCTCAGCTGATCCTCATCAGACTTATTCTCCAGACCCCTCCCCAGCCTCCTTGCTCTTCTGTGGGCACCCTCCAATGCCTCTGTGTCTTTCTTGTAGTGAGGAGCCCAAAACTGAACATAATGTTGGACAAGGTATGTAGGACTGACACCCTCTTTTCCTCCTCTACCCCAGTGCATCTCCACTCAAGCTATACACAGCATTTTAGAAGCTCTTTTTCCATTTTTGATTTTTCCCCCCTCCATTGTCCTTTGATTTGTTCAACCATCAAGTTTCTCAGGTTGTTTGGAAGCATCTTCATCCCTGAAATGGCCCATGCCTACAGTAACCATGCCAGAGCTGTAGCTATGCATGCACCTCTCCTTCTCTATCTCTCTGGGACATTGCAGCTCCCCAGGGAGATGCCTTCCAGGTAAATTTGACAAGTCTTTGGTTTAGATTATCTTTCAAAGACAATGCAAACCACATACTTGCATGATGAGTGCAACTCTGAGTACTTTAACTCTCACCCTAATGTTGAAGCAGATGCCACCCCCTGCTCCAAGCCCACTGCTCACAGTTCCACAAGTGCTGGGGCAGAAGTGCTCACCTAGGAGGGGAGCCCCATCACCCTGGGGCTGTACCTCCCTTCCTCAGGAGCAGAGGCAGAGGTCAGCAGAACAGGGTCACAAGATCCAGCAGTAAGGATCCAGTAGGAGGAACACAATGACCTGAAGTTTCCTTAGGATCACTACTGGCTGCAGGGAAAATGAGACACCTGCTTCTAATGTGGTTTATATGATGTTTGTCATCTTCTGCTTCTTTCTAGAACTCTTTATTGCTTGTCCAACTCTTCCACTGTGTTTCTGAGCCCGTGCAGTATGAGCTGTATGACTTTGGGGACAGTCAGGACTTGCTTTCTGATTTTATCCATCTTTTTTCCCAGCCAAATAGCTAATGGAATTGCTGGTTTTATTTGGTTTGCTTTGCTTTTTTTCCCATTAAATCACTAAATTACTTCTTTCTGAAACAGCCTCTGTATTCCTCCAATGGATTTAGCTGCTTCTGGTTACTGTGGAAGTTTC
Organism: Galbula dea; assembly: GCA_013399015.1. Taxonomy (NCBI): domain Eukaryota; kingdom Metazoa; phylum Chordata; class Aves; order Piciformes; family Galbulidae; genus Galbula; species Galbula dea. Next base: position 454,656 of record VWZX01001728.1, on the reverse strand, counting down.
TTGCAACCATTCCTGTATTTTCTCTATACAACTTTTCCTCCTAATTTGATAGCCCTAACTTCTCCCCAGATATTTTTCAATCCTCTATCCTTGAGGCTTTGTCTTTCCCTAAGTCTTGTCTTTACCTGTGATCACCTTTTCTTCTCCTGGTTTATGCAGATTGACTCATGACTCTCTTTCTCATATTTTTAGTGCCAGTTGACACACACTGGCCACCCCAGGTTCCACACTTTCATTTATTTTGGAATACTTTTCCTTTCCCCTCCCTGTCCTTCCCCTAACCTGGCTGTTTCCTTCTGATTTCCTACCCAGTCTACTGCAGATCCATACTTCACAGCAGAGAACCTAAAAGCAATTATTTCTCTCTTGGTTGATTACAAATGTAATAGACTTCTTTCAGCAGGAATCTAAGCTGCTTTTTAGAAGTTCACCCTGTTACACTGCAGGATGAATGCTTCTATTTTTGATGTTTATGTTTTCAGTTTTTCAGCTGGTTGAAGTATATTTCCAGGAGAGAGCTAGCACCATGATCAGCTTAATATTCATTGAATTAAATTACACCAGCTACATATGTTCTCATATTTACTGATTACACTGTGAAGAAGGAACAAGAATCTGCACCCACAGCATCTTCTCACCATTAGTAAAAGCTTTATAATGACAGTTTGGGTAAACTGTCATCCAGAAAGTATTAATTGTGAATGATGTAAAGTAAGCACAAATACAAAAAGACTTCCTCTGGTTACTGATCTGTTTTTGCCAAGCACAACAGCTGTTTAAAGAGAGTGAATAAGACTTGATTTGAATTCAGTAAGTCAGTTGGGTCAAGGAAACAAACAGACAACTCTCTCCTTGATGTCTTGGTGTTGGGCTGTGACTTTTTTGGTATTATGTGATGCACCAAAGCAGACCTTTCTGATCTGACATCTAGTGTGCCTAACTGGGACATATTCCTTGGGATAATCCCTGCCACAGGCATGAATTTCACCCTTAGACAGTTAGCTTAGTCTTTTCCAAAAATAAAACCTGCTTTTTAACTTACAGTACATGTAGTTTGAAAACAGAGCATATGGCTCAAAACCCTGGCATGTTCTCTTAAGACTTTCTGCATCTTGCTAAAGCAAAACATAAAAGTAAACAATTGTAATAAAAACATAAGGTAAATGTTGTAATTATTGGTGAGGAGTATGCAGAAGTTGGTTAAAAAAGATCTTTGACCCTCCAGAACAGTTCAGTTTTGGGACAGTGGCTATTTGATACAACAGCTTCAGAGGCAGGAGGGTTGCTATCATCTCTAGACACCTGTGCACAGAGTGTGTGCACACACTAGTTGGATGATGGTGCTATCACCACTGGGAGCTGCACTTATGTTTTGTAACAGCCACAAGAACCAGTAGAGCAGCAGGTATGATCCTCTGCAAGGGTGAGTGGCTGGGAGATGACCACCCCATGGCTCTGCCATGCTGAGATACAAAGGCAGGATGCCAGACCTGGCAAGTGTTGCCTCCTGTGCTCTCACAAATGAGTCTGTTCTGCATTGCTTACCACGCTATTTCTCCCTGCCTGGAAAGGAGGAGCATCAAGTGGGATAACTTTTGCAAGGGGTTAATAAAATGCCTAGAAAAACAATGAAGAATCCTCTCATGGCTTGCTTCTCCTAGCACAAAGAAGACTGGGAGAATATGATTATTGTCTATAAATGTATTTGGCCTTCTCCTTAAATCTGGAGATATCTCTGAGAATACCACTAGCACAGAAACAAAAAGGGAGAAAACAAGCTTTTAACTCTCAGAGTTAGGAGTTGTGGGAAGAGCCTCCCAGGAGGAAGATGGGGACAAAAATTCCCAAGCATTTGCAAGACCTGCTGAGTAAATTTGTGAGTAAAGTTGCCTGTGATGTCAATGAGCTGGATCTGGTATTTCAGGAGGATTCTGTCAGCACTCCTTCCTGTCTCTCTACACTCTGCTAGGTTCTAATATTAGCAAATTGATTTGTAAAATCAAAATCACAAACCAGAACCACTCCCATTAGCCATTAGGAGTTTTATTTCCTTGCTTGTCTGATTTCTATGTAGGAAAACTGCATCCACATCACAAATTATGTCCCTTTTGTCTTCTAGGCTAAGAGTGAAACCTCTTAGCTGTGCCTGAAGTCAAAACATACCTCAAAAAAAGTATGAATTATTGCTGGGGTTTAACATGGTTTACAAATGTCCTGTTTAACTAGGAGCTCTGACTCCTCAGGTTTCAGACTTCTAACAATAGCCAAGAACCTTCTGTCTGCTCAGACTTGGGCAGTGTGAAATGAGAGGAGCCTGCAATCAGGAGGCTGCTTGCACTCCATCAGCCCTCAAATAGCATCACATCCTTCTGATAAGCTCCCTGGTTTTATGGTTAGGTGAGTAAACAGTGGCCAATCTAAATCATCTAATGAAGAGAGCCAACCTTTCTCCTTCCTTTGTACTCAAGACAGCAGTTACCTTTCTTATTTGCTGAAGGAAGCGTTGATGACATGCTCCAGCACATGCTAATTTTGTTTCATGTTCTTGGTTATTTAGCCCTTTCCAAGCTCTATGTTGGAGAAGATCATTCTCAGAGTAGGAAAAGTTTGACATTTCTTTGGAAAGACTTGTGAACAACCAAAGCCTCTCATTATTTGGTGGTGCTCAATGGACCCAGGCTCTGGACTTGATGTTTCATGTTAAAACATGACAGGAGCAGTGGTCTGTTCAGTCTCTTCCACCCTAAATCCCAGCAACTGAGCACTAAAATACTATATGGAATAAAGTATGGAAAATGTGGTAAGAGGTTGGATCATGATGTTTTGTCACCCACTGAGCATATATTGATGTTGGGAGCTAAATCACAGCTTATTGTGAAAAGCCTTTAACAACACTGCAACCCAAGCCCCCTTTTAAAAGCAACCACACTGCCTTGGTGCCACCAGACATCTCTGAAACCTTGACTATCACATTCCTGTATGTGTTCTATTATTTAGAAGCTGTCACATATGTACAGAAAAATATGGAGCCTGTGCTGCTATGAATCAGCAAACTGAACTCTGTGGAGCTGCTCCAATTTATTCCACATGAAGGAGCAGCCCAGACTTTCTGGTTTGGGAGGACATGGTGCTGTAAGGAGAGAAGGCATTTCATGTTGCATCAGCCTGACAGGAGACAAGATTCTCTTTCCAGATGTTGTACTCCCAGGGTTTCATGGTGACATCTGAGGACATGTGATTGAATAGTTTTGCTAAGTCATTTTTATTTAAGAAGGGAAGAAGAGAGAAGAACAGACAGTGCTGCAGGCAGCAGCTGCCACTGAAGCTTTCTTCCAATAGCTTTCCTTTTCATTGAGTCTCTGTGAGTCTCTTTCCTCTACTCACAGAACTCAGGAGCTGTTCACTTTGGCTAAAGGGTTAAGAAGATATGGAGAGAGGACACTATGTAAGCAGTGTTTGTTTGTGAAACCAGGTTAAAATGCAATGTTGGGCCAAAGAACCAGCCAGGTCACTAGGAAAATGTCTGAGGAGCAGGAGGAGTTGCTCTGCCTGACAGTGGCTTTGCCTTTCCCCTCACAGGTTTAAACTCCATTCAGGCTTAAGGAACAGGCAGGAGAAGTGGCAAAAGGTCAATGCATCAGTCTTCATGGACTACCATCTGCTCCTATTGCCTTCTCAAAAGCCACTAACAGGATAATCTGATCACAAAGATCAAAAGCTCTCTGGTGGAGCACCAGGGAAATTGATAACCACATTCTCCTGTGCTCTATATACCTATAATTCAGGGCTGGGAACTGGCCCACATTTACCAGAGATGTAAAGTGGCTTTGAAAGTCTTTCTTTCTATCTCATTCACACTATATAAAGGAACTGCTATTTCCAGGGAGAGCACTGAATTGTTCAGAGCAGGGCTCTAGACTTGTGCTGCCAGCACATCACTGTAGAATTCATTTAAGCAGTTTCAGCACACACATGCAACACTCCTCTTGTTTTACACTTCACATTTTACACTTATTATTTCAGAATGTTTTCTCTACAAGTGACAAAGTTCTCATTTAATCAATTCACTGAAGTTTCTCTTGAGATTTCTGAAGTTTCTCCATTCCATTTTTCATGTCATCAAAGTTTAGGTTTTCTATTTCATGACAAGTAAAACAATCATCCTCTGTTCTCCCATGATGGGTCTCAATTAGATTCCACACTTGTACAGCTCTGTGGACCTCAGCTACATTTCAAGCAATGTTCAAGAGGAGCAAAGAAAAGAGGTCAGCTCTACTGAAGAGAGATCTGGGCTGGAGCTGGCTTCTGTTATTGTAATGAGACCTAGTTTGGAAGAGGTGAAAACCCAGCAAAATGACACAATAACTACCAGTGGGGAAAAAACTCCCAACATTCTGCTGATATTCTGTTTTCCCCTTTATCAGCAAGATGGTCTGGCTCCCCCTTTCAGTTGTATTTAATCCTTCTTGCCAGCTCCTCTTCACTTCTTCCTTGTGACCCATCCATCTCTTTTTTTTTGCCTTTTCATGGAGCAGCATGCTCCTTCCTGCCTAAATACTGCTCATCACTTCAGCTGAGCATGACTTTTGGCCACTTCTGCTTGAATGTATTACCAAGTTTTGTATGTGGAAGCTCTTCTTCCATTGGAGGCTGGTCTCTCCTGGACCTGTAGCAGCTCTGCTCAACAGATGGTTTTCTCCTCCTCTTGTTAGTTCATGACGAAGGCCTGCAAGGATTGTTCAATCATCTCAACCTGCTTCTCTTCCACACCTTAGACCTCTGAAGAAAGAAACTTGCCTGTTTTTACATTTTGCTCTCCCACAGCATTCTTTCCTGCCAAGGAGCTACCACTGAAATGGAGAACAAGCTGTGGCATGTCTCACTTCCATAGCAACTCAGCTACAGCTTTGCCTCCTGTACGTTCAACCCCACAAGGGTTCATGTATTCAGCTCTGGAAGGTACAATTAGTTGTGATGACAAAAGATGAGCTAAGCAAAGCAAGTCAGACTCAGTGCAGTTGTCTTCTCATCCCATTACATAGCCTTGGTTCTGCCTTGGGCATTTTCATACCCATGAATCAGGAAATACAAAGCAGAGGTGGCATAAAGAGACTACAAAGAACTTACAGCTCCAGCATAGCTCAGCTGCATCATGGCTTCCTCTTCTTCCCAAGAGCTCAGGCATGGCTGTGCAGAGTCCTGTGTGTTGGCCACCCTGGCAGCAGCCACACACACTAGCACTGACTGTGACCAAGCTGGAAAGCAACCAAAGTCCCTGAAGAACCACTAGCATGACTACTATATCTGGGGGGAGTTGTTTGGTCCAGGTCTTTTAAATGTTTCTGAGGTAATATAGCTATATTTAGCTGCTGAAACAGAACATGAACTACATCAAGAGCCCCTGCTGTGTATCTGGTCATCTGATCCTAATTATGCATGAACAAGAAGGAATCTATCTTTAGATTAACTTCAAAGGCAAGGCCATGCTTCTTACTGTCAAGAAGGTAGGACTTGCAGTGCTACTCTGTGATTACAACTGCAGGGGCACATGCCCACTGGGAAATCTAGGGCAGCTGGAAAGGCTCAACAGCACTAATGTTTCCTCTCTCTCTCTTTTCTCTTGCTAGTGTGGAAGTTATGGGGCAGAGTACTGTTATTTATTCAGATTACTCTGATGCTGTAGATGACTAACTACTGAATCAAAGTCTGCTCACCCATTTACCAGAATGTCATCTCTCAAAACATTCTCCCTCACCAGTCCCAAGCCCTTCCCATGTTGCTACAGAGGTAAACACAGAGACAGGGTCACCAACACACCCAGAGGCACACAAAGAGAATGATCTTACAAGCCTGTTTATTTAGTAAAGTGGGCCAAAAGCCACTGTGTAAATCATGGCAAGATCTACCTCCACTGCAAAGCTCTGTGTTGTGCTGGATGTCACCTTCCCCAGAGCTTAACCTGGGCTTGTGTGTGACTGTAAGCTCTGTAGGGACTGCCTGCTCTTTGGGATTTACTGCCATGGCAGAGGGCTGTTCTTAGCTGGTCTCTTATTCCTTCTGTAATAAACATGATTAATCATAATAATTAAAAGGATGTCCCCCTCATTTTTATTCTTTCATTACCATACAGATGGCAGGGGGTTTTTTTGTTTTCTCTACACTGAGTTCTTCTATTTAAATCTGATCTCACCACCTCCCCACTCCAATGTGTGTGTACATCAGACAAATAAGTGCAATCTCAGTATGGGGAATGGTGTTTAACTGTGTCCATGTTAGAAATCATCTTTCCTCTTCCCCCTTTCATTTAACATGTTTTACTCCAGGTAAGCTACATCACATCTACACATACTGCAAATCTTCTTGTGAATATAGAACTAGATGGTGTCCTCATTCTCCTTCCTTTCTAGGTGGTTTTGTTAAAAGATATGGCAATATGGAAACAGAATGAAGGGCCTTCTTGTCAAATTTTATCTTCAAGGAAGCTGGGATTAATCTGAAGCACACAGCTGAGGTATCACTGCTTTGAAGTGCTTGAGAGACTCTTTTAATTGCTGCAATCTGTTGTGCCTCTCAGATCTAGTTGGGAAGGTGTTCAGCATGGTGTGTGTTTTGCTGATGAGCTGTTCTTTGTCTTGCAATGAAGAAATGTTTTGTCTTGTGTCAGATATTAGAGCCACTGATATTCAAATGTTTAAGAATGGGAAATGAAAGCCTGAATACTAACAAAAGCATGAAAGCAGTTATGACAACAGTCATAAACATTGTGAGGTGGTGGGTTACTATTTTATCATTATGTTTTGTTCACCTCTCTTCTGTTCATTAGCCAGGAGCCCAGGAGTTTTCTTTTGACAGATCCTCTAGTCTAATACTTTCTAGGCAGCAGCAGTTCATTACCACCCAGTAAACTGTGTTCCTATGGTGTATGTTCTCCTTCTGGTTTGTATATCCTTTCTTTGGATCTACAGGGGATGTTTTATTTAAGTGGCCTCCTTCCAAAGGTCTTGATACAGTGGAATATGCAGCAATGATTGGTTACTCCTTGTGATTCCTCTGTGTGATTCTACCAAACCCAAGAGTTTATCTCACAACATAAGTGGAACTACCTCTGGAGCAGAAAACTTTCAGACCAAGTCACTGTTTCCTTGCCTTGCTGTTTGTAAGGAAGGGGCAGCTGACTGAAACAATCAAATGTTCCTGTAACAGTCATGAAATCTCTCTGTTACATTTCTCCCACACCCTTATGATTAGCAATATATATCCTAGGATATGAACTAGGGCTTCTCCTTAGACATTCACCCATCTCTTTATTCCATCTCTGCCATGCTCCCCCAGGCTCATGTCTCCATTCCTCTCTCATCACAGAATCACAGAATGTTAGGAGCTGGAAGGGACCTCCAAAGATCATCCAGTCCAGCCCCCCTGCCACAGCAGGATTCCCTAAACCAGGTCTCATACCACCCTGGAGCTGTTTCTTCCTCCTTTACCTGGTTTTACACAGACATTCTCCCTGTCTGCAAAGCCTCCCTCACTGCAGACTGCTTGTCACACCTCCTGTAAGTCCCTTTATTCAGCTATGAAAGAATGGAAGCAGTCAGAGAGCTGATCTCAAGCTGCTGCCTTCTTTAACTTTTTCTTACTACACCCCCCTTTCTATAGTGTCTTCTAAATGGAGCTGTACCTGATATTTGGAGCATGAATTAATCTCAACTCTTTGGATGTCAGTTAGTTAGTGCAGCTTGCAAGATCAGAACCAAACCACTCTCAGGCTGCTCATTTTCCAAGCTGATATTTGTCACAGAGGTTTTTTTCCATCTCTTGTTTAAGTGCCAGAACAGCCAATGTAAGGTGAGGAATAATCAGCTACCTCCAGGACTGCCTTGAATATTTCATAGCCCATGATCACTATTTAATTTGGCCCAATCCCACACTGTGTGCTGTCAAAGTCTATCTCTACTCTTCCACATCTGTTAAATATTTTAGATATTTTAGCTTGATATTTATGTAGTTGAGATGGAATATAATAAAGCCTGTTAAAATCAAGAGTGTAGGAGGTTATATTGGGTATTCTGAGACAGACAGATTTAGCAAGCTTAATGGAAACCATTCACTCCTCTATTGAGATGTCAGATTTGTTTCTCACAGTTTGGCACATTATGTTTAAGTCAGTTCTTTCCATCAAAGGCAAGTGATGTCTTCTAGCAACACATTCAGACATGGTTTCCCTCTTAGTCCCAGCTTCTCCACAATAAATTAATGCCACAGACAGTGGCATGCATGTGAAAGAGAGAATCCCACATGCAAAATCAAGCACCTATAGAAACCACAAAGGAGCACAACTTACTGCCTACATACACTGGAATTCTCCTAACATCCTTCTGGGGATCTTGCTAACGTTTGACATTTGGGCAACACATTTCCATTGTGGCTCAAACCTCTGTATATGACTTTTCTAAACCTTTAAGCAGCCAGGAAGGTCAGACAAGGTAACCCAGCAGTGATATGTCATTTAATGCTCCACCTCATTGTCAGCAAACTGTTCCACAAAGCTTGACTATCATTAGGTGGATGGAGCATTGCAGATATGTCTCTGCAATTAGGCTTCTGTCCACAATTTTCTGTTCTATTTTCTCTAACATTGAAGCTTTCCTCCTCAAGGAACACTCCTACCCTCCAGCAGGATATTTACCTTTACCAAAGGCCAACCTCCCTCAAGATGTGCCAGGTAGGTTTAGAAGAGTGAAGATAGGAGTCTCCTTAGATGATGTTCCCAGGGTTACAACTGTGGACATTACATTCCCAGGAAGCAACTGAAAAATGCAGACCCAACTAATAAAATTTGGCAACAAATCCCACTGTCACTCCTCACTAACACACTTTAAAGCAATCTCACCAGGCAGTGATACTACTGCACTTTATGCAAGTCCTGATAAACTGGATTAAACTGGATTACATAAACTTGGAAATTGGGTAATGCTATAGCAAATCTTGTACATAGACAGCTACAGGGGTAAGCAAGAGCCCACTAAAAAGAAAGAGACAGACATATCTACTATTTCCTGCCATTTACATCCTTAATCTTTAAACCAAACTTCTGCTCTATTTATTTGTGCAATTAAGCACATTATTTCATTGGCTGTGCACAGCTCTTGGAGGATTTAGTCAAGCTCTTAAGCAATTCTGAAACATACTGTGCATTATTTGTCTACAAATGTGCCCTAGTTGTAGAGCTTGGACAGGTAAGAGAGTTAATCAGAAAACACAAAAGCAAATGGGAAGGAAGAAATGCTCCCAGGGGACAATAACACAAAGCAAAAGATACATTATTGCTCACTCAATTACCTACACAAGCTTTTGCTTTCTTATTACAGCATTAATCTTTGCATGTGTGATAGGGGACTCAGTGGTGTTAATCCTTTACCTCGTTCTGCAGTGCGCTGCAGGACGCTGCTGGCTCCTGGCCCCCCAGCACCTTGACAGCAGCAGTGGGTCAAGAGAGTGTCTCTGGTAGACAGAAGAGGATTTGTATCCTCCTCTCTTACAAGCACCATGTCAGACAATTCAGAGAAATACACTGGACCTCTCCCCCCTCTCCTGACATTTCTTCTCCTTTCCTCTTCTTTCCCATAAACACAGGACCATGCTAGGTAACTTCTTCTATGGCCTAGTCACAGAATCACAGAGTATTAGGGGTTGGAAGGGACCTCTGGAGATCATCTAATCCAACCCTCCTGTCAGAGCAGGTTCACCTAGAGCAGGTTGCAGAGGATGGCATCTGGGAGGTTTTGAATACCCCCAGAGATGGGGCAGCCTGTTCCAGTGCTCCACTACCATCAAAGTAAAGAAGTTCCTCCTTATGTTCAGATGGAACTTGCTATGTTCCAGTTTGTGCCTGTTAGCTCTTGTCCTGTCCCTAGGCACCACTGACAAAAGCCTGGCCCCATCCTCCTGACCCCCACCCAGTAGGTATTGGTAAGCATTGAGAAGACCATTCTCTGATTCTCTAATTAAACAGGGAATTACACAAGTACACTGGCAAAATGCCTCCCTGACCCAGCCCCACATTGCTGCCCAGCAGGGGAAGGTCACCTTTGCAGGTCTAGATTTTGGCCTCAAGTAAAGAATAAGAAAAGTGTTTTGAATCCTGAAGGTGCCAAGCTCTAAAAGGAGATAAACAGCATCTGCACTTCATAACATCATAACCACACCCTAAGCTTTTCAAGCTAGCTTACTGAACTGAAAGCAGAGCACCACACAACATGACCTTCCAAAAAAGAACTGTCACCTCTTGATTTATACTTGTAACATCACATCTTTCCTGCATGAATTTCAAAGGGTATGATAATGAACTACAAGTCCTCAGAGCCAGAGTGAACTGCTGGATAGCTGGCTCAGGATCAAAATGACCAATGTGCCATAAAAATGGCCACACAGTTTGAAACTAGGAGTTCCTCTGTCCTAGTAGCCTGTGCCTGACAGTGCTACAAACCTGACACCACTCCTTGGCATTGCAGGCAAAGTGTGGTTCATCATCCCAATGACAACAGCCAAAGGTCTTAATTCAATCCTGCTAGCAGCAGAAGTCAAATTGTCATGTGGTGGTGAGTGCTGTTGGCCAAAGAACAGACTGGGAGGTGTAACAGAGCTTCAGGAGCTTTTAGCTGGGGGCTAGAGGGCACAGTGGGGCTCCAGAGGGATGACAGTAGGGCTTTGGGGAGTGTCTCTTCCCCTTCATTAACTGACTACTCTCCCAGCAATCAGGTCTGCCTGAGGGGTTCCTTCCCACTGTGGGACTGTAAGACCAGAATGGACTGGACATGATAGGTTAGGCTGAAGACCAGGAGGGAACTGCAGGTTGTAGTCCAACACCTCCAATATGGTTTTAGAAACCTACATGTGAATATGTGCAGCCATACCTGACAAACTACAGCTGCATCTCTTGGTCTTTGCATGGCCACTGTTGTGAGAAGGAAGGCTTGGTACAACAGTTGGGAGTCTCCTCTCTCCCAGGCACAGTATCACAGAGCTCCAGGTGGGCTGATGGTCCAGGGCCAGTTGGCTGTGCCCATGCTGGGGCTCTCTTGCTGGAGCACAGCCTGCACAAGGCTGCAGCACCCGCTGCCAGCGCAGCAGAGACACTCAAACCCTTGGCTCTCAAGACACCAAACACACCGTGGGGACCTCCTACATAGCTCTTCACAATCTTTAAGCCTCATTTCTTCACATTTGGTCCTGCTGATCCTGTAAAGAACTCCCACCAAGGGGCTGTTAGCACACACTGAGAGACCAGCAGAACACCTTGGATGTGCCTGAGTCCTGCCTGCAGATTGCACAGTTGGGAGCCAGGAGGAAATGCAAGGGAAACTGTCAACTTGTAATCCTTGAGAGCTGACATTAAAAAACCCATGGGAGTACAGGAAATTCCTAACTGATAGTGTAAGCACTCATGTAAATTTGTGCAGGCTGGCAGACTGATTTTCATCATCCAGGCTGGCTCTATTCTTTGAAGCTATGTCACTCCTCTGGCTGCATGCAGCTGTATGTTTGAAGCTCACGCTTGTTGGACAAAATGATTTGTTCATGATCTTAATGTTTAGCCCTTCCAGGGAAAAAAAAATCCAGCACTTCAAGCTTTTGTGAGTCTGAAAGGCTCATTCAGTTTTTAAGGATCTTAGTTTTTTTAATGATGAGTACTTATTTGAAGCCTGAACAGGCAATTTGATGAATGACAGAGAGCAAGAGGGTGGGAGAGAAAGCACACAAATAACAGATTGTATATAATTTTGCCAATTATCATGAAACAGTCCTCAACCAGTTGAGAAGATGTAATAATTTTGATATGCCATCAGTTGGGGTTTCTTTTACCTTCTTGTTGCTTTTTTTCTTTCCCTGTTATTAATTACTCTCTTCCATCAGATCAGAGTTTAGTTTTAGGAACTGATCTTGATGTTCTTGCTTACACAGAGCACTAGTTTCCCTCAGCAGCTTCAGGAAACCAATGCCTTGATCCAATAAAAGCAAAGCACTGGATTCCAGAGCCTGAGGGAGATTTGCTGCATGCAAAGCTGTTATGCAAAGATGTGGAATTTCTCACCCCTGCTTCTTCTCTGCATACTTTGACAATTTAAACCATCTGCACATGGTCCATTTCCTCCCTTGCATCAGAACTAATACACAGTCATTTCAATAGCAAGGTGGTGCTTTTTCAGCAGCATCACTAGCTGCCAACCCCATTCTGGGAAAGGTGGTTGGGATGTCTCTCAGGGAGGCAGGTAAAGCATGAAACATCACATCAGCTGCTCATGAGGAGGCTAGAACAAGTCTGCTTTAGTTGATTCTCCCTTTGACTCTCTCATTTGGCATAAAAATGGGGGCACTGCTCTTTCTAAGGTGATAGATGGAGATGGAAGCAGGACCTAGTGCAACTCCTCCTTTCCTGTGCACAGCTGTATTGATTTCTCTGAGAAGATCTATCTCTACACATCTACAAAGCTGCTGACTTCTCCATAACATAACAAAAATATTTGTAGAGTATTTCTTACCAATAATCTCAGGGAATCACCAAAGAAAAAACACTAATTATTTCAGAGCTCTTTAAAGCAACCTATTCCACAGCAAAGTGATCTGTTCAACATTCTGCTGAGTTGAAGGTTTGCTCAGGACAATTGCTATATACAGCAGTATGTCACTTACTTTCATTCTGTATTTTCTAGAGGGTTGCTCTATCCTGGAGTGTGAATTTTGGGCCTGAAAGCACTGACTAGTTTTTGAAGCTAACTCTAAGCCTCTGGGCTACTAAATTATTTCTTAAGCAAAAGCAGCACACTCTTCATCTATGATCATTCAGCATCCTCTTGATTATGGGATGATGTTACTTAAACTGCTGGAAAACTTCAGCTACCCAGGAAGTTTTACACTGATCATATTTTGCCAGTAAAATTGTAACTACTACACAGTTCAAGAGACATCTTTCACAGCTGCTGGCTGAATATTAATAAGATTTCTTTATTTCCACGAGATTGTGACTGAAGCTTACAGATGAGCACTAGATTTGGTGACATTTATTCTGCCACTGCCTATCATCACTGCATGGCTCTTGAGTCCCATGTCTCTTTACCCCATTTCTGGTCCTCTCCATCTGATTTCTAGAGCAAGCTGGAGCAGGAAGAGGAAAGGAATTCTAAATCAGCACTCATTCCTCAGACTTCAGGACTAAGTGCAAAAGATGCCATTAAAGCACAGACTGAAAGCTTTCTTCCTTCTCCTTGTAGAAAATACCTCCTTGCAAAGGACTTCATGGTACAGCAGAGGTAATGGGATAAGTGCTTGTGAATTTTCCAAGGCTCAGCTGCTCTGTGTTATCAGCCAGGGAAAAGTTTAAGGCATGTTCAAACATGCAGAGTATGTTCAAGTTTATGACTTAATGGTGCTGAGGACCAGGGCTGTTAGTTTGGATCAATGGTGCTGAGAGGAGCATTTCTCAGTCTCAAAGCTTACTCCACTGATCTGTAATTACCATGCAAACTGTCCACTTACTACACTGTCCTGTAAGATGATGCCTCTTCCAAGAGACATTAAGTGTTCTGGTTTCTGCTGCTCAGCTTTCTTCTCCATCTTAAACTTTCAGGCCATCCAGAGGATCCCTGCTGACATATGGTGCTTATACTCCATACACTGTTGAATTACAGCTTCAAAACCAGACACAAGCCCTTTTTAATAAGATTTATGGGAAATCTTCCTCAGGCAAATTCCTCCCAGTTGCAATTACAGAGCACACCTGAGATAAAGAGATGGCAGGGGGAGGAATTCCTTCTCTTTCAACATAAAATATAGCTTATTTGGTTATTTGCATTATCAAAACAAGTAGGAATCCTTTCAAAAGAAGCAAAGTGGCTTGCCTCTATGAATCATGAACTGTTTATCCAGAAATATGCACAAAACTGGAAGAAAGACAGGAAATGAGGTTTCCTGCCCTAGACAGTGTACTGAGTGATGTTACAGACACACTTGTTAGGGCAGCAAAGCACTTGGGAACACACAACACTTGAAGCACGTGGACAGAATGACTAAAGACTCAAAATGAGGAGAGCAAAACTTCTTCTATTGGCTTGCAAGACAAGCAGATGCCTCTAGACTTGGAAATGTAAAGCACTGTCCCAAATTCTGGTGATGTATAAGCTGCCTCTCTTTGGGATGTGAGCTAGAGAAACCCAAGGCATCTACAGTGCATTGGCAGCAAGACTTTGGGAACCTTTTACCCTGCAGCTGACATCCTTTGGCTCTCTTCTGGCCAGGACAGCATCTGAGGAGTCCCAGTCCCCAAGCCCAGCTATGCTGATGGCAGCTCTTGCAGGCAGAAGATCAGGTTATGTAGGAGTAGGGGAAAGAGATCAGATAGTGGGGAAAGGGTCTGCAAGCAAAGGCCATTTGCTGTCTCCATCACTTACTCAGAATTGAGTAGCCATGGTATCACCACAAAAAGCTCATCCAAAGTGAGCCCAACACTGAAAAGAAACATATCCACAGGGTGAGGTCAGTGAACACATGCCACAAGGTGAGCATGGGCACTTCATGACTTAAGAAGGCTACAGAACCAGTTTGGAAGGCTCAGGAGAAGATGTTGTTGTTTTTAGCAGTATCTGCCCAAATGGAAGTTGTATTTCCTGTGAAAAGCTGCTCCACTTAAAAGGAAGAGCTGAGGAGGAGTAACCCCCTCATATTGTGTTTAACACCTGGGCCATTGAATTTCTGCCTTGAGTGAGATTTTACAGTGGAATTCTAAGCCTCTCAGTGAAGGAGGCTGGAAGGGAAATGCTGACACTCTCTTAGCATGGCAATATTGAATGGCTTTGCTGTACAGGGTACTGCAATTTCACATGTGTGGTGTGAGCTAAATGGGAAGTAATTTGTTGTCACTAACATAAACCACATTTATCAGTGCAAAAGTTACCTTACAGTCTTAGTCATCCTCTGAGAGTGGTGACAATCAAACCAAATGCTGCTGTGTGACCTTAATGCAGCCAAGATGAGAAATGCAGATCCATGGCCACAGCTGCATTTGGTTAATTCTCCCCTTCCCAATATCTACATTAGAAGACTGCCCATGTGGCTTTTTTTTTTTCCATAAAGATAATAGATATTAAGTGTGGTAGGTACAGGTGCCACCAGGAGATGGACCTGAAGCTGCCCCACAGCAAACAACAAAAGCCCAAACAAGAATATGCATGTTACCAACACAAAACTTCTTCCTGTCCTTTCAAACAGTTTGCTTTCAGGGACATACAGTTTCCCTAGCTGGGAATGGGATGAAAACTAAACAAACACATGGAATTATTCCCTTAATAACAAACTACTGTTCTAATTTACTAGACAGGTAAGTTCCCCACCCACACCATGTATGTGAGAGTAGTTTAGCTCCTTGCTGCTGTCACAAAGCTCTGTGACAATCCAGCACAACGAGCAGGCCTTGACAAGGCATTCAGGAAACCTTGGCTTCTCCCCCATACCCTCCTCAGATTCCCCCACACATCACACTCTGGGGCTGCTGCAGTGATTTACAGTGGGCTTGCAGGGGTATCTATCCCAAAGGATTTATCAGCTGAGATCCTGACATCTAGTCTGAGCACTGTTCTGTCCCACACAGAAGCTAAAATCTTCTTAGAGATTTTCCAGTTCAGGAGACATGGTTACAAGGGTCTCTTTCTGTGCTCACTGCTATTTTCACATTCAGGACTAGTTTTGTGCTCTGGTGACTGCTGGATCACTTAACTGCAGTATCTGTCCTAGTCCTAACTTTTAACTAGTTTATTTTTCTTTACAAGCCCTCATTTTTACCTATTAAAAATACAAATAAAACTTCTGCCCTTGAAGTGTTCTTAGGACACTTCACTGTGAAGACTCAGGAAATGGAAGCACTGATACCACACCAAATGTTACAGTGGTCAAATGGTCCCTTGTAGCAAGTCCTAGCTTGGTTTTGCCTCAGTCAGTATTTAACTCTGGGTTCAATAAATCCTGATGTACTCCTCAATGCAAGTCAATATCCAGTTAATATTTGATGATCAAGCTAAGCAGTGAGCACAAATAAATCTGCTTCCCCGTGCTCTGGGAAAGGCACTTGGTCTGCATACAGCCCAGGGACCAGGCTTTGATCTCCCCCCACCTGCTCTAGGGAAAGGCCATTTCTGGTTCACTCCTGCTACCTGCTTGCTTCTACCTGCTACAGCTCCTCCTCTCTAGGTCACTGTGGCCTCTTCTCACTGAGAAGCAGCTGACACATCTTCATCTGTTTGGTTCTTTGCACTGACATGCTCTCTCTGCTCTGAGAGCTCCCAGTACCTAGCCTTTGGGTCAGCAAAACAGTGTGCAGACCCTGGAAGGTTAGATCTATGATCCTGACAGCAGACTTGCTCAGGCTTGCTGCAAGCCATGGTGTCATCTGAAGATGGATTGCTTTTCTTAAGTGCATCTACACCTACCACTAGCTATGGTTTCCAGCTCCACAGAGGGTTCAGCTGTCAAGATTTCCTTGGGTTGCTTAAGGAGTAAAAGAGGGGAAAGGCCTTACCTCCTTGTCACTCAGGCATACAGAGAGGGGGGACAACTTTTGGGTACTCTCTATTGCCAGGTGCTGGCCAAGGAAGGCACTCGAGCAGCCAGAGAACCAGAGGAAGCCTTTGGGCTTTGGATATCACCTATATCCTCCCTTGCTCCCAAGAGGAATAAATGGATATATGCAGGGAGAAAACAAGTTTGCTCTCAAAGGAAGGGCAATAACTGCCTGAAATGAGGGAGAATCATGCTGCAGTGTTACTGTATCCTGTAGTTTAAATACTCCAAACAACTGCTATTAGAGCCTGTCTTAGGTGATGGCACAGCTCCATCCCTGCAGAAACACCATATTACTGCTCTCTGATTACTGTTTTTCCCAAGTGATGCACCTATTAGATAAGAAACACTCTTTTTGCAGCTGAGAGCCAGAGATCCAGGAACTTGGCCAAGCATGGTAGTGGTGGTAAGACCTAATTTTCTGAAATACAAATTTCTGTCACTTGCACTTACTGTGTAATTTGATTTTCAGCATGCTGCTAGGGAACTCCACTCATTAGCCAGCTGAGTGAGCACAAGTTAAACAAGAAAGCTCCCATCCAGAAGCATGCTACCACTATTCATATTCTCTTTAATCTTTCCATTTAGGAATTATAGCCCAAAGCTTTGTGCAGCATGAAAAAAAAAAGAAAGTGAGGGGAAAGCCCCCAAATTCTGTCTATGGCAAAAGAAGACAAACCCAGCATAGCAATAAACACTAATGAAGGGGCTACAAACACTACTCAGGTGAGCCAACCTGCCTGCTCTGAGCAGCCACCACACCAGAGGTGGGAACAGCCTGCAACAGCCTTTCAGGGCATGCTGTATTGGACCCAACTGGTAACTCCAGCATAGAATCACAGAACCATCAGAGTTGGCAGGCAGCCCAAAGATCATCTAGTTCCAACCCCCCTGCCTGGCAGGGACACCATCCACTAGATCAGGTTGCCCAGGGCCCCATCAAGCCTTGTCTTAAAAGCTTCCAGGGATGAGGCTTCCACAACCTCTCTGGGCAACCAGGCTTCAACTCCCTGCAGGCACTGCTGCTACTCCCAAGGTGTTCTGTCAGCTTAGGAAAGCAGAGCAAAGCCACACGTTTAGCAAGCCCTGTCCTAGTGGGAACTGCCCAGGGCTGTGCAGCAAAGCAGCAGGGACATACTGTGATGCCAGCTGCTTGTGGCAGCTTTCCCAGAGCTTTCTCTGCAGCCCTGACCACTGCTGGGAGCCAGAGCCAGGGTACAGCCTGCTGCTTTTAATTATTGTGCTTCCAAGGCACTACTGTTCTTTAGGAAACTTCTATTTCCAGATCAGAACTTTTGTAGATCAGGCTCATTCCTAGTTACATATTGATCCTCTGGAAGCCAGATGCCCTAAGGGCTGTTTTAAATTGCAGCATTTTGTATCAGTGACACAGAACTAGGCTTTTCTTGCTGCCTGTGATCGTGCCTGCACAAGTCATGGGGCAGACAGTATTAAGAAGCTTTATGATTTATTTTGGGGCCACAGTCTGAACTTGTAAGCTTTTAGGAAAAGCAGAATTGTTTCTGATTCATTTGGTTTTTATGTTACTGCTTCAAGTTTTGGCTTTCAGAAACCTTAGATGCAGGGGGAAATAAATAAAAGAAGAGCTCAATTAAATTAGTGGCTTCCAAAGTTGTGTCTATAGCACTGCTTCTCTTCCTGATCTCCAGATGACATAAAACAGATGTGAGGGGAAATTAATGGAGCAACCAAAGTAAACAGTGGGACTTGGTCAAAAGGAGCTCCTTCTCCCCCTGCACCAAAGCCAGCTGAAGGGATAGAAATACTTTGCCATTTACACCTGGCTGAAGATTTCTGGATTTCATTTCTCCTCTCTTCCTCTCCCTTTTCCCTCTCCCTTTCATCTCTCCTTTATTCCAGCCATTGCCTCCATAGGTATATTTACAGATATGTAAACACACACACATATAAACACACAGCAAAATATGGGATGAATTAAAACCCTCCATCATCTGCAGGTTGACATATTCTGAAATGTGAAATGCTAACTAAAGACTCTGTAGAAAATTCTAGAGCGAGTCACTCTAAAGACAATTTTTTGAGCAACAGCTTGGAGTTGGAGCTCCAGCATTAGATATTATTAGTCCAATAATAATAGTCTAATATTAGGGCAAGGAGAAAAATGTGTAAGGCACTTCTTATTTAGTTTAAATCTACTAATTTGTTGTGTAAGCAAAAGTAAAGAATGATTGTCCCTAACAGTGGTATCAAGCCCTATGCTTGCTTGCCCCAGTGCTTCCTTATCCTTGCAGGGAAACTTCAAATGGTAAATGGCTGCCCCAGCAGTGCCTGGAAAGGCAACCCTGTTGCAGAAGGGGCAGAGGGACAGCCTGTACTATGAGAAGGTAAAAAAGGAGACTTGCAGCACTTCACTGCTGTCTGCAAAATGTTGAGGAAATTAAAATACATTGGTCCAACAAGGTGGGCCAAAACACAGCAGCCTGGCAACTGCTGGGTGAGCTGCCCCACAGCACTGACTTTCCCCAGCATCAAGCAGACCTGCAACAAGCTGCCAGACTCCCCTCCTTATCAGGGACTCCTCCACACAAGGTATGTAGCCAAGGTGCTTTACCTTTGCACATAAGGTATGGCTTTGTCTACCACTGGTCTGGCCTTCCAGAGGAAAGAATAAATTATTAACAAATAGATACAGTGAAAAAATTGCATAAGTGACTTTCTGAATTAGCTCATTGAAGTGAAGAAAAAGAAGACAGCTTCAAAAGTCACTGGAGAGTGTCCAGAGAAGGGCAAGGAGGCTGGGGAGGGGTCTGGAGAATAAGTCTTCTGAGGAGCAGCTGAGGGAACCGGGGTTGTTTAGTCTGAGGAAGAGGAGGCTCAGGGGAGACCTTATCTCTCTCTACAACTACCTGAGAGGAGGCTGCAGCAAGGTGGGTGTCAGTCTCTTCTCTTGGATTACCAGTGAAAGGACAAGAGGAAATGGCCTCAAGTTGCACCAGGGGAGGTTTAGATTGGTTATCAGGAAAAATTTCTCCCCTGAGAGAGTTGTTAGGCATTGGCCCAGGCTGCCCAGGGCAGTGGTGGAGTCACCATCCCTGGAGGTGTTGAAAAGGCATAGAGATGTGGTACTTAGGGCCATGGGTTAGTGGCATGGTGGTGACAGGTTGACAGTTGGACTTGCTGGTCTTGGAGGTCTCTTCCAACCTTAATGACTCTGTGTGATACTGCCATAAGTGAACAGTCTGCTTTGAGGGAATCTCTGGGGTACACCTGCAGGTTGTAGGCTCCCAACCAGCTCTCCCTGTTTCATCTGATTGGTGGCAACACCCAGAGAGTGCAGCACTGAGCAGCACTCCACGCCCTGCCAC
Organism: Galbula dea; assembly: GCA_013399015.1. Lineage (NCBI taxonomy): Eukaryota > Metazoa > Chordata > Aves > Piciformes > Galbulidae > Galbula > Galbula dea. The sequence continues at coordinate 434,704 of VWZX01001728.1, read as the reverse complement.
GCAGCCTCCATCTGCTCTTCCTCTGCATTTCAGGCTGTTCAAATCCCTGTCATCTTGTTCCTGCTCAATTAAAACCAGCAAAAAAAAATCCCCAGGAACCATTTGTTGAGGGAAGTGTTGTCAATACCCCAACCAAATCAACTTTAAAGCCACCATCAATTGGCAGGGTTTCATTTTCCCCTCATGAATATGCATCAGTGCTGTACCAAATGCTAATCTTGCCCTCCCTCCACTTCCTTTCTGCCTTCTCCTTCTGCCCCTTTAGGAATGAAGCACTTATCTCCCCTGTCATGAATAGGGCCCCATTATGTGAAGGGCTGCAGAATTTTAATGAATTGCAAAATATAGTTA